>NW_019167937.1:11477029-11783095 GCF_002303985.1 Durio zibethinus | reverse complement strand
ATTGACTTTTTAAAATCATTTTGAGCTCATTGAACTTTGCCTTAGTTCTGAGAGATCTTAAAATGCCTTAATCTTTCATATATTTAAATAGTCTATCCAACTTTCAACTTCTCAAATTGCTCTTTTGAATTTTCAATTTGAGTCTTCATTTTCTCTCATTTTTCAATTTTTCATTTTTTTCTAATTTTTTCATTTTTTTCATTTTTTTCATTTTTTTATTTTTTTCATTTTTTCATGTTTTATTTTCTTTTATTTTTCTCTTTTTTTTCATCCATTATTGATATCTCTTAGATATTAATCTCTAAAACACAAGAACATAGCATAATTCCATTACTCCATCATAAGCATGCCTTAACCTAACATATGATCATTCAATTTGAGCATTCACATTTGATCAAAATTGACTTTTAAAGGTTGTAATGTAGCCTATGGTGAGGGGTCATGAAAGAAATGGAAAAAATAGGCTCAAAACACATGTTTATAGGGTTCAAAAGCAAAAGATCATTTATCATTCGATTGCGACTTGGCATTTTACCCCATTTCACTATTTTTCTCTTTTTTCCACTCATTTATTCCTCACAAAAGATTCTTATTACTTTGTCCCAACTCATTTGTGGCATTCCTTTTTTTTATTTTTTTCTTATAAAGGGTTCTTTTTTTTTTTTACTTTATCTTTAAGATTTTTTTATGATCTTTATCTTTTATCTTTTTTAAGCATGTTTTTCTCAAAATTTTCCCTTAGTATGAAGGGTGATCTTCGGTTTGGGTTCTTTAGAAAAAAAATTATAATAGGCTCAAAAGGGATAGCAATGAATGGTTTTATGAATGGTAAAAGAAAGATAGTCATTTTTCATTTCAAACATGAATGCTTTCTTTGAAATCCTCTATAAATAAAAACAAGTCATGGATTTGTATACCTTTAAAACATATCTATTTCACATCTACTAGCACTGACTCTTTTACTTAAATAGTTTCCACAAATTGAACTTTATCAATACAAATGAGTTTCCAAAATTAAATCTCAAAATTATTGTTATTATTGTCTAAACATTCATCATTTGAAATTTGAAAATGGGAATAAAAAAATATAATAAATAACAAAGCATGGAATAGTGATTGGAATGAAAGAAAAAATAAAATGAAATGCATTAACTTGCGCTTTATTAAAATGATAATAAATAAAATGTTATTGTATAAAAAAATCCTAACATTATTCTGAAAGAAATCTCAAAATGATAAGCAACACCTTTGCCCTTTCTGAAATTATGCTCCTATGCGATCAAATGAAAGCTTACTAAGCCTTTTCAAATCAAACTTACTCTTGATCCTTATTCAGAGCATTGAAATTATGATTGGGTAATGGATTGACACTAACATTAGGTGTTGTTATCCCTAATTTATTGAAGTTTATCATTCCATCTTTGATCAATCATTGTACTTTATGTTTTAGAGCAATGTAATTTTCAGTGAAATGATTAACAATTTCAAAATGGTAGTCACAATGAACTATAGGATCAAACCACTTGGGGTAAAGTGGCTTGAGTGGCTCCAATCGATTAGGGACAGTCAAGTGGTTATTATAGAGCTCTCAATATAATTCTGTATGAGTCGTAAGGATTGGATCAAATACAATTTTTTTTTTAGTAAGTCGTTGTTCTCATGAACCACCTATTAGGCTAGTAGGGTGGGTCTGAGGTCTTATGGGAGGTTGAGCATTTATGTTATATATGAGAGTTTGGGGTCTGGAAATAAGGTAGAATGACTGTGGAATAGGTTGATATAGATAGGTTGAAGCATTATTCACTGCAGGGTAATATAGGAAGCAAGTTTGTGGTGGATAAAATTGATAACTCCTGAATTATTATCTGTCAAAGCTTATTGCTTAAGCTTTAATTTTTTTCTTTTTTAGGGCTTTCTTATTGAAAATTTCTCCTCCTCCAACTTGCCATTCTTAATGGCATTCTCAATGATTTCACTTGAGATTACCATGTCGATGAAATTTTTTGTTGTATTCCCTATCATCCTTTTATAATAGAAAAGATTTTAAAGTGCTGATAAATAACATTATGATTTCTTTCTTAGTTAGAGGGGGTTACACTTGAGTAGCTATGTTCCTTCACCTCTGGGCGTATTCCATGAATGATTCAGTTGTCTTTTTCTTATATTTTATAAAGACAAATTATCAGAAGCTAAATTTATGATATGTCAATACTGACTGATGAAGTCGCAGGCAATTCACTCAAGGACTAAATATGGGTTCTATCTAGCTAGACATATCACCTAGCAGTAGAGCTAATAAGGTTATCTTGGAACACATGCATTAGCAGCTTATCATTATTAGCATGGGCAGTCATCTTTCGATAGTACATAGTGATGTGGGTTTTTGAGCATTTTTGAATCATCATATTTTTTAAATTTTAAAACCTTGAACTTTGGAGGAACAACAACATTTGGGATTAAATAGAACCCAGCAACATCCATAAAACCATAAAAATTAATTCCTTCCACTGCTCACAACTTCTCCTATAACAAGTTTAGCTTCTGTTTAGCTTTTGAGTCTTTTAAAGTCTTCTTCTCTTTAGGCCTTAGCTTTTTTTTCTCTTCTGGATCATCCAAGTTGAGGACTAGTATTGGTTCTACTATCTTCTCAGTAAAGACAGAATTTACATAACTTTGGTACAGCCCTAGATTTGAAGCTGATGGTATTTCGAGGTATGTATACCCTATAGGATATGTGAACTACTATAGTGATAGATCTTGTATGGATTGGGCTTGATAAGGCTCAAAACTAAGAGAGTACAGAGGGTCGATCACCTCTTATGATAGATGATCTTGTTGGCTTGTATTTTTTTGTATCCTTTTCCTTTTAGTTAACTTGTTCAAAGCATCCAGAATCTTACTCAACTCCTTTTTAAGCTTTTCTTGAGCTTTCCATATCCTTTCAAGACGATTGAAATTTTTTTGTTCTATTTGTTTGACTCGAGCTCTTGTATTGTATTGGTGAGTTAATTATGTGGGGTTCTTACTTGGTGGAGCTATCATTAAACTTTGACTACCATAATTATTTATTAGTAGAAATGCTATGCTTTATGTTTGGTATGTTAATGCATGAATAAAATGTACTAATATTTGCCACATAACTATCATTGATTAAAGAAATCTCAATTTGAAACTTCATTTAATAAAATTTCAAAACTACATCCTAACAAAGCCAAACAATACTTTAAAGTCCTAAACATCAATATTACTCTAATGCCTTCTTATAAATTTTCTAACTTGCTAGTAATGATCTTGTGCGTCATCTAGGAAGTCAAGTAATCATTATCCATGAACTCTTACTGGTTGTACCATGGCCTTCAAATCTTTCACTTTTTCTTTCATTCCTGATGCCTTGTCTATAACAATGCATAGCTGATCAAACATGTGCCTAAGATGTTTTTATTTTTCTGTGCACATGCTTTTTCATAGCTGACTTTGTTTAGCATGTTTCTTGTAATCATTAGTTAAGGCTTCTACTATGTTATGTGTTGATCCACTATCCCTTGTAGCATTTGGCTATGTCCTGTACACCCTAGCAGTAGTTTTTTTTATCTTTTTTCCACCATTTTTTTTAAATAATTCATTTTTTTAAGAATCGGGCAAGCTTATGTGTAATTGAGGAATATGTCTTGTCTAGATCATGGAATAAGGGTTTTCCATTAGTCTTTTGCTCAGTAAGGCTCTAAAATCTTTGTTCTCCCATTTTCTACCTTCAATTACTTATTTCTTGCTTTAGCTTATTTTTCTTAATTTGGAGTTTTCTTTTGGCCGTTTCCATTTTGAGCAAGGGATCTTGAGGAATCGACTTTGGGGAATGGTCCATTATTTATTCTCTAAGACGCACAATATCCTTGCCCCTCCTTATTTGCCACACAGTATATTCTGGAGTGACATCATAAGTAAGCCTCCTCTGGTTAACCTTGATAATTTGTTTTCATGCCTTTTTGATCATCTAAATCATTCTTATAGGCACCTATTTGTATTCGGGATCAATTGTAGATTTTTAGCATACTATATTATTACATTATTATAGTTTATAGTATAATATATAGCAGGATAATATATTATATTACACCACATTACATTACATTATTATTATTATTATTATTATTATTATTATTATTATTATTTATTTTTCTTTCATTTCTTAATTGACAATCCAATGAAGGATTGAAATTGAAATCTAGAAATCAATTTAGTTAGAGGCTTTAATTTGTAATCAATAGATTTTCGGATCAATCTAGACAAATCAACAAAAACTTAGTTAAAAATCATGCTCAAATAGAACCAATCTAGGCTTAAATCTTGGGATTGGATTTTGTTCGATCCCAAAAATTGCTACTATGGACTACCTATAAATGGGATAGTATTATAAAGAACAAAGAAAGGGTGGATTTTGGAAGGAATGGTGGATTTGGTCAAAGAACTCCATGTTTAAGTTTCTAGGTTGCTAGGATTTTGATTCTAGAATTTCGGGTATGTTTGGAAGTTTCTGGGTTGTGGTTTAAGTTGTTGGAGGGTTTTTGAAGAGACCTAGAAAATTTTGGGCAAATATGAGAAACTTTTGGGTTTTTTTAGGAAATTTGGGTTTGGGGGAAGAACATGAATTTTTCAATGAATTTTTTGGCGAAAGGTTGAATTTTTCGACCAGATTCCAATCAATTTTTCAAAAATCGATAGGTTTTTCAGTTTTCAATTAAATTTTTTGGAGATTTTCCCAAAAATTAGTGGGTTTTTTAGTTTATGATTGAAATTTCTAGTGGGTGTTCTTAGGTTTCTAGAAAGAAGTCAGAGAGAATTTAGGCTAGAGAGAGAAAGAGAACAAAGGGTTTTTAAGAAAAATTGCTGGAACTTGGCTTATATAGTGACCCAAAATGGCAGCGTTTTGGTAGCACAGGATTCGCACCCTGACTCACTGACTCGTGCTCCAACCCGCGCTCTGACCTGATCTAATCGCTAATTTTTCTTTTTTCATTTTATTTTTATTTTTTAAATTTATTTTATTTTAACTTTTAATTTAATTTAATTTATTTTTAATTTTTAATTTACTGATTTTATTTTTATTTGATAAATTTTATTATTTTGTAAAAATTCTTTCTGTTGTTTTATTATTGAAAATAAATAAGTTTATAAAAAAAATGAAAAAATCTTTTTCAAATAAATAAAAAAAAAAGGATAAAAACCAAAAGAATAAAAAAGGGAAAAAATCTTTTCATATGGAATCCACCAAATTATTGAAAAATTACATAAATCAATTTTTTCAAAAAATAAATAAATAATTAATTAATTAATTTTTATCCTCTAAACTATTAAAAGATTATTTTTCAAATTAAATGCTATCAAGCTATTGGGAGACTTGATAAAATTTATAAAATTTTTATAAATCTTTTTAACTATTGAGAGATCTACTTTAAAGTAAGTTCTACCAAACTATTGGGAGAGTTCATTAATTTTTTTTTTAAAAAATAAATTAATAAATTCGACTACGGAGCCTCTTCAAAGCGAGACCCTAGTCTTAATGAATACTTATGAGATGAGAAAATTATTTTAAAGTGTTACCAAACTATTAGAATAATTTTAAGACTAATTTTTAATATTAAATATTTTGATAAATTACATGATCAAAGCTTGGATAATTTGAAATCAAACTAGTACTATCCTTCGAATGGGCGCCATGAGGGTGTTATAACATTCCTCATGCGTAACTGTATTCTTGAACTTAAAATCTGATTTTATGAATCAAAATCTGGTTCAGGTGGCCAATCATACCTAAACAAAAATGATTAGAGGCGACTTCTTTAATCTATGTCTAGTGGTAGATCAACGGATTTATATATTATGACAATATGATGACTCCACTGGAGACATTAAGAGTCAGGTCAGTAAACGATTTCTTATTATTCAAGCCTTAATAAATTTGGGACTATTTTATTACTTTCTTTCCTATTTCTTTCTTTTCATTATTTATATTATGTTAGTTATTCACTTATATGTATCTATCATTCATTTACATGTACATAACATAAAGCTTTGCATTCGAGCTCTACCCTTAGGAGGGAGTGAAGTACTATACTTTTGTGAGACTTCATGTCTCTGCATGGGCCTACAAAACACTCCCACTCAAATTGAACTATTTTTGCTTGTAGCTTATGATGGGTAAGGATTAGGATGCCTTACTAGTCTATGATGGACTATGATATAAGGAACAATTTGGAAACCTTTTATAAGTAATCCAAACCACATATAGTTAACCTTAAGAGCCTAACCATAGATAGAGCTATGTCTATCCACCCTTTATAGTTAACCCAAATCTCAGGTCATGTTGTTATTTTACTTGTTTTATAGTGTTTATTCTTCATTTTTTATTGAGGTGACTAATCGATTTTCTTGTCTTCTTTTATGCATATTCATAAACATACATGTAGATTACATATTATACTTACTAACCCTTTTTTTTTTGTATACATGCATTTATGCATCACTACATTCATTCTTATGCATAATCTAATAAGTCCATAAACATCATTCTAAATTTACACCATAATTGTGAGAAATCAAGGTTCGAGGATAGCTTAACTCTAGTACTATACTCGGGCTAGAACCAGAAAGATGGAGTAAGATAATGTGAATCGGTTTGAGAGGTTAGAAAAGGCCTTAGAAGTAATTGAGGGGAAGTTAAGCAAAATCCTTGAAGCTTTGAAAAAGATAAACAGAGGGAAAACGGCAGAAAAAAAACATTTGATATGAAGATACTGAACCACTATATCCTCTATGTTTTGCTTTGAATCAGGCTTAAACCATTCCAAGCTTTCAGTAATAACAAACCACATTCCTAAATTACAATCAAGGGAATGTTCAAAACTATACTAATCATGTCTTTATTGAAAATGGCAATGAGCCTTTCCAAATGCTTAAAATGGATAAGACCAAAGAAAAAGTGAAGTTGCAGACAGTTGTGTCCCCAGAAGATTCTAAGATTGATCAAGTAATGAGTATGATTGAAGAAAGATTACAAGCTATAAAAGGCATTGATTTCTATAGATCCATGGATGTTGTCAACCTTTATCTGATTTCAGATGTTGTAGTTCTTCCATTTCAGGGTACCAGAATTTAAGAAGTACAATGATACTAAGTGCCCTATTGCACACATCACAATGTACTATTATAAAATGGTAGCACATGCCAACAATGAGAAATTGCTAATGCATGTGTTCCAATATAGCTTAACTGGGTCTGTTGCAAGGTGGTATGTTCATTTGGACAAAACCCGCATTAAGTCGTGGAAGGATTTGACTCAGTCATTCATTAACCAATACCGTTACATTATAGATATGACCCCAAATCGCTTTTCATTACAGGGAATGTAGAAGAAAACACTTGAGTCTTTCAAGGAATATGCCTAAAAGTGGCTAAATATAGCTGCTCAAGTCTAACCACCTTTAACCGAAAAGAAAACGATGGTTTTGTTTGTAAGCACTTTGAAGTCACCCTATTATGAAAAAATAAAAAGGAATGCAACAAAAAACTTTGCTAATATGGTGATCTCAGGGGAGATTATTGAAAATGCCATTAAGAGTAGCAAGTTTGAGGAGGAAAAAATCAACAGTGCCAAAAAATGTAGGATGCCTAGTCTCCATAAATACTCTTGAGATGAGAGAATTATCTTAAATTACTACCAAACTATTAGGGTAATTTTAAGATTAATTCTCAATATTAAATATTTTGATAAATTACAAACATGTTTAAGGCTTGGATAATTTGAAATCAAACTGACACCATCATTTGGATGGGTATTGTGAGCGTGCTATAACCTTTCTCATGTATAATCACACTCTTGAACTTAAAATCTGATTTCATGGATCAAAATCTAATATTTAAAGATATCTAAGTCAATCTTGAGACTCCTTTTTAAATGGGATAGATTTGATCAAGTGATCAATCACACCTAAATAAAAAAGATTGGTGATGACTTCTCTAATCTATGTCTAGTATTAGGTCTATAGATCTATACATTATGATAGTTTGGTGACTCTATTGAGGACATTAAGAGTCAAGCCAGTAAATGATTTCTTATTATCGAAACCTTGCTTAATAAATTTGAAATTATTTTTTTTCTATCTTTTTTTTTTCATTGCTTATATTTTGTTTAATTATTCATTTATATTTGTCATTCATTTGCATGTGCATAACATAAAGCTCTCCACTCAAGCTCTACCCTTAGGAAGAAGTGAAATATATATGCCATCATAAGATTTCATATCTTTGCATGGGCCTACGAAATACTCTCATTCAAATTGAACCCTTTTCGTTGGTAGCCTATGATGGACGAGGATCAAAGTGCCTTCTTAGTCTATAATGGACAATGATGAAAGGAACAATTTAGGAACCTTTTAGAAGTAAATCAAACCGCATATAGTTAACTTTAAGAGCCCAACCCTAGGTAGAGCCATGTCTTCCTTTGTGTTAGAAAATCTTAAATAAGACACATGATTAGATGTTTGTTTTACTTGTAAGATTTTGTATTATCTTTTTTATATATATTTTGTATACTAACCTTGTATGTTGGTCTTTGTATACTATTTTTACTAACCCTTTTCTTTTATCATGCATTCACATTATAAGGAATATTTACCACAAAATAATTTTTAATAAAGTAAATCTTAGTTACATCTATGGAAAACCTGGTAAAATCTTCTACTGGCCTAAAAAAGGAGTCTGATAAAAGTTGAAGCTTGCAAACAAAAAGCTAAAAAAGGAAGTCCAAACACTAGATTAAGAAAATGATAGATGGAGAAGTTTGTGCATTGACCTTAATAGAACACGATCATCCACTAATCAAGAATTAGCTTAACTTTTGCAAGAAAATAGACCATTGTAAGCAAAACTACAAGAAAAGGATGCAATGCTTTTTGACGCACAAAGGTACATCTAGATGCTAAATAGAGTAGTAATGGGAATTAGAGCGCAAATGACGCTGTGACTAAACAATGTAAGCAGACAAAGGAAGCATATGTGAAGAAACATAACCATTTGAAGTTTTTGCTTGACCGAATCATTGTGGTTGTTTACAAAGCCAATGATATGGTAGAAATGATTGAAAGTTGAAAGCAAGAGTGCCATCAATGGGAGCACATGGTCAAAATTGATAGATTTCTTTAGTGGAGTATAAAGCCAGTATCAACGAGTTATGGATTTTTTTTCCAGTAGTTCTAGACTTTTTATGGATGTAATGTTAGATTTGGTTAAAAGTGACTTTTAATTCAATAAAGATTTTTCTTGATAACAATTGTTATGTGGTAAATTATCGTTATTGCATTTGTGCCTTTTGTTTTTACATTCATTCTCACACATAATTTGAGGATTCTATAAACATAATTTTAAATTTGTACATTATGAAAATCAAGGTTCAAGGACAGCTTAACAGCAGTATTACTTTTAAGCTAGAGCCAAGAAGATGGATCAAGATAATACAAACCAATTTAAGAGGTTAGAAAAGGCTCATAAAGTAATTGAGGGGAAGTTAAGTAAAATCCTTAAAGCTTTAGAAAAAAGAAACAAAGGGAAAGAAATAGAAAAAAAATACCTCACATGAAGATATTGAGTCACTGTATCCTTCAAGTTTTGGTCTGCATCAGACCCAGACCACTCCAAATTTTCATTCACAACAGACCGCATCCCAAATTACAGTCAAGGGAATGTGTAGAGTTATATTAATCTTGTGTTCATTGAAAAGGCAATTGAGCCCATTCAAATTCCCAAACTGGATGAGACAAAAGCAAAACTGAAGTTACAAACAATTGTACATTTGAAAGACTCTAAGAACAATCAAGCCATGAGCATGATTGAGAAAGATTGTGGGCTATGGAAAGCATTGATTTTTATGGCTTTATGGATGCTGTCAGCCTTTGTTTGGTTTCAGATATTGTAATCCCTCCAAAATTCAAAGTGCCAAAATTTGAGAAATATGATGGTACTAAGTGTCCTCTTAAATATATCACAATGTATTATGATAAGATGGCAACACATGCTAGCAATGAAAAGCTGCTCATACATGTATTCCAAGATAGCTTAATCAGATCTATTACAAGGTGGTATATTCAGTTGGATAAGACTTGCATAAAATTATGAAAAAATTTAACTTGATCCTTCCTCAACGAATATTGCCACATCATAGATATAGTTCATGATTGCTTTTCATTACAAGGTATAGAGAAAAAAGTATTTGATTCTTTCAAAGAGTATGCCCAAAGATGATAGGATGTCGCTGCTCAAGTACAGCCACCACTGACAGACAAAAAAACAATGATGCTGTTTGTAAGCATTTTAAAGTCGCCATACTATGAGAAAATGATAGAAAATACGACTAAGAATTTTGCTGACATGGTGATTTTAGGGGAGATCATTGAGAATGCAATAAAAAATGGTAAACTAGATAAAGGAGAATCCTCTGTTGCTAAGAAGATGTCAAAGAAAAAGGAAAGTGAGACTCAAGTTGTGAGTTTTAGTAGGCAGCAATTCAGAAACTACCCTCAATCAATCTATCCCACATATCATCCCACTATAAGTCATGCTTTTGCTACATGACCTTTTCATTCATCTACAATTAGGCCCTTTGTTTGTCTGACTACCCCAACAAGTGGTGTGCAAGAATCTTGAAAGATGGAAAAGCCTATATTTGATTCTATTCCTATGAGCTACAAAAAAGTATAGCAAAAGCTTTACAAAAATCACTTGATTACTCATGTTCTTGCAAAACAACTTGAACCTCCCTATTCCAAATGGTATGATCCCATTGCTCACTGTCACTATCATTATGGGACAACTGGCCACTTTATTAAAAATTGTATCCCTTTGAAACGTAATGTGAAAAGTCTGATTAAAAAAGAGTTGATAAACTTCGACACTGGTGGAAACACAGCATTTAATGTCAATGATAGCCCATTACCCAATCATCTAAGGGCATGATTTTATGGAGGCTAATTGGAGCTGTTTATCCTTTTAAGATTTCTATAGAATATGAATTTTTTTATGTAGTTGGATTTCATCTTACTTTTCATTGTTTTAGTAAAAGTGACAGATTTGATGCATTTTCATGGTATTTCTCGTGTAAATCTCTATTATCTACTTTTACTTTCTTATACCTTTTTCCTATATCTATTCTTTGATTTCAAATAATGAATGTTCAGAGAGTCATGAGGATAATTTAGGTTTTGATTTTGAAAACATCATTTATGATGATTGGATTGATAGAGGAAGATTGTTAATTCATTGAGATTGTTGAATAAAAAAAGGTAAATTTGGTGAAAAATCTCAAAAGAGATGCAACAAATGATCTTCTCAATTATTCACTCACAAGTCTACTCCTGGTAAATAAATGTTCTTCATTAAGAGTATTAATGTTCGAAATGAGAAATGGTCATCTTTCTTCTATCCTTAAAAAAAAAGGTAAAATTATCCTTTGCTACCCTATTTGAGCTTATTAAAAATTTCTTTCGAGGAACCCTAACCAAGGATCAACCCCACATTGGGGGGCAAAGTAAAGAAGTTTGTTTACCCATAGTAATTTAAGGGGTAAAGCCTTTTTGTGCTCAAGTTTTTCTTGAAAAATACATATAAAAAAAATGAAAAAAAATGAAAAAGAAATTGATGGGGCAAAATGCTAGTGTGTCCCATATAAAAAAAGTGATTCTTAGTTTGATAACTTTATAAATATAATTTGGGCTTATTTCATTCATTTTTTTTTCATAACCTCTCACCATAGCCTACATTCATTCATTAAAAGTCCATTTTGATTGAACGTGAATACTCAAGTTAGAGAATCATGAATTGAATGAAGGTAAATTTACCAATGGATTGTTTGAGACTTTAATCAAAGTATCACTGATGGATTAAAGGAAAAAGAAACAAAAAGAAAAGATGAGAAAAAAGTGTGCAAAAAAAAAAACAAAACAAAAAAAAGTAAAAAAAAAGAAAAAAGAATACTTAAACTGAAAACCTGAAAGGGCAGTTTAAGTAAAGATCAAAACCTAAAAATACAACTTCATGTAAGGGTCTTGGGAATGAGGATAATTGGCTTAAAGATTAAAGATACTGATGGAATGTGTTTTTGAAAGAGAATTTTAAGTTAAAGTTCATAATTATCTATCTAAATGGTCAAAGTAATTTACCTTTGTTCACTTTTGATTTGTTATTGATCGTATCTCTCTTCAATAATAAAAACCCATTTTTCTTATTCTTTATCAAATGTACATCCCTTGAATGAATCAAAGAAATGTATCATGTTTGTCACTAATTTGAATGATGGCAAATAAATGAATGACAATGTTCATAAAGAGCTTTTCATTTTTTTGAAAAAAATCCAAGATGAAATAAATGAAAGAAGCCCGAGAAAATGATTTAAAATGGGGCAAACAAGGTGACTTAATAATGAATTTAGTGATAGATTGGTTGACATGACTTGTAAATTGTGACCAGATGAGAAGAATGACATAGATCAGCTAATAGAATTTGTTATGAGATGCTGAGAAGCTAAGAAGGAACACATGAGATGGTGGAGTCTTGAGAAACTTGTTACCACAATTGAAACTTCATGGCATTGATTTAGTAACATTTGCATTTCATACATTGCATTTACATTTGCACCTTAGATAAGACTTGCATTTGCATTGCTGTATCATCATTTATCACTCATATTCAGTCTCAGCTTAGTTCAAATCATTTTCTTGACTTGTGGTTCTGTCTTGGTTATTTGATCTTGGCTCAGTTTAGATCATTTTTAAACTTATGGTTCTATCTTGATCATCAATCTTGGCTCCGTCCAGATTGTTTTTCAGACTTGGGCTCAATCTTGATCATTTGTTTTAATCTCAGCTCAATCTAGATCATTTCATTTTTTGAACTTATGACTCAGTCTCGATCACTTATTTTGATTTTGGCTAAATTTAAATCATTTCATTTTTTTGACTTGTGGCTCAGTCCCGATCACCTGTTTGATCTCGGCTCAGTCCAGATCATCTCATTTTGTTGACTTGTGACTCAGTCTTAATCATCCATTTGATCTTGGCTTAGTCCAGATCATTTTCCTGACTTGTGGTTCCGTTTTGGTCGTCCAATCTTAGCCTAGTCTAGATCATTTTTTTGACTTGCGGCTCATTCCTACTCATTCATTTTAATCTTTGCACAATCTAAATCATTTTATTCTTTTTTTTTATTCACAGTTCAATCCTAATCACCTATTTGATCTCGACTCGGTCCAGATTATTTTCCTGACTTATGGCTTAGTCTCGGTCATTTCTACTTACTAATTTGGCTCTTGTTTTTGGACTGGCACATAATGGATGTCTAGGTCTTGGTATCATCCTTGTTTAACAGAGATCTACAAATAAGGGTAGCTATAGACATTCATCTGTGTTTGGGACCAATAGGACCAATTTTATTAGTTTTATATTACTATAGTATATTATCTTGTATTATTATAGTATAGTTATTATTATTATATTATTGTATTATTATTATTATTATTATTTATTTTCTTTCCTTTTCTCCCTGATTTGCAATTGAATGGAGAAATTAGTATCTGTAATTTGCCAAATCAATGAAATTCAATGGTCAATGGTTTTAATGTAGAACCCAATCACAAGATTCTCAATTTGATATAGAAAAAATAGCAAAAAACCTAGACCTAAATTGAGATTCGGGTAGAATCCAATCCTAGGATTCAAGCTTGGATTGGCTTTGTCTGGTTCCTACAGATTCTCCTAAGGGTGACTATAAATTGAACAAGGAATAAAAAAAACAAACAAGGTTGAATGGAAGAAGAAAAATTTTGGGGAAAGATTTTGGGTTTCTACTAGGATTTTTAGGTTCGAAAATTTTGGATTTAGATTTCTAGGTTTGATTTAAAGTTTCTGGGTTTGGATTTAGGTTTATGCAATCTAGATTAAAGGTCTGGTAGATTTTTGAAGCTATCTAGAAAATTTTAAAAATTTTGAGTTTTTTTTTTTTTAAATCTAGGTTTGGGATGAATTTTTCGATGAACTTTGAATTTTTAGGTTGAATTTTTTGGTGAGTTTGAGTTTTTTGGATAGTTTTCAACCAATTTTTCAGAAATCGATAGGTTTTCCCAATTTTTAGTTGAATGCTCATTGGCTATTCTTGATTATCTAGAGAGAAGGCAGAGAAAACTGAAGCTAGAGAGAGAGAGCATGGGAAGTCTAGGGTAAAATCGCGAGATTTGACTTATATAGGGCTCCAAAATGACGCCATTTTAAATGGAATTTGTGTGCCACTCGTGGTCTGACCCAACCCGATCGCAGGTTTTTCTTTTTTCATTTTATTTTTATTTTTATTTATTTTATTTTTTAAATTTTTTTGAATTTTAGTTTTTTATTTTATTGGCTTTTATTATGTATTTATTTTACTGAACAATTTATTATTTGTTCAATATTTTATAAATTTTTTTAAAAGAAAATAAAAATAAAAGATAAAAAAATTAATAAAAGATAAAAAAATCTTTTCAAATAGATTCATGAATTCCACCAAACTATTGGAGAATTTTCATCGGTTTAAATTTTATGGAGTTCACCAAACTATTGGAAATTTCACAAATCAGTTTTCAAAAAAAAAAAAATCCTTCCAAACTATTAAAGGATTGCTTCATAAATTAAATCTTACCAAACTATTGGGAGATTTAATGAATTTTTTTAAAAAACTAAAAATAAAATCTTATAAACACCTTTATAATAAAATCTCACCAAACTATTAGGAGATTTGCCTTAAACTAAATCCTACGAAACTATTGAGAGAATTTACTATTAAATACTATAATAAATTTGATGATAGAGCTTTTTCAGGATGGGATGCTAGTCTCCATGAATACTGTTGAGGTGAGAGAATTATCTTAAATTGTTACCAAACTATTGGAGTAATTTTAAGATTAATTCTTAATATTAAATATTTTGGTAAGTTACAAATATGTTCAAGGCTTGGATAATCTAAAATCAAATTGGTGTCATCCTTTGGATGAGCACTATGAGGGTACTATAACCTTTCTCACACATAACCGTACTCTTAAACTTAAAATCTAGTTTCATGGATTAGAATCTACTATTTAAAGATATTTAAGTCAATATTGAGACTCCTCTTTAAATAGGATAAATTCGATCAGGTGGCCAATCACACTTAAACAAAAAAGAGTGGTGGCGACTCTTTTAATCCATGTTTAGAATTAGGTCTACAGATCTATACGTTATGACAAATGATATAAGTAAACAAGATAAGTATACTAGAAACATGAAAAAAAAGTTTGGGATTGAAAAGATAGATATTATTTGAGAATTCCATGGGATTAGGGCAAGATTTGGTTTGATGAGTTCAAAATATGAATGGCATCAATAGAATGAGTTTTTGAGAAAGAATTATAGATTAATGTCTAACATTGTTTAAATATTCATTATTTAGATGTTGTTTTACCGTCTAAACATTTATCCAGTGCTATGCTTTGAAATTGTTCATTTCCCTAGTTGTTTTTTAGACTTGATCTTGTATTTATTAACCATTTCCTTCAATTTACTTTGCTCTTAATTATTGTTGCTTTCTCAAAATGAGTTGAGGAAACATGTCATGAATTGTATTTTTCATGAAATTGAAATGATGATAAATGAATGATACCGTTCATAAAAGATCTTTGCATCACTTTGAAATGAGAATTAAGAGTGATTAGGGCAGCATGAAAAGGAAATGAGAGTGATGAAGAAAACTTGGGGAAAATGTTGATCCTTAAGCCTTCCAAAAAAAGAAAAAACATTTTCAAAAAGTTCAAATATTGTGATCAAATTGGCAAATGAAGATTTTGGTTCATAAACTTGTTAATAGAACTTGTTAGCTAGCCATGAATGCATAACATTAGTTTCATTACATGAATTGCATTTAGGCATTACATTTATTTCATACATTACAAACAATAAATTTTGACTTTTGGTATTCATTAGTGAAAGGGCTAAAATTTTTCATGGAAAGAAATTTTGAATTTGTTAGTCTTTGGTTGAAGGAACTTTTCAAAGAATTGATTTTGGATAAGATTTTAGCCTTCAAATGAAGGAAACTTTTCAAGGGAGTTGATAGATTTTAAAAAAGTGGTTTACCTCTATTTTGATTAGCATGTCCAAGTGATGAGCAAGATTTATAAAACCTTTAGGTATAATCTTAAAACTTCTGAGTATTAGTGTTAAGCTATTTAGTCTTATCTTTCGATTTTGGTTCAATCCAAGTTATTTCATCTTTTCACTTCGATTTAGTCCAAATTATTTCATCTTCAATTTAGTCCAACTTATTTCATCCTTAGATTTCGGCTCAGTCTAATTCATTTTATTTTTAGACTTTAGTTCAAATTGAGTCATGTCTTTGATCAAAATTTTTATATTCTTAAAATTGTTGAGCCTCTATTGAGATAAGCTCTTTTAAAATTTTCAAAGTTTTATAACATATGGTCAGAGAAGCCTTTTAAAATTTTGGTTAAATTGTGCTATTAGTCTTTGTACTTAGGCCAAAATGTGAATTTAGTCATTTTATAATATTTTCAACATTGGAACTACCTCTACTTTTTAATATTCCAATCCAATTGTTAACAAAGTTAAATTTTCATTGTTAAATGTGTTGACGTGGCAATATTGGGATGATTTGAATTAGAAAATAAATGATGTAGATTTTTTATTGGCTACATGGCTAGGAAATGGGTGAAAAATATTTTCTTCTCTATTTCTTTTATTTTTTCCACCTTTCTTAATAGGTTGTTTAAACCTCTATATATTTTATTTCTTTTTTTATTCATTTCATAATTCTTTCTGTCTTTATAAAGACACATTCTCTCTATAACCTCACCGTCTTTAAACAAAAACTAAAATTTGATGCCAATTTTCCAGATTTCGATGATCATCCGTTGTCCATCGTTGCCAGCCACCAATCATCGGTATTAGTTTTCTTCCAAAAATCACCTTCGATTTAGGCTGCCTTTTCACCTTTATCAAAATAGATTTTGCCAATAATGTCTCTAAACATGTATATCTAAATCTAAAGATATAGCTTATACTTCAATAAAATCCATTTTCATATTCGTTGGTCTCCCATGCTTTTCCACTTTTTAGTCTTCTAATCCTAGGTTTAAAACATTCATAATATAAACCCTCGTTCAATTTCTCCTTTTTCCTAGTTTTCTTTTTAATTAGATCCTTTTTTTCTTTCAACCAAACAAACAAGTTAAGAACCAAAAGATAAAGCAAAAAAAAAAAAAAAATCAACTTTTTAAAGTTTTTTTTCCAAGATTTTTTCATGAGAGAAAGCTAAAACAACTCATATTTCCCATCTGATTGCTTACCTCCACCAATCCCTCAAACGTTTTTAAATTGTTTTGAGCTCGATTATGGTTGATAGGATTGTATCAAAATCTTCTAATTTCAGTGATGATAGTTACTTTCTTACTTGTGTTAATAGAATTTGTTGGATCACCTTTTTTTTTTGTTTCTTGAGACCAAAATCTAATTTTGTTTTTTAGGTTTTTAGATTTGAAAAGGTTTGATGGTTTTGAAGAGATATGAAAGCGAATAAGAAGGGTTTAATGGTTTTCCTATTTATTGTTTGCAAGATGTTAATATTTTTTTAATTAGGAATTGGATTCAATTTATTAATAAAGAGTTGGTTCTTTAACTCAAAAATCAATTAGTAACAAGATTATTCAGAGTAAGAAAAAATTAAATCAAACAATTTTTCTTGTTTTTAACATACAAAAACTTTAACTAAAAGAAAAATCAATTCAATACATTCTATATTTGAAAATAACTTTTAGTAAAGGGGAAGAGAGAAATAGTCAAAGGGAAGATGAGAAAAAAATTTTACACCCCACCTAGCCACGTGACCAATAAAATTTCAAATAATCAATTATTAACCACAAATAATTTTGATATTGCTATAAAAGCATAGTCAATGCCACATTAGCAAGTGAAACATCCATGTTATCTCATTTAATAGTAGAAAACTAATTCTGTTAACAATTGGACTAAAATTTCAAATCTTAAAAGGTAGAGGTAGTGTTTGTCATAATGTTTAAGTTCGAGAACCTACCATTAGATACAAAAATTATAAAGTCACCACAAATCTTTTTTATCTATTGTTTGCAAGATGTTAATTTTTTTATTAGGAGTGGGATTTGGTTTTTGGTAAAGAGTTGGTTCTTTAACTCCAAAATTAGTTAGTAACAAGATTATTCAGACTAAGAAAAAAATTAAATCAATCAATTTTCTTGTTTTTAACATACGAAAACTTCAACTAAAATAAAAATCAATTTAATACATTCTAAAATAATTTGAAAACAACATTTTTGCAAAAAGGTAGAGAGAAATAGTCAGATGGAAAATAATAAAAAAATGAGAAAAAAATTTTGCACCCCACCTGGCTATGTGGCCAATAAAATTCCACATAATCAGTTATTAAGCACAAATAATTTTGACACTGCCATGAAAGCATAGTCAATGCCACATTAGCAAGTCAAACATCCATGTTAGCTCATTTAATAGTAGAAAACTAACTCTGTTAACAATTGGACTAAAATTTCAACTCTCAAAAGGTAAAGGTAGTGTTTGTCATAATGTTTAAGTTTGAGAACCTACCATTAAACCCAAAAATTATAAAGTCACCATCAATATTTTTTACTTAGGTGTGATTGGTTAGTTATGTGAATTTATTCTTTTTTAAGGTTATTCTAACTCTAAACTAAAGGTCCCTAAAAGTAATAGGTTTTGGTTTACATCAGTAGAACTAAATTCAAGAGTTGGTTATGGCAAGGAAGGTTTTAGCACCCTGTTATGCCCAAAATTGGTACTACATTAATTATATGTTATTTCACATAATCCTTATCAAAGATCAATTTTTTATCATGCAAATCATATCAGTTCCAAGCTTTTTATTTATTTACATAACATTGTCATACAAAAATTCTATCAAAATCAAATCATGCAATAATATTATAAATATCATACCAAATATCATGCAATAAATATAAAATCATGCAACAATCATACCAAATATCATAAACATGCAAAAATATCATGCAAATAAATCAAGCAAATAACAAATCATAAATAATAATAATAATAATAATAATACAAAATTAATCATGCAAATATGTTAATAATCATGCAAATATAAAAATAATCATACAAATATATTAATAATCATGCAAATTTACCATAATAGATCATGTACAAATAAATATGTAGAAAAAAAATTCAAACATTAATTTAAGAAGAAAGAAACAAAAAATCAAATAAATAAAGTAAATAAGAAAAGAAAAAAAAAGACTATTCAAACAAACAGGTCAAGCAGGTCAAGATCAAGGGCCAAATCACAACAAAAATTTTCCTTACTAAACAGTGTCATTCAATGTTAATTATAAAGTCTTTTCCTCAAGCTTTTAACTTCATTTTCCTCTTCTGCCACATTGCACTACCCTAGCTATTAAACCCATTCACTTTTTTTACCGAGACCACTAGAGACTTCTTCAAGCTCTTTACCTTCAAAATTCTCTGTTTAGAAAACCCAACCAAGAATCTTAAAAACTTAGCCCAAAAATTGGCATCACCACCACCAAGCTGTCTGTCGTCCGTAAACCCAGAATCAGCCTTTATTTGTTGTTTCCTCCGTCATTTGATGCTATATTATCCTTCTTTCACTAATGACATAGCTCATATCTCTCCCTTTGTTTTGACTATTTTTGGTTCTTATTTTTGCTTAGATGTTTACTTTGCCTGTATTACTTTTGGATAAGGATTTTTGTTTAGCATTGAGTTCTTGTTGTCAATGTGTTTAAGGATATGTATGCTGGCTTTTGGGTGTGGGTAATTGGTTGAGTGTTTGCATGATTGTGTTTATTGGTAGTGTCTTAATTTTTAATGCTTTTCTACTATATTTTTGCTCATATATTCTTGACTAGATTTACATTTTTTGTTGACCATAGGTTTTTACTGAATTGAGGATTACTTGGGGAATGTTGGGCTTTCTAGGTTTTGCTTGTGATTCTAGCTTTAGATTGCTGTATTGTTTCCTCTATGTGTATGAATTGTCTCTAGGATTGATGTGGGTTGCTCTAAATCATGAGAACTAGGCTTGCTTGTGTATTGCTTTTCTAGTTAGTCGTCACCAAGTCTTGGCTTCTATTTATTCAAAACTCTACCTAAAATTGCCTCCCCATTGGTGATTGCTTGCCTTTAAAATTTTTTTGCTTGTTAATGGCCTCTATTTTATCTTGATTTGTAGCTGTCCAGTCCCCCTTTCAACTGAGCTACTAATGCTTTGTTTTTTTATAGCAAATTATATTCTCAAAATTTACAAGAAAGATTTCATAAAATCAAATCTATCAAGATTCAATTTTAACTTTACATAGTTCTATTTCCTTTTTTAAGAGAGTTGGAGTCCAAGAAATTCAAGCTCAATAATTAATTTTCAAATCTTGAAGACAAAATTACAATCTAAAAAGAAATCCACATTTAATTTCAATTTTCAAAAAATAAATAAAACTCTTTTGGGTCTCTTTTATTTGGGCTTAAAATCCAATGGCATAATTAAAAGCCTAATATCAAATTAAAATTCGAAACCCAATAAGTGGGTTATTTACAGCTACTCCATTTTGCACATTTTTAGTGAAATAAGAATTGTACAAAGAGAAAAAGATATCCTTTTTTTTTGGGTTTTAGAAAAATTGAAAAGACTTCTCTACAACAAAGGCTTTGAAACTTTTGAAAAATCTAAAATGCTCATCATCAATAGAGGCTTTGACTTTCAAAAAATAAAATACTTTATAGCAATCAATTCAAAGGTTCACAAAAGATTTCAAAACTCACAAGATTTAAAATTCAAAAAAATAAAAAAATTGTCAAAGATTCAAGATTCGTAAAAATTTGTAAAAGATGCTAAGATTCAAAAAAGATTTCTAATTAGAAAATATTCCAAGATTTGTAAAGGTTCAAAGATTCACAAAAGTTTCAAGATTTGGAAAAGGTTAAAAATTCACAAGAATTCCAAGATTCACAAAATTTTCAAGATTCGTAACGATTCCAAGATTCGTAAAGGTTTTAGATTCACAAAGGTTCAAGATTCATAAAGATTTCAAGATTCACAAGATTCTAATACTCGCGAAGGTTCAAAATTCACAAAGATTCTAAGATTCATAAAGGTTCCAAGATTCACAAAAGTTTCAAGATTCGTAAATAATTCAAAAATTCGCAATGATTCCAAGATTTGCAAAAGTTTCAAGATTCGTAGAGGTTCAAAAAGTAATTTTGACAATCCACAAATGAAGTTTCAAAAATTAAACAAACAATTTAGAAATTCTCATCAAAATTTCAAAGTTCACATTTGAAAATCTTAGAGATTCACATTAAAAAATTTTAGAGATTTGCATCCAAGATTCACATTTAAAAAGCTTAGAGATCCATATCCAAAGATTCAAAGATTCATATTTGAAAATCTTGGGAAGTCATACCCAAAAATTCAAAAATTTCAAAGATTCTCATTTTAAACTTTTTTAAATATTCTCAACCAAAATGCATAAATTCACATTTGAACAAAGATTTTCATTCAAAACTTTTAAATTTTCTCATCCAAAATTCAAAGATTTGCATTTGAAAAGTTCACTTTTAAAATTCATAGTTTCAAACATTCTCACCTTGTGACAAAAAGGTTCCTCTAAACAAAAACTTAACAATTTTAAAATCTTTGCAATCAAAAGTCAAAATCTTGACAATATTTTCAACCAAGGGTCAAAACCTTATCTCAAAAATTTTTCTCATCCCAAGAACAACATCTTCTCAAAAAATTCCTCATCCATTCACTTAATTTAATTTCAAATTTCAAAATCAAAATCTCTTATCCATTAAACAACTATCATGAATGCAATGCATGTAATGCAGATGCCAATCAATGTCATGCAATTCTAATTGTAGCAATAAGGTTCTCCAGTTACCATTTTTTATTTTCCTTTTCACATGTCGACATAATTGGGCTCAAATTCTCAATTGGTGCCATGAGCTTAATCTGACCTTAGGTCAAATCTTTTTATTTCTTTGTTCACCTCAAAGTTGGCAAAAATGCAAATGTCATGATATGAATACCAATGTATCTTCCATGATATAGATGCAAATACGTATCTCACCAATATCAATGCAAATGCTTTCTATAAAAATGTAAATGTAAATATGTATCCCATTAAATTAGATGCAAAAGTTTTTTTTCATCATCTTTCTTAACATATTGAAAAATCTTAATTAAATGATGCAAATAAATGTTAAAGATCTAAATGATCTACAAATGATACAAATGCATGGTTCTAACTGTGATGCAAATGCAATATTCAAACAATGATTTAGATCTCCACCAAATGATATAGATGCAATATTCAAAACAATGATTTAAATACTCACAAAATGATGTAGATGCATGGTACTAACAATGATACAAATGTGATATTCAAAAAAATTATTTAAATTCTCACCAAATGATGCAAATGTAAATATCAAAACAATGATACAAATGCAATATTCATAAAAATGATTTAAATTCTCACCGAATGATGCAAATGCAATTATTAAAACAAAGTATTTTTGTTGCCTAAGAAAGATTACTTTTGTCATATTGATTTGGAAATCATCTTTCTCCCATCCACCAAAATTCATATATACAACAATATTTTTCAAAAAATCTAAAAAAAATGATAACACAAATTACCCTAAAAAAATCCCCACATAAGAATTTTCCATGTATTAAAATGTATAAGTTCTTTTTAAAAACAAATGACATTTAAATCTTTTGAAAATTGATTATTATTACCTAGAATGAATTAGGTGAATTATATCTTTGTCTTTCCAAAAGGACAAAATGGTTTGGCACATCAGGATTTTAGTTACTAAGAAGAACTTTGTCAATGAATAGGGAAGGGAAGATTAATGTTTCTTCATCTATGCCCACAAACAAAAGTTTAAATTTATTGAAAAATGATTTGTTTTAAAGTACGATCTACTTTGGCACTTCCTTAGTTCTTAATATGTGGCATTTTAACAAATGTTAATGTCATAATGAATAGATCTGTGGATCTACCGCTAGATATGAATTAAAGGAGTCGTCAGTAATTTTTTTGGTTAAGGTGTGATTGACCACCTGACAAAATATGTTTCAGTTAAAGAAAAGTCCAAAGATTGACTTAAGTATCTTTAAATAGTATATTATAGTTTATGAAATGAAATTTTCAGTTCGAGAGTACAGTTACATATGAGGAAGGTTATAACACCCTTATAGCGCCCATCCAAATGATGGTACCAGTTTCATTTCAGATTATCCAAGCTTAACCATATTTATGATTTACCAAAATATTAAATATTGAAAACTGATCTTAAAATTACACCAATAGTTTAGTAGTAATTTAAAGATAATTCTCTCACCTTAAGAGTATTTATGGAAACTAATGTATTTTATTCAAGAAAATAATTAGTAAAATCTTTCATTAGCTTGATAATATTTACTTTGTTACATATCTCTTAAAAGTTTAGTGAGATTTCTTTATAAATTTATTTTTAAAAAATGTTTTAAATCTTTTAATATTTGGTAAGACTTAATTTAAGATACAAATCCTCTAATAGTTTGATAGGATTAAAAAAAATATTTTATTAAAAATAATTTTTTAATAAAAATTGATTTATAAGATTCTTTAATAGTTTATAGTTTGGTAGAATTCATAAAAAATTTAAATTTAAATTCATGAAAAATCTTTCAATAGTTTGGTATGATTCATGAATTTATTTTAGAAATAGTTTTTAGTTACTTTTCAAAAATAAGATAATAAAAATGAAGTTTATAGAGGTATTAAAAAGGTAATAAATTGCTCAATTTAAAATAATAATGATAAGTAAAAAAATAAAAATAAAATAAAAATATGTAAAAAAAACCTAAAAAATTAAAAATTTAAAAAATGTAAATAAAAAATAAAAAAAAGAAAAACCTGCGATCGAGTCAAGTCCAGAAGTGGGTTACGTGTGAATCCACATGGGTTTGGACGTGAGTTATGCTAAAGGAAACAACCTCATTCGACACTAGTATAAAAGTCAAGATTTTAAGCCTTTTTTTAGAATCATTTAGCCCTCTCTCTATAGGATGGATTTATCTCTCGCTTCTTTTTAGAATCCTAGATTCATCCATCGAAAACTTGGTTTAATCACCGATTTTTGGAAAATTGACTGAAACTTGGCTGTAGACTTCAAATCCCGCCAAAAAATTTAATTGAAAAATTCGTGTGTTCTTTTCCAAAACCTAAATTTTTTAGATTTTTCTAGAAACTCACCCTATTTCAAATTTTTTTCAAAGGATTCCAAATATTTTCACTTTTTATCAAACCTAGAAACCTTTAAAAGATCAACTAGTCCTAAAAAAATTAGATTCGTCCAAACAACATCAAAACCCCAAAACCCAGACTTTTCTCTTTATCTTCTCTAGTGCTTTTGCATTCAATTTATAACCTGTTCCAGTAGAAATTTTAGAGTTTGAATAGAACTAATCCAGACTTGAATCTTGAGATTCGATTTTGTCTGATTTGACTTAGACCTAAATCCCACAAATCTGTCTGATTTTGGTTTAATTTTCTTTTCCTTTTTATTATTCACTCAATTTTCCTTGTTTATTAAAAAGAAAGAAAAAATATGTTAAGAAAAAATGATAATAATAATAATAATAACAATAATAATAATAAATAATAATAATAATAATAAACAAAGCAATAGTTGATTACTCCCCGAACACAAATGGATGTCTACAATCCATATTAACTATGATAGGATCAAAATTTCTAGTTAAGAAAGAATGGCTCAAATTTCAAAATAAATCTTCAAATTGGGGTTCATCTTCTTGGATTTCTCAAGGGTCTTCATTGTTCAATGATTCCTTTAAAATCCCTCCCTCTAATGAAATTGCTTGAGTTGCTTTCAAATTTTCAATCTTACTCTAGGCTACCCTTTTGGGTTTTCACTCTAGAGCTTCATTCAATCTTCTTTTTTTTTTTACTATTCCATCATGCATTTGAAAACTCAAAATTCATCCAAAATGAAAAAGTGATGGGGATTTCCTAAAGAAAAGTTCTTAAATTAGATATCCATAATTGATCAAAAACATTTCAAAAGGTATAACGTAGGCCTGGGGTTCATGGTTCTGAGAGAAAGGATAAATAGGTCTAAAAATGTATTTAAGCGTAATCAAACTAAGGATCACTTCTTTTTTCAAAGACATTTTTCATTCCACATTTTTTCATCTTTTTTTTTCAGTTTTTTTCATTTCATTTCTTTTTCCATTTTTTTCTTCTTTTTTTTCTTCATGTTTCCACATTCCCAAAATTTTGGAACTTACTTTTTGACTATAGGCATTCTTTCGTTGTTCTTAACTTTAGATCTAATGTTTTATCAAATAGATCCTCTTTCATACTTACCCTCCAATGTGAAAGGTGATTCTTGGTTAGGATTTCTTTAAAAAGAATTCAATAGGCTCAAAAGGGGTAGCAAATATATATATATATATATTTTGTGAAGGGAATATGAAATATGGCTATTTATCATATTAAATATGGATACCTTTATTCAAAAGCAATTCTTAGGAGAAGATTGTTTTTATTTTGGAATCATTTGAATATCTCATATGCATAATATTACAATCAATTCTTTGTTCATTTTCTTTTGTTCATTTTTTGACAACTCAAGCTCAAAGTGTATCATCTTACTACATTAAATGAATAAGAGATGAAATCAATACCATCCAGGTCAAAAGATATTGGAAAAAATTGGATAATTTGGCCTTTGGTAAATTTACCCCAATATGTGGGTAAAGGAAATTTTGTGGTAATGAATGAAAGAGAAAAGGAAGTTGCATAAATCAAGATATTGAACAAGGATATTAAGGGGATATGACCTTTTTAGTAATTATGTCTAAGGGAAGAAATTTGAGAGTTTAGGCTTTGTGAAGAAACATGGGTAGTGATGTGCTTGGAATAGTCTTGATAGTTATCAAATTACTAAAATCTAGAATTTTTAAGAAAGTGCCTCATGTATTGGCTTACAAATAATTTTCTAAACAAGATTTTTCAAACTTCATTGCTCTTAGCTTTAATGAAGATCATTACCTTGGAAATCCCTTTTTGTCAAGTGAAAATCAAGATCATATGACTTGAAAAGTCAGGCATTGAATGGTACAATGTTCAATTAAATTAGGGCATGAAACGGTAAATGAAACAACTATGTATGTTCATTCTTGGTAGTAATCACCAATACACTTAAGATTGTTTCCACAAAAAAAGAAGTCTTTACAATGAACATTTTTCAATCATGGAAATAAATCATATGGGCTTTTATTTTCAAACAATTCAAATGGATGAAAAAAATATATACAAATACTTGTATGCAAGTTATAATGAAAAACCAAAATTCATATTTGTATACCAAAGATAGCCCTAAACAAATGAAATAATATACATAAAAAAATGTTTACATGGATAAAAATGTATATGCAAATACATGTATGCCATATATAGTAACAACAATAATTAATATTCAAAACTATGTACAAAACTGAAAAAGCAAAGATTGCCCCTAAACAAATGAAACAATGTACATAGAAAAATGTTTACATGGATAAAAATGTATATACAAATACATGTATGCAATACATAATAATAATAAGAATTCATATTCAAAACTATATATAAAACTGAAAAGACAAAGATTGTCCCCAAATAAATGAAACAATGTACATACAAAAATATTTATATGGATAAAAATATATATGCAAATACATGTATACAATAGATGGTAACAACAAGAATTCATATTCCAAAAAATGTTCAAAATTAAAAAAAATAAAAAATTACTCTTTAATTTACATTTAGGCATTCACATCTTTTTATATATGAAAAAGTGAAATTGAATGCATGAATGAATGGACAATAAAAATAAATGTACAAATGAATGTATGTAATGGATATAGTTCTAGATCAAAAAGATAATACATATCAAAATCTCACTTATTTTCTTTCATTTTTTCTTTTTTTTTTAAAGAAAAAGAAGAAAAAAAAATTATAAGAACATTTTTATTTTTGTTCAAGTTCAAAATTATCTTGACAAAACATGAATAGAAACAAATATAAGGTGAATGACAAAATAAGTCCTTTCATGTGTCCTATTTTAAGGTTTTCTATACAAAGGGGAATGGTAGGGCCCTAACTAAGTTTGGATCCTTAGGGTTTATGTCCATGTTGGGTTCAAAGGCTTGACAATCTAAAAACTCCCAAATTGTTCTTTACATCATCATCATTATAGACTAGTAAGGCATTATAATCCTTACCCACCATTATAAGCTTAAATGGAAAGGATTAAATTTGAGTACGAGTTTTTCTTAGCTCACACGGAAGGTTATTACTTCACAAGAGTGTAGGTACTTATTTCATTCTAATAAAGGACAAAGCTTTGGATTTAGAACTAATGCATGAATGCATGTATGGTGTGTGTAAAGGGACATGTCAACTTTAATAATCAAATAAATTGATACACATGTAAAATTAAAATCTACAAAATAAACAAGCATATTAGTACATAAAAAAATCATAAACTATAAAATAAACAAAAGGTTAGTGCACAAGAAAAATCATACATGATTACGTAATAAAACCATCAAAGAAAGGCTTAAAATAACACATAACTAACTAATGGCTTGACTCTTTAAAATCTCTAATGAAGTCGTCAAATTGTCATAATGTTTAAGTTCAATAACATACCCATTAGACATAAAATTTATGGAATCACCACCAATCTTTTTTATTTAGGTATGATTAGCCTTCTATGTAAATCTGTTATTTTTAAGGTTATCTTAAGTGTAAACTAAAGATCCCTAAAAAGAAGAGGTTTTAGTCTACATCAATAAAACTAAGTTCGGTAGTCGATTATGTGTAGAAAAGGTTTTAACACCCCATTACTCCCAAAATTGGTACCACATTGATTATATGTTATCTTACCTAAGCCTTACCAAAGATGGTTTTTTATCATGCAAATCATATCAACATTGTCATACAAAAATTCTATCAAAATCAAAATATGCAATATTATAAATATCATACCAAATATCATGCAACAAATAGAAAATCATGCAACAATCCTACCAAATATTATAAACAAGCAAAAACATCATGCAAATAAATCATGCAAATAACAAATCATAAATAATAATAATAATAATAATCACCATCATCATCATCATGATGCAAATATATTAATAATCATGCAAATTTACCATAATAGATCATATACAAATAAATATGCAAAAAAAAAAGCAAAAATCAAACATTAATTTAAGAAAAAAAAAATCAAATAAATAAAGTAAACAAGAAAAGAAAAAAAAGACTATTCAAACAAACCGGGTTAAGCTAGTTAGGATCAAAGAGCATGTCATAGCAAAAATATTTTTTTACCAAACGATGTCGGCTTATTGTTAATTATAAAGTCTCTTCCTCAAGCTTTTATCTTCATTTTCCTCTTTGGTTTTCTCTCTCCAAATTCTAAGTTTCATCAAATTAACCAATAGCCTAAAATCGACTAAAGACCACTACCTCTTTTGCCACCTAACGCTGCCATAACCCCTTAAAGTCGTTCACCATTTTTGTCGAGACCACTAAAGACTTTTTGAAGCTTTTTTTCTTTTGCTTTATCTGTTTAGAAAACCTAACCAAGAATCTTAACAACTTAACCCAAAAACTAGCATCACCGTAACCAAGCCATCTACCGTCCATCAATCCAGAATCAACCTCCATCTATTTTTTCCTTTATTGTGTGACAACACCTTATCCTTCCTTCACCAATGGCGTAGCTCTTATCTCTCCCTTTGTTTTGCTTATATTTTTATTCTTGTTTTTGCTTCGATGTTTGCTTTGCCTGTATTACTTTTGGATAAGGATTTTTGTTTGACTTTGGGTTTTGTGTTTGAGGTAGTATGTATTGGCTTTCAGGTATAGGTAATTAGTTAAGTGTTTAGAAGATTGTGTTTATTACTAGTGTCTTAATTGTTGATGCTTTTCAGCTTTATTTTTGCTCTCATATTCTTAACTAGATTTAGATTTTTTGCTCACTACAGGTTTCTACTGAATTAAGGATTGCTTGGGTAATGTTGGGCTTTTTAGGTTTTGCTTGTGATTCTGGCTTTGGGTTGCTATATTATCTCCTCTGTATATGTGAAATGTCTCTTGGATTGATGTGGGTTGCTCCAAATCGTGAGAATTGGGCTTGCCTGTGTATTGCTTTTCTAATCAATCTTGACCGAATGTCAACTTCTATTAATTCAAAACTTCACCTGAAATTGCCTCTTTGCTAATGATTTCTTGCCCTAAAAATTTTTTGCTTGTCAATGACCACTCTTTTATCTTGATTTATGGTTGTCTGGCTCCTTTATCAATTGAGTTGCTAATTTTTTTTTTTTAGCAAATTCTAGTTTAAAAATTCATAGGAAAGATTTCATGAAATCAGATTTATCAAGATTAAATTTTAACTTTGCATAATTCTTTTTTCATTTTTAGGAGAATTGGAGTCTAAGTATTGCCAAATTCAAGCTCAATAATTAATATTTAAATCTTGAAGACTAAATCACAATCTAAAAAGAAATCCACATTAAAAAAAATCTATAGTTAATTTCAATTTCCCAACAAATAAATAATACTATCTTGGGCCCTTTTATTTGGGCTTAAAATCCAATGGCATAATTAAAAGTCTAATATTAAATAAAAATTCGAAGCCCAATAATATCAATAAAACCCTGGACAAAATAGGTGTCTATAGTGTTAATATTGAAATTATTATAGAGGGACTAAATACAAAGACTAATAGCACAATTTGACCTAAAATTTTCAAAGTTGTTAAGTCTTTGTTGAAATAAGCCTTTTTAAAAATTTCAAAGTTTCATAATCTCAAGTTAAATGAGCCTTTTATATTTTTCAAAATTGTTAAACCTCTGATGAAAAAGCTTTTTATATTTTTCAAAGTTGTTTAGTCTCTTGTTTAAGTAGCCTCTAATTAGAGAAGCTCTTTTTATTTTTCAAAGTTGTTAAGCCTTTGGTGAAAAAAGCCTTTATAATTTTTCAAAGTTGTTGACCTTATGATAGGAAAAGTCTTTTATATTTTTCAAAAGTTTTTAAGCTTTTGATAAAGAAACCTTTTATATTTTTTAAAGTTATTAAGCCTTTGATGAAAAGAGCCTTTTATATTTTCAAAGTTGTTGTGCACCTACCGAATGAGAAAAGCCTAAAAAAGGGGTGTTTAGGTAGGTTAGGATATAGATGTAATGGTTGTTTATGTATTTACACACTTCTTGTTTCACAAAAAATGTGTAAAGAGAGGCAATTGTAAAAACTTTATTTTTCCAAAGCTTTTTATTAATTTTACTATTTTGTTATTCTTTTTTGAAAAAAAGGAAAAAATTTAGCCGAAACTAGAAAAAAAAGTCAAATGGAAAGAGGAATTGTTAGTATTGTATTGGGATTAAACTTTTAAAACTCAAATTACTATTCCAAAAAGGATTAGATTGTTAATTGAATGAAAATAATGTATTTAGTCTAATTTGTGGGAATGAGTCAAGTATGAATTTAAGTTAGATTCTAAGTCAAAATTTGGGTGAGAAAAGAATTGTTAGATTCTTTTCCATTTTGGTTAGGAGTAAATCCCTCTTTAAAGAATCGTCCACATCCAGAACAAAGAATCAAGAATTGGTAGCAGAAAAAGCTAGAAAAGCAAAACATTTTTTATAGTGTTCTTTTAATCTGTGAAAATTTTTGGGGTTGAGTTCTTGTTAGACTTTAGGTTTTGATTTGGAGAAAACTTAGATTTAGATTATATTTAGGGAAACAAAAATCGAAATTTAATTTAAGGAATTTTCTAGAAATTGTTTTGAATTTTTTTCTTGGTAGTTTGAATTTTTTGGTTGAAGTTTTAAGCAATTTTAAATTTTTTGACTAAATTTTTCAGTAACTTTGAATTTTTCGATTAAATTTTACGTGACTTTGAATTTCTTGTTGATATATCCGGTGGTAGTTTAAAGTTTCCAATGAACTTTTGAACCTTTCAATACCAACAACTAGATTTCTAGAGAGAGGTCAAAGAAAACTCTGCATAAAAAGAGAAAGAGCATAGTAAAAGTGAAAGAAACCAATTTTTTTTTTTTTAGCTTTTAATACTCCAGAAAACGATGCCTTTTTTGGCTTTAAAATTTTTGAATGATCCGCGCCTAACTTGCTTTACCCTACAAGGATTCACACCTTAACCTAGGTAAGTCCAACCTGTTTGACCTGCTTTCTTTTTTATTTTTGTTTTATTTTTTTCTATTTTTTACTTGGTTATTTTATATTTTTTGGATTATTTATTTTGATTATTTATGTTAATTTTTTCTTCTTATTATGCTTGTTTATTTACTTGCCTTAATATTTGTTTGCTTATTTAAGTTGTAAAAATTAATTTTTACAATATAAAATAATTAGGAATAAATGAAAATCCATCCAATGATGAAATTCTAAGAAAGTTATAAGAGTATAATGTTCTTGAAATTTTCTAGGTGAGAGAATTTTTTTTTTTTAAATTCAATAAAGGTATTGGAGGATTTAGAAATTGGTCTCAATATAAGAATTTTTATTTATTTCTAATTTGAGATAAAAAAATTAATATTGGAATAAATTGTGGTGATTTAATTTCCTTGTATGATTAATTAATAAATAAATTGTAATTACATGTATTAAATTTTGTATTTAATTATTTTATTATTATAAATTTGACTGTGTATATTATCATGTATTTATATGTATTTTTTTTCATAAAATATTTTAATAAATCTGATAATGAAGTCTCTTCGAGGAAATATGGTGTTATTTGAATACTTTCAAGAAGAGAAATATTTTTAGAAGGTCGGCTAAGGTGTTGGAAAAAATCTAAAAATATTTTTAATATTTAAATATCAAAATTAATAATTACTTAATAAAAATAATAAAATAATAAGTTAGGAACATAAGAGCATTTTAATAAAAACTTAGATAGGATAATTTAATATTAATTAGTTTCATTTTAATATTAGTTTTAATAAGTAGATCAAAACCTACTTTTTTAAAGACCCTTAATCAAGCTTGAGACTTTAACGGAATAAATTCACTTAAGAAACTAATCACATCTAAATAAAAAAGATTACTTGTAATTCCACGTTTGTATCTAATGTTAAGTTCACTACTTGAATGTTATGACAAAAGTGATCCGATGCCTCAAAGTCAACAAGACCACAACGTACCTCAATCTTGGCAATCCCATAATATATGCAAAGTTGATTCAACTGGATTCTCACATCCGAGACACATAGTTGAATTAAAAATTCTTCTAGTCATAAAAGCCAAGTATCCGGTTATGTATCACTAACCAAATAAAAGAATTAATTCGAGATGGTGCATCCAACCCTCAAATCTTCAACCAATTAACTTTTGTCTGATTATCATCAAGCAACAATTTATATGCAAAAGAAACAGAAAACAAACCATTTAAAGCAGCCGACCAAATAAGTTGGTCTTCCGTGTTTAGAGACAAATGAAATAAAGTTAACTGCTCTTTAAACTCATCCAAAATATCTCCAATTCTAATCCAATCCCAACCACCGCTAGGTTTATGTAATCACTAACACAATGTGAGTCATCCAATTCAATCTTTAGTCGATTACATCACATCTTGTCTTGAGAGATTGATTACCCAACCCCTTATCATAACAAAAAGAAGTTCTGTTCCCATTGAACACAAGTTTCCTAGAGCCTTGAACCACCAACTCTTTACTCCGTAAAATACGTTTCCAAGTATAGGAAGAATTATGTTTGTTCACTACTTGGAAAAAGGTAGACCTTTCAGGTACTTAGCACGTAATAGCCTAGCCCATAAACCACTGTCTCCTTCCGCCAATTTCCAACCAAGCTTAGCTAACAAAGCCCTATTCATATCCAAGGTCCTTCGAATCCCCAAACCCCCCCTTTTAGGATGACAAATTCTGTCCTACTTTATCAAAGCCACTTTTCTGACCCCCTTAGAACCACTCTACAAGAAATTTCTGTTTAGCATATCAATTTCCTTAGCTATTGATACTAGGAGTTGTACTGCTTACATAATATAATTGGCAATAGTATTGGTGATGGATTGAACCAAAATCGCTCTGCCTGCTAAAGACAACTCCTTCACCTTCTAAGAACTAAGACACTTCTTCACCTTCCAAGAACTAAATATGTTATTCACTTTCTCCACTAAACCTCTGTAATTTTGCTTGGAAATCTATGAGTGTACCAGAACTCCAAGATAATTGCCAAAATCCAAACAGTGTTGCATTCTAGTAATAGAGCCAAAGTCAACTTTCAAGCGTTCTGAAACATTTGCTGATGCAAAGAACCTTGATTTCCCAAATTTCACTTTTTGATTTGAAAACGCATAAAATCTCTTCAAATAGTCCATCACAACAGTACATTGTTTGGTCGAAGCTTCACCAAAAGGGACAAAATCATCCACAATATATATATATATATATATATATATATGAAAGTTGAGGACCACCCTTGGATAGCCTAATCAGATTTTAGCTTTGTTACACACTACTGCATCGATAATATCCGACAGCTTTTGTAGACGTAAGACAAAAATATAAGGGGAGAGTGGATCACCGTGGCGCAATCATCTAATCGATTTAAAATTAATAGTGAGCTCGTCGTTCCACAAGATATTCATCTATGTAGATGTAAGACAGAACATGATTAAAGAAATAAGCAATGACGGCTGCCTCATATCCATCAAAACCCATGAAGGAACTCCTATTTGATGCGATAATAAGCTTTCTCAAGGTCCACTTTCATCATAATACAACCAGCTTTACCTTTTTTCCCTCTAAAAGAGTTCATTGCTTCTTGAACAATCACAATATTGTCAGTGTTGCTCCGCCCAAAAATGAAACTACATGGCTTAGGAGAAATTATATCTTTCAAATAGTGTCTCAAAAGGCCCATATTGATTTTTTATATTAATTTCAAAGAAACATTGCATAGACTTATAGGTCGAAAGTTTAAACCACTTTAGGATGCTCAACTTTAGGAATAATAACCAATAGCACTTTAATACAAGTTTCATCAAATCTACTAATCAAAAAAGCTTCTCTGACAAAGTTACATAGTATACCCCATACAACATCCCAATTTGCTTGATAGTAACACGCCTAATATCTATCCGGTTCTAGTGCTTTGAAAAAGCAGCCATAAAAAAAAAAGGCTCTACGTGCCTCATCATTCTGCGGCACATGTGCAAGTGTATCAATCTGAGATATAGTAAATCTCATTCAAACTCTAGGACAACTATCTTTCGCACTAGTGACTTTGGGCTTTGCTGTATAAACTTTCAGGAAAAACTATAACAGCATTCTCTTCAAACTCTCTTGGTCCAAACACCAAACCCCGTCATCATCTTTCAAGGATAAAGTATGGTTCTTGTTCCATCAAAATTGTTGATGTATAGAAACTTTTGGTATTACGATCATCGAAATTAATTCATTATGATCTAGATTTTTGAAACCAAAAGAGCTTCTCTTACATCAAGATCTAATTATAATCCCCAGTCAGCTCCTCTTCAAGTGAAAGAGAACTGGATTCGGCCCATCATTTAGTCTTTGTTGGATTCCTGACAATCTAGCTAATAAAAGCCTTTTCTTTCGAAAAATTTTCCCAAAAATATTGGACTTCTAATCTTTCACTATGTTGGTAAAAGAATCAAGATTTGCTATGAGATTATCATTCCCTCTCCAATTATCACTATCCAAACTCGTAAAAGTATCATGTGTTAACTAGGCTGCTTCAAAACATAAAGGTGGTCTGGCAGATTTATTGACTTTAATTATACCATGTAGCTGCCCATAAATTGAGTAATGATCACAATAACTACAGGAGTTTAGGTTTTTAGTGACATTTTTTTTAACGTTTAACAGCATTTATAAACGTCACTAAAAGATTTGTGATGTTTGCAAAAAACGTTAGTCAGAGTGCCGGTTATACACGCATCACGAAAAATAATGGCATTTTTGAAAAAACGCCTCAATATTAGTGGTGTTTATATATGAAACGTCGCCATTTTAGCGACATTTTTATATTTGAGACGCTGCTAAATTAATGATGTTTTTATGAGAAAAACGTCATTGCTTTGTTGGCGTTTGTAACTGAAAATGCCATTACTTTAGAGGCATTTGTATTTGAAAACACCTCTATATTAGAGGCATTTGTATCTTTGAGATACCGCTAATTTAGTAACCTTTTTATGAGAAAAATGCTATTGCTTTGGTGGCGTTTGTATAAAAAAATGTCACTTCACTAGCGACGTTTGCTGGTAAGAGCGCCGCTACTTTTAGTGGTATTTTATGATACAAAATATCACTAAATTAATCATTTAGCGACATTATTGAATGCAAACACCACCATTATATAAAAATGTATTTTTTTTAATTTCTGTTAATAAATTTTATTTTCATTAAAGAGCTTAAATTTAGAAACAAAAATTAATATAAACTTAATTCATGTTTAAATATACATCAATTAATACAAAGTTTAATAATTAATATAATAACATTCAAATATTTTTAATACATTAACAAAATAAAAATTAAAATCTATGAAATGGATGACTACATACATTTTGCTGATTGCCAATTGATGAAGAAAATTTTTTCACTTTGGTCACTAACGTGCTCAAGAACCTACTGAATAATACGATACAATTTTTAACACTTCATTATAAGGTTTGTTTATATTTAAAAATTTAAATATTTACTAAATATAATATTTGAGTTGGTGGAGCACCAAGATCATTTCCTTAAAATTATTATTGCACAAAATTTATAAGATGATAGAATCGATCATGTAACTGTTGAAATTTTGCACGCTCTTGCTCCATTCTAGCACGTTCTTCTTCAATTTTGGCACGTTTTTGTTCTTTTTCTGCTTTCATTTGCTGAAAACGTTGTTGCATAGTTTGCAACATCCTCTCAATATTGAAATGTCTTGTAAAGATTAACTTGCTAAGAATGTAAATTGCTGAGAGCTATGTCCATAGTAGGTAGATGATGTTGGACCCAATCCAAGGCCTTGGACTCGTCCATACTTTTCTTTTCCAGCAACTTCTATGAATATCCGATTTTTTATTTCTTGCATGTTGAGAGAACCATCAGATGCTATTTCAATCTTAGCAGTCATTTTTTCTTTCGCTTTCTCTTGTAAATTTGTCATACACAACTATCAAGTTTAATGATTAATTGAAAATATGTTAAAAAAGTAAATATTTACCATTGTTAAAACAGATGATACAAATTACCATAATTTTTGTGTTTCGACATTTATGTAAGATCCGTCTTTTTTTATGTGTGTTATGCGAAAAAGTTTCACACGTCTAACTTTACAGCCCATCTCATTCTTCTATACAAAAACACATGTTATTTGATAGGATACATATCAACTGTAACTTATTCATGCATATCAAGCCTATCAGATCAAGTATTAAAATTTTGAATAATTTTAATATCATATATTTATATTTTGACCCCATAACAACATAATAGTCTTAAACATATGCAAACAATAAAAGCATTTTGGGCTTTCACACATATCGATCATGAAAACCAAATTCAATTATTTTCTCTCGGTTTAATATCATGGATTGAAGCCATTCAATATGTTGAAAGCCATCCAAAAGTTTAATTTGTATATTTGCCTTTTATATGCAAAAATAGTCCCAAATAGACATAAACGACAACTTTTTCTCCCATATCAACCATAGAAACCAAGTTCAATCAATCGGATAAGTTTAATATCAAGTATTGAAGCTATCCAAACTGTTAAAATACAACAATAACAATAATTTTGTATTTTTACCTAAATATATGTAAACAATAACTTTTTCATACATATCATCCTTGTCAACTAAATTCAAAACTTTCAATAAGTTTAATATCATGTATTGAAACTGTCAAACATATTAAAACAAAACAATAACTGTTAATTTGTATATTTACCTTTTAACAGCAAAAAAAGTTCATTTATTAGAATAAGTTTATTAGCATAAACTTACTATTTTTTTTTGCTTTCTTGAAAAACTTTTTGAACTACTTGTGTGGCTATATTTCTGTTGCTTTCTGCTACCAATCCCAATCTGTTCTCTTTTTGTCATAAAAAATAATTGCGTATATGATAGAAATACAACTATTACCAACTTAAACTATAAAACACTTTTATCTTTTCATTCTACTATACAAAGTTATAAACTAGTACCTCTCATTTTCTTGAGAACCAAAATCTAACTAATTGTTCATATTGTCACTTAATCACATTACAGGGTAGATTTTTCATCATCGCCTCTATAGTAGTATTTCGATCGAAATACTTATTCTTCAAACATGCTTATAATATTTTCATTTCTTTCCCAATGACTTAAGCACAAATGAAGTTAGTATTTCAAGTACAAATCTTGACTGTAATAATACAATAAAAAAAGTTTGAATAAGTAAACAAAATGTAAAATAATTTTTTTTTATATCTAATTAATTATATTGATACCTCAATAAAGTTTAAAGCATCGACGTTAACTTCTTCTGGAACTTTATGCCATGTTTCATAATGAATAGGCAATTTTATTCCATTACGGGCTAGCATGCCTAGAAATCCAGCCAACAATTGAGCCTCTTCACCAATTGGTTGCCTATCAGAGTTTGCAGACACTACAATATACTCATTAAGAGGTAGTGCAAACAATTCTTTTAAAGTTGTCTGACCTCTAGTCCTCCATTGACCATTATTTTCAATTACAACAAATAAAAAATAAATTTATAAAATTGCAATACTTTTATCACTGTACTCGAATTCTAAAATTGGGGTATATCATACCGCATTTAAATTTGAAGCATAATCAATTGATGGGGTACTATTTAAACCTGACCTCCAATATTGTTAGATTCAATATCAGTTGAAAGGTTAGAAGTGACGGAGTTAGATCCAATAGTACGTTCATTTTCCTTTAAAGGATTCAGTCTATAGCCAATATCTATAGGTACCATAGATGATTCTGAACTAATATATTTGATATGTTTTCCTTTTAACCTACTCTCCACATTGTAGCTTACCTACATCATAAAAGCGAATATAGAAAAGATATTAGTTTAGAACATATATAAAGACATTAAAAAGTTAAGAAATCAAAACCTACAATATATAAAGAACATATCGATTTAATTAAATCAAAAGATAAAGTATGATTTAGAATACAATAATTATATAATAGCAAATGTGACATTAATTACATACAATCATTTACTACATTATGTCTTAAACACTCAAATTACAAATTATAGATGCACCATTTCATGGTTAATAAATGTCTTTAGTAACATTTTTGTGGATCCACTGAGTGTAGGTACTGGAGATATTTTCATCCAAGTTTTGTTTAGCAAAAAGATAACATTCAATTCCACGTTCAACATCATATATGGTATCTAACTCCATATCAAATAAGTCTCTAGGTGTGTTTTGAAGAACAACAAACCAACCCAATTCTTTGGGATTTTCAGAGTAAAATACTTGTTTGACTTGAGATGAAAAAACATAAGGTTCATCGATGAGTTGTTGTCCAGTATAAATTAATCAAGAAAAATTATAAGTGTAAATCCATACTGATTTTCTTAATACCCTTCGCACTATTCACATCAACCCAATCACATCGAAATAAGATAACTTTTCACTTACCATAATAATCTAACTCAATGATGTCATTAATCATGCCATAATAGTTAACATTTTCTCTAAAGGGTTTGTGTCCTTAGCACTAGCATAGCTAATAATTGATGAAGTCACAACAACTCCTGAATTTTGTGTACATCTAAATCTCTCATGAGATTTAGTGTGAAATCTAAATCCATTGATGATGAAACCTTTGTATCGTTTCACAATCCGATTCAGACCTTGTGAAAGACACTTCACCTTTTCATTAACAAGCCTTCCACTCCAAACCTATAAAAGTGGAATAAATATATATATGTTATTAATGTTAGTTATACTGTAAGCATTCTATGTAGATTTCTCATAATGGGAAGTATGGCATTACTTACAGTTGCTCCTAACCATTCATGAAAGTTATCAATGAATAACTTATCAAGCTCTCAAGGGTTTGATCGTCGATAATGTGCAAGATCTCTCAAATTATTTCTATACTCAATATAAAGTATCATGATAAAGTATTAATAATAATAATAAAAAAAGATAATAAATTATGCTTAATGTAATGAATAATTTCTTTGCTAAAAGATTTACGTGTGAAACGATTCAATTAAGTCATGATGAAAAAGAACATATTAATGTTCTTATGCCTAAGTTTTATCATTTAACTCCACCAATTCAACTTTGCCTATTGGTTGTCCAAAACTTTGAAATAGATAACTGTAAGCAGAGTCTGTATGCTACATACCAACATTTTTCGATGGTCTATTAAATCTCATTTCAACATTTTTCAAATAATGAGCACAAAATTCATACACTCTTTTACTAAATATCCTTCAGCAATAGAACCTTTCAAATAGTGTCTGTTGCGACAATAAGACTTTACCCTCCCGAAAAACCTATAGCAAAAAACTTTAGTCATATGTTATTTTAAGTAGAGTGGCTTGATCATCAATAAAAACATAATCAATCTATTAACAAATAATACCTTTCAATAGGATACATCAATCGATAATAAACTGACCTATCAACTTTTGCTTCATATGGAAGGTGGATAACCAAATGCATCATAATAGTGAAAAAGTTTGAAGGAAAATCTTCTCTAAAAAGCATAAAGTAATCGCGGCTCAATCTTGAAGTTTATCAAGCTCTTCCACATTCATACATTTCTGACATTGAGATTTAAATATGTTACTCAATTCAATTATCACAAAAGTGACTTGCTTTGACATTAATGAATGTAAAGCAATTGAAAGTAAATCTTGTATCAAAATGTGATAATCATGTGACTTCAATGAAGAAAGTTTTCGCTCCTTCAGATTCACACATCTCGAAATATTTTACGCATAGCCATCCAGAACTTTGACATTTTTCAAAACCTTGCAAAACACATCTTTTTCAGCTTTAGAAATCCCAAAATAAGCAACAAACAATCAATATTTTCCATTAGGAAGTAACTTTGGATGAAGGTTAAGGTCAATCCCCATATCAACTAGGTTAAGCCGACTCTTTAAGTCATCATTGGATCTTCTATTCACATTGAGAATTATCTCGATAAAATTTTCACAGACATTCTTATCTATGTGCATCAAATCAAGGTTATGGCGTAATAAATTATATTCCCAATAAGGTAACTCAAAAAGATATTTTTTTTTCACATCTCAACTCATTGGGGTCATCTGCTTCATCATCTTCTTCATCACTTTGAACATCAAGATCACTAATTTCAGTATGAGTATCACTAACTTACATAATACGAGATAAGACACCTTCAAAGATGTCTCTCACTCTTTTCTTTGATGGAGTCATTTTTTCATAAATGAAATTGATATCTTTTAACTTTGAAAAGATATTAGACCCACTAATAGGTAAAGACGATCTCTTCAACTCTTTAGTTCCATCAAAGAGATGATTTTAGAATCTAAATCGATGATTATCATCTAACTATCGATGATGTCCCTTATAATAGAACTTCCTACCATTAGGTAACTATGTCAAACATGTCTATGCAGTATAATATGGATAAACATAATGACCTTTTGTACTTCAACCAGATAAATTTGTATAAGCAAAAAAATCATTGATAGTCCATAATAAAGCATCACGCATATTAAAGTTCTATTCTTTTGATGCATTATAAGTCTAAACTTCTTCTCATAATTATTTTAACTCTTTAATAAGAGATTATAAGTAGATGTCTATATCATTACCCAGACTTTTTCTTTGAGAATTATCATAGACAATATAAATGATCGTTGCTTCATAGCAATCCATGGTAGTAAATTATAAGGAATCAATACATCTGGCCAAGTACTATAAGAAGTACACATCATTTTGAATGGGTTAAATCCATCAGATGCTAGTCCAAACATAACATTTTGAGGATCAGATGCAAAGTTTGGAAATTTAGAATGAAATGATTTTCATACTAAAGAATCTATAGAATACCTCAATGATCCATCATCTATCCGCTTCTTATGATGCCACATTATTGAATCTATAGTTTTAAAAGACATGAAGAGTCATTGAAGTCTTGGTATTAATGAAAAATAGTGTAAAATGTTAACAGGTTTTTTTTTACACATACCTCATCACCATCCTCATTTAACCTTTCATTAGGGTTTTTGTCCACCCAACTAGAAATACCACACAAATGATAAGATTCTTGATTTTTTCTATTCCCCAAATACAACATGCAATCATTGGGACAACTATGAGTTTTCTCATATTCGAGACTTATATCCTTGATCATCTTCTTTAATTTCTTACAAAATTCAGAGATTTTTGCAAAAGGAAACATTCTTTTTATAAACTCTAATAACAAAGTCAGAAGGTTTCTTATCCATCCATATAACCATTTCAAGTGAAAAAGATGAACACAGAAAAATAACCTTGAATGCTTTAATCTTTCAAAAAATTCTTCATTCATATCCTCAAGTAATCTATAAAACTTTGATGCTTCTCTTCTAGATTGTTGGTCACATACACCTATCCCAGGTTCACTAAATTCATTCATTTCAATATTGGACTGATTTAATCCTTCATTTTAGGGAGAAAGATTATGAAAACGTTGGTTATGAATGTTAAAAGTATCTCGCAACATACCTCCAATGTCATCTATTATAAAAGGATCATGTTGGTATTGGAGAAGCCTTTGAAGTTGAAAAAACTCTAGTGAAGGATCTTAATGGTATAGACTTTTCATGAAAATATCAATTAACATATCTTGAAAGAAATCCAATATAAATTAAATGTTCAAAAATAACTTGAAGCATTTGCCACTCGATATTAACACATTTCACACATGGGCATAATATCATATTATCTTCACTTGTATTCTCAAATGCAAAATTAAGAAAATTTTTCACTCCATCTCTGTACTTTTGACTTAATCTTGACTTTTGCATCCAACTCTTATCCATTTAGTACTTGCTACATTATCATACCAAATGTATATAAATGATTTATATGAAAATGAACATGCACAATACTTAAGTTTACTATGTTTTAAACAAAAGATAATAACAAGACCAATGTTTACACAAAACAAGAATTACTTATTGTGAAGTAATTTATCAGCTACCGGATATTATGAATGTTAAAACTCTGCTGCTAACGTAAACAGTACCCAAGAGTATTTGTAGTTAGGGTTGAAATAAGGTGAAATAAGGTGGGTTTTGGAGAAAATTGTTTACACCAAAAAGAAAATCGTGAATTGCAAAAGCTAAAAGAATAGTGGAATGAAGTAAATGCTAAAGTAAATAAGTAATGAATAGTCAAAATAGGGTTATAAGAAAATCGTAAATACTAAAAGTTGAAGGAAAGAGAAAGTAAATTATACTTGGTCTGGAAAGAGAAATAGTATAATAATGAAGATGAAGCATTTATTTTTTGAAGTTAAATTTTAAGGGGTTATTGAAGGCTTTTATTCCTGAAAAATGCATTGACTAATTCGTTTTATTTTTTAAGTAATTTATTGAAGGTATCTTCTAGTGTAAAACACCTCAAATACTTTACTGCTCAAATTTTAAGATAGATAGTGAAGGTGTTTATTATAGAAAAACACCTTTACTAAATGCTTTTATTTTATTTTATGTACAAATGCATTGAATAATTTTTAATTAAAATATTGGCATTATTAATGGCGTCTTCTAGTGAAAAATGCCTTCAATAATCAAGAACTTAAAATTTTTACGATTAGTGAAGGTATTTATTCTAGAAAAATGCCTTCACTTGGTACATTTCATAATATACATAATTATTAAAGGTGTTTTTTTTATAACAACCGCCTTTAATAATTTTTTTTTTAAATTTTGATATTATTAAAGGCGTCTTCTATTGAAAAATGCCTTCAATATACCACTACGATTATAAAAAGCATTTATTCTAAAAAACACCTTTAATAATTCCTTTTAAGCTTAGTACATAATTACTGAAGGCATTTGTTAATAACAAACACCTTTAATAATTTTTTCTAAAAAATTTTAGGATTATTAAAGGCGTCTTCTACTGACAAACACCTTCAATAATTCCTTTTAAATTTTTTACATAAAAATTAAAGGTGTTTATTGATAATAAACGCCTTCAATAATTTCAATAAACACCTTCAGTAATTTTCCTCTAAAAAAGTTTAGGATTATTAAAGGTGTCTTCTACTGACAAATGCCTTTAATAATTTCTTTTAAATTTTTTACATAAATATTGAAGGTGTTTATTGATAATAAACGCCTTCAATAATTTTCTTATAAAATTTGTTGAGATTATTAAATGTGTCTTCTACTATAAAATTATTTCAATATACAACTACACAAATTTTAACACAGTTATTGAATGCGTATATTAAAAAAAATGCCTTTAATAATTCTTTTTAAATTTTGTAAAAATTAGTGAAGGTGTTTGCCAATAACAATTGCCTTTAATAATTTCCTTTAAAAAATTTTGAGATTGTTAAAGGTGTCTTTTATTATAAAATGCCTTCAATAATTTGTTATAAACTTTTGAAGTCTATAATTATTGAAGGCATTTTTTGCATAATAAACTATCAATAATTCTCTCCATCCTTATCACTAGGATATCAGTGAAGGCATTTTTCTACTCAAAATGCCTTCAATAAATTTTCAACAAAATTATCAAAGGCATTTTTTGAGAATAAATGCCTTTAGTAATTTCATTGAAAAATTATTTTTTGGATTACTAAAGGCGTTTTTTTGTAAAAAAATACCTTCAATAATCTCTAATAAAATATTAAAGGGATTATTAAAGGCATTGTTTCTAGAAATATTTTTAATAATATTTTTTATATTCATTTCCCTGCCTTGAACATCAGAATCACAAACTACTAGTACACAAAACAATTAAAAGCTGCACTTTTCAACCAAACCAAACATTTAAACACATGTCTATCAAAACAATTGATTTTTTTATCTTTATCATCACCATTGACCTTTAACCAATCAACGATGTGCACCACTCTTTTTACCGATAAGTCTTTTTTTTTAGTTTACTATATTATTTATAATATTCGATAGAAAATTTTTTTTTGGTTCCTTAATATTTACATATGTGTTTATATATTTTCATTAACTTCACCATAAGCATAGTCATCCAAGTACCTTTCATTACATGCATGTTGTTTCTATGTAGTACGCCTTAAATATTATAGTTTGCTAAACCTTGTTGTCTGATATTGTTTTACTGAATGGTATTGTATGATATTAGGGGGCTGAATCGTATACTGAATGGTTTGCTGAACCTTGTTGTTTGATATTGTTTTGTCGAATGTTCTTCTATGATATTGAAGGGCTGAATCATATGCTAAATGGTTTGCTGAACCTTGTTGTCTGATATTGTTTTGCTGAATGGTTTTGTATGATATTGGGGGGTTGAATCATATATTGAATGGTTTGTTGAATGATATTTCTGAGTGATTTACTAAAAGGTATGTCTGAGCACATTGTTGATTGGTGTGCTAAATAGTGCTTCTATATGTAGTAAGGTATTTGTTGTATTTAATTATGTACAATGTTAAATTTAAATGATTATATTATGTAATTCATATAATTATGATCAAGATTACAGGTATTATAGACTCTGAACAACATCATTCTCCTTCTAATGAACATTCACAAGACACACATGTAGGCTAAAAAAAAAAAAGGGGCCTAAATAAACAAATTAAAATGAGTGGCATAAAAATTCATGTTGACTTCAATCAAAGTGGGCAGCTTGTGTCTAAAGGAGCTACCAAGATGGCTATTCATATTGGAGCCATCGTCCATCGTAGGATTTCAATTACGTACACCAATTGACAACGAGTTCCTGATGATCTAAAAGATGATATATGGCAGTCAGTTGTGATATATTTATTCAACTATTTCGTAAAATTTGTTAAATGATCATTTAATTGAAATTCAATGTGTTCATACTAATTGTGTTAACTTATTTAGGAATGATTTGACATCACAATTGACTATAAAAAGATTGTGTTGCAATCTGTTAGGAAAGCATTTAGAGACTTTAAAAGTAGATTGACAATCCAATATATTTTACTGTTAGCTAGTGAAAGTGATGTATTGGTTGTTCTACCTACGGCATATGTAGATGTGATAAGTGTTGAAGATTGGATAAATTTTGTTCAATATTGGCTTTCAGAATATTTTTCAGTATGTAAACCCATTACTAAAAAAATTGTTTATAAGTCTTTATGCAATATAGCCTTTGATCTTTATATGTGATTGACATAATTTCTTTCTTTTGTAGAAAATCAAAAAACACCAATGAGACATTTAGGTCAAACAACAATATCACCATTGGACAGCGAGAAAGTAATATACAAATGTAAAGTATGAGCTTGTATATATTCGCACACTTATTTTATACTAATTAATAAATATTTATGAACATTCATGTCATACATTCTGATTCTTTTATTGCAATAATTTAATAGGAATCAGTGAGCTCTGGCATAAAAGTTTCTAGATGGATGTCTAAAAACAAGGACATCTATGAAAGGATAGATCCTTTACAGATGAAGCAATCGAAGAAATGATAAAAAAGATTGTATGTATAATTATTTTTTTAATATAATGTATGATTGGCATTGTGGTTGTATGCATGCGTGTATACTAGCTTATATAGATTTGTTGTTACAGCCCATTTTGTTATTGTTTTTTAAGATAATTATGCTGCCAAAGTCAAATCTAGTGAATTGGCAACCCAGTATGACGAAGATCCTTTGTCTTTAGCATTAGGCACTAAAAAAAGGCCTGGTCGGGTTCATAGGGTTGGTAAATTTGTCTTGCCATCAAAGTTTTTTGGTAATCAAAAAAAAACCCCACGAATGAGAAATGCATAATATGAAGCAATCATTGAGCAACAACGATAACGAATTGATGACTAAGAGCAATGCCGCAATGAGCAACAGCAAAGACTCGCTGCTTTTGAGTCCATGTTGGAAGCGATGTAGCATAACATGCCAGTAGGCCAGTCTAATAGCATCGTCCCCATAAGAGAAGCTTTCGTTGCAAGTAAGAAAGCAAATCCATCCTCCGTTACCACCCAATAAGTATGATATTGTTTATAATTTTAATATTAATTTGTTTATTATATTGAATAATTTGATTTTAATACTTATATTTCATTAAATATTATAACAGGATGTTCGAACTCACAGTATGACCCTTGCTTAGGCTTTCATAGATGAGTTATCCAAATATTCGCTGAAACATTTATCCAGAAGAAACTTCATAACCATTGAATCTGAGAAAGGGTTATTTGATAAACCATCATTTTCTTTCATTGGTGTGGAGGAGGTTAAAAAATTTTGAGAACTGAATGAATTATTAGTTGTTGATATTGTTGCTTATAAAAGGTTAGCTTATAAATACAAATATGAACATTCAATATGTAGTAATCTATATTAGGGTGTAATACTAACTAGTAGTGTTGATTGTTATCGTCTAGCCTTCCATATAGAGAGCTCAAGGGGAGACAATTAACCAACAGATTTAGATTCATTGACTCTAATTTCATTAGTATGTAGAGTGACATAGTCACTTATCGTGCTAATCATGTGATCCAATGCATGAAAAGACCAATTGATTATTATTTGCTTATGTATAATATGCAGTAAGTTATATTCCAACCTTACACAAATCTGATCTGATGTGTAATCTGAGTATATCATTGTTATTATTTTACAGTCATCATTGGGTGCTTATTGTAATTGATACCAAATCCTTAACGCTATACTTACTTAATTTAGTTAATGCAACGGCGATGCCTAACCTGGATATTTAAACTTTTATAAAGAGGTATTACACTTTATTATATTATATATCTTCTATTTCTTCATAAGTAATTTAATTTATGTATTAAGTAACTTTTTTCTTTTCAATTTAGGGTAATATCTGCATTTAATAAGAAGATAAAGAAATCGAAATAAATGTCATTACCAATAAATGTGAAATATATTCTTGTATGCTGAGTTTGTGTAGATAAATATTTTCTAAACCCACTTAATTTAATTTTCAGGTACTTCATCAATCCGATAATACTGAATGTGGATATTATATCCTTCATTTTATGTGAGAGATAGTGTTAGATGATTTTATAACCACATCATTCAAGGTTGTATAAATTTCATAAACTCGTTATATCTTCAAAAAAAATAAAAAAGGTACATTATGTTCTCATTTATTAGCATTTACTTCTGACATTTCTTTTAGTGGGAGAGTAAAGAAAGCTTCACGAAAAAGGAACTGGATGAAGTCTGTAAAAAATTATGTGATTATGTGTTATCATTTATCAATGTTGATAAACCTTCAGGTTAGACATTGTTGGTTGAATGTAAATATGAAAGGAACAAATTGTTATAATGTTTTTAACATGCCATGTTGAATGGAAACTTTAAGTTTGTACATTGGGGTATTGGTTTAATATTATTGTTATACTTAATATGAATATACTATGTGTACTTAATAAATTATTGAGTACGATTATTTCAGAAAAGTATATTAATATGGCAATGTTATTAGTTTTAATTTTAGATGTGTGGTCAATTTTTAAAATACAACAATGTTCATTATATAAATTTCAAAATGTAATTCATAGTATCACATATACAAATCAAATATTTTCTGGGCATAAATATACAACTAACATCAAATATTTTCTAAGCATAAATCTATAACTGACTTGACATACACAATATCAAATATTTTTTTATGGGTTTAATGAATGTGTTTTTAGCAAGAAAACGCCTTGAATCATCCCTAACAGAAAATTTTGAAAGCGTTTTTTACTAGAACTGCCTTCAATAATCCCTTCAAAAATTTATTGTGTGGAATATTAAAGGTGTTTTGGGCAAAAAACGTCTTTCAAAATCCGTTTCGACTTTTATGTATGGATTATTGAATGCGTTTTAAAAAAAATCACATTTAATAATACCAACTAAAAATTAATCGAATGGATTATTAAAAGCATTTTTCTATGGGTAACGCCTTGAATAATCTCTAACAAAATGTTATTAAATGCATTTTTTGAAATAACCGTCTTCAATAATCTGACCATTCAAATTTATTGTTTGGAATATTAAATGCGTTTTAAGCTTAAAACGCCTTCAAGTATCAATTCCAACTTTTGTCTATGGATTATTGAAGTCATTTTTGACAAAAATCACCTTTAATAATCACAACAAAAATTTATTGATTGGATTATAGAAGACGAGTTTCAGCCAAAAATGCCTTCAAGAATCAGCTCCATATTTTTCTTATGGATTATTAAAGGTGTTTCTCTGTGAAAAAACCCTTCAATATTCTCTGTAAAATTTTTTAAAGCAATTGGTGAAGGTGTTTTTACCAAAAAAATGCCTAGAATAATCAATTATAAATAATCTTTGTAAAAACCCAAAAAAGGCTAAAGAGAGAGATCAAACCTACCACCTTATGTTTAACATCCATACAATCCAAAAATTTTTATATAATATTTATTGAAGGCATTTTTGAACAAAAATGACTTCAATAAGCTTGTAGAATTTTTTGTTAAATTATTAAAAGCGTTTCTTATAGAAAACACTTTCAATAATCTCATACAATTTTTTATGAGGGGATTATTGAAAGCGTTGTATGCTAAAACATGCCTTCAGTAATTCAATAATCCAAATTTTCAATTGGATTATTCAAGACGATTTCTGCCAAAAACGCCTTTAGTATTCACTAAAATTTTTAAGGCAAGATTATTCAAGGCATTTTAGTCGAAAAACGCCACTCATATCAAGTCTTGGGTGGCATTTATAAATAACAACGCACTATTTGAATATTTAGTGGTGTTTTGATAATAAACGCTTTAAATTTTATAAAAACACGAAAGCTAACGGTGTTTGTAAGTGAAAGGTCACTACAAAATTATCGCTAATATGTAATTTTCTTGTAGCATATACACCATTGAAAGATTCCCCACAAAAGCCTTGGAAATTGATGCCTCCAAATAGTTTATCAAAGCATTTCTTAATCAAATCTCCTCCCAAGTGGCCATGAGACTAGGTGGAAAAATTACCAACTACACCTAAATCAATATGATTTCAATAAGATATCACTCCATGGAACATATCCATTCTTCTTACATGTTCTTGAATACTCCCTTACGTCTCACAGTTTGAAATAATTTAGTTAAAATCACTTAGTAACACTTATGGCATATTATCAAACTCCTCAAATTCAAGCAAATAATCTTAAAGCTAGCTGCGAACTACTAGTTAAAATTAAATAAAATTTATTTTTTATCTTATATAAATATATAAAAGTCAACGTTTTTTGCAAAAAAGAAAAAAATTCAATGTAGAATATCTATTTTTTGACATGTGGACAATATTAAACAATTGCCTTATGTCTTGCATTTTAGGGGTGTAAACAAACTGACATCAATGAACAAACCCTAAACCTATTCATGAACATTAAAACGAACATATTCATAAATATATATACATGAACATATTCATGAACAATAAATAGGTATGTTAATGAACAATAAGAAAACCATAACAAAAAAATTTAAAACAAATAAACATACAATTATAAAATTAAGAATAAACAAACAATAAATAAATCCTAAATGAACAATTTTTAAAAATCCTAAATGAGTTTGTTTACAAACATAAATGAATCAAACAGACCTTTGTTCGTGTTTGATTTGTTTAATAAACAAACTTAATAATGTTGTTCAATATTATTTGTTAAGTTTACCATACAATAGAAATTGAATATACTTACGAACGATTTGTCAAAAGTTTTGTTCTTTTAAACCCTTACTGCATTTAATAAATATACAATTTTAATTTAACATAATTTAACAAATAAATTTTTAAAAAATTAATTACAGTTATTCACTTCTAAATAACCAATATTCTTACCTTCAATAAATAAGTTACTATTAAATACATTAAATTACTATCAATCAAATTAAATTAAATTAATTGGATAAAAAAATTATTTTATACTATAAGTTTTCACTTGTTTATAAATTAGGATAATTTAAAGTACACCACATATATATACGGTAATATTTAAATTTCTTTTGAAAGGAATAAGACAATGAAAGCTAGCATTTATTTGCTTTTCTTGCTATGAAAATAATTAAATTAATCAAAATTTAAAATTTTAATTTTTCACCCAAAATTATAGGAATTTTCCTTTTACCATACATAGTTTATGTTTCCTATGAATACCATTCTATGAACATAACTTTTCATTATTTTTTCAATAGTCAATAGGTGCTAAAAACATTTTTTCTTTCATATTCTTCTTTTAACACAATTTAATTTTTGTGCTACCTTAATTTATTGGTTTAGTATATTATGTAGTATACTTCTTTCGTTATATATATTTTATGTTTTATTGATTATTTTATTATTAGTTTTTATATTATTTTGATTTATCATGTTGTTAGATTATTTATATTACTTTGGATACTATATATATATATATATATATATATTTTTTTTTTCATGTCCTTTGGTGCATCTTTCTTTTTTATTAACTTGATATAGTGCTTAGTAAGTTTGTTTTGTTATTAATATATATCTTGATATTAGTGTCATTGTAAATGATTTTATTGTTTAAATTTTATTATCTCCTTTTCTTAATAGCTTTTTTTATGAATAAATGTTTATAAATAATATCTATTAGCTCTCATATATAAGAAAAGTTGTGTTTTGAAAGAGAATAATACTTTAAAAAATGTGTGCATTTTTTAAAGTGAGTAGTTTTTTTTTTTTATTGACAATACATATACATATTTAATTGTATATTTTTATATTTTGTAATTTCTTTAATTAAGTCAAAGAGCATTGTTATAGATGAAATATTATTTCAATGTTAAACACTTCCATATAATGTTCTTTAATTCAATAAGATTACATTTTAATTCATAAATTTCTCTATAAAAAAACTTACACAAATTTCTATCTATTCTTTCCTTTTTTTTTTAAAGCAAACTATGCATTATATAACGACATCTACTCTTTCCTTTTTTTTTTTTTCTTCTTTTTCTTCTTCTTCTTCTTGTTTTTCATTTTTTAAGTATGCATTATTTATTTTGACAATAAAAAGTATGCATTATTTATATGTAAATATCTTCAATCCATGTCTGTACAACCAAAAAGAAAGAAAAAAAAAAGAAAGATTTTATAACTATTCTTTTTATTTATTGTTATATTTAAAGACATTAATGTGGTAAAGTCTTCTGTTTTCCAAATTGACATTACTCATTAGCATTTCAAAGAGATATAAAAAAAAAAAAAACAAAACAAACTATCCATGATATAAACTATCTTTAACAATATTTTTTTAACATACAAATATGTGTTTACTATGAAAATTTTACTATTATGAAAAGGAAAAGAATTTACCATTAATAATGGCAATCAAAATTTTATTATTTTTACATGAATTTTAACTGATAATAATTTAAGATAAATAATAAAAAGTAATTTTTATTCAAATTAGTTAAAAAAATAAAGGTTCTCAATAATTAATAACAAAATTAGAAGTAATTATGCAGAAAATATTCAAATTAGTAGTAGTGATTACTTATTTAATATTTTGGCAAATATTCCTATAATAAAGGCAAACATGGAAATGGAATCAATGAAAAAGCTTTTGTATATGTATATTTCAAATTATTATACTATATCTTTTGAGAATTATTTTTGCAAACAAATATTCTTATAAACGGCTAATTCCTTTTTGTGTATTTAAGTTTTGCAATTGAATTTCCACTTACATATTCATTTAGGCTAACAATTACATAGGAGTCAGTTATTCTTATAAATCTAAGTTATTCTTTAAAAGAATATTAACTTATCTTAAATTGGAATAAACATAAATAATGTAAAATTAATGAAGCAAACTTGAGTTAATCTAAATTTTTTTCTTTAAGATACATTCACTTTTTTTTAATAATATTATTCATTGAATGTTTGAATATTTTAAAAATTTTATTTTCTTAGATGTCACTTATATATCTATATTTATATTGACATATATATATATATATGTATATATAGATAGATAGATATATGTAAAATTTGTATTTTTTTATTAAAAATACAATACTTGTGCATATAATTATATATATAAGCAATAATTCATGTATATAATAATATCATCTATGAAGCAATCCTAAAAAACATGTAAGCTTGATTCAAATAAAAAAAGAAAAAAAAAAGAAAAAGAAAAAGAAACCATGTAAGCTTGACTTGAATTGAGCACCTTGCAGACAACCATATCGATATTATATTAGGCAACTTGCAAGCAAGCAACTCAAAGCCCAGTCAATTAGGCAATTACCGTAAGCTCCTCAAGCCTTTAGTGGGCCTGTTAAATCCAACGAGTTAAGCCCACAAGCTCAAAGCCCAACCAAAAATTTAAGGTACAACCAGATATTTCTCTCTCAAGCCAATGGCAATCCAGTAATTCGACCCTTGTCTTCCTTATAAACCCTAATCTCTCCTCCTTTCTGCATCTTAAATCCCTCACTATATTTCTCGAGAAAAAAAAAATCGCTCACTACTCACTTGTATGTTTTTTTTTTCCCTTTTATTTTTCACTTTCATTTCCAACTGTTTTGATATACTCATGATAATTGGCCTGATGATGTAGAAACTAAGACCATTGAGCGGTTGCTTTGGCTTTTGTTCTCCTTGAGCTTTTACTCACCACCGCCGCCACGACCAACTCTACCACTTCCACCACTGTCACCATCATCACTACCTCCTTCCACTTCATAAATATATATATACATACATACACACATTTATACAAATGGTGGTGTGTAAAGGCTTTGGATGAACTGCCATTAGCACGATGATTTGTTCAAAAGCTATGAGATCTGAGGGCTTCTCTTTTTTTTTTTTATTAACTTTTATAAAATACCAGTTTTTTTATTTTAGGTTATCAACCCTGCCAAATGGAACTAAATGTTCAGTACTCTTTTATATTTTGACTGCTAAATCATTGTTTTAGTTAATGCTAGTTTCAGGAAGAATGATGATGCACAAACTGGGTGTTGAGCAGTTTTTTTTTTTCTATCTTGTTTTTTTGAAAAAAAAAAGTTTGCAATCCTGATGTACATGCAGCCTAGAAAGCATTAACTGACTCACTTTTTCTATCAGTAATTCTATCTGTCTTCTTATTGGCACGGCTGATGATTCATAAATTCTCTTAATGAGAATCTGTTAATAATGTGAATGACCAAATATAGCGATGAGATCTGAGGGCTTTGTTGATCATTTTTAGTCTCAGACTTTATCATGCTATTTGTGTTTCTTTGCTTATAACTTGCATCTTGATCATACTCTTGGCTACCCTTAACAGAATGCATAAGTAATTAGCAGTTGTCTACAATGGGAATTCTTTTGGCTGTTGATTTTGTCCTTTAGTGACTACGGTATGGAAATTTGTTGCTATTGATTAGTAGTATGGTCTCATTGGGATGGTTTGTATGAGTTTTTAGCTTCATTTCTATCTCACTGAATACATCTTATTTGCAATTACAATATTGACAATGCATGGTATTTTGTTGCCTGATGAAATCATTGAAGCCTCTAAAAATTATGCTAAACTGTGATACAGCTTTGTCTTTTTTAAATGCTTAATATATTTGCTTGAAGACAGTTTATAATTAAATGTTGATCATGTCCTTTTTGATGCACTTCATATATCCTTTTCATCAATTATAGTATCTTCCTCATCTTGAGTTTCTGCTTTGAAACCATTAAACATTTAATTATCTTAGAAATCCTTCTCAACCATTTCTTGTTTAATCTCACTTATACTTTCCATGTTCATTATCTGGTAATACTTAAAGAAGAAAAAATGTTATCTGCTAATCCTTAGTGATTCACTTTGGTTCTATTGAACCTAGGTAGTCAATCTTTAATTGCTTGTAATACCATCTGTTTAAAATATGCTTAATGAATTTCAAAGGCTTTGGCATGTGCCCAATGATGAGAAGTTGTTAGATGGTGCAGTTTTTTTGTTTGCTGTTGTTTTTTTCCTTTTATCTCTGAAGATGTAGATTCGATTTTATGAGAATCACGAGCTTCACTATTGTTGAGTTATGATACTGATGAAATCTGTGGTTTTTTTGTTTTCTTTGAATTACATCCTCCTTTTAAGTTGTTGACCCTTTAGGGTTGATATTTGAAACTTGATTAGATCCTTTGTGACCATTGTGCTTTTTGCTTTCTCAATGTATGTAGATCATAGTTCTTTCTTTCTACAATGTTATGTAGGGTTTTAGACATTTGAGTCCTGGGTTTCATGAGATCCGTCACTGACTTTTGCCCTATGATGGAAAACTCATTTTTATTGAATGGGTCTGGTTTTCGATTCATCTTTGGCTTTTGCACACCACCTCCTTTCACTCTCTCTCTCTCTCTCTCTCTCTCTCTCTCTCTCTCTCTCTCTATGTACACATGTTTTTGTGTGTATATATGTATATATGTATATATATATTTCTTTGGTGGTCAGGTGGTGTGTGAAAAGCTATTGATGAATGCCTTTATGGTGAACTGTACATGATCTTTACATAGCTATGAGATCTGAGGGCTGTTTTTAATTGCACTTTTAGCGTTTTCGAAGTCAAATGTCTTCAGCCAAAAGAGATCAACTTAGTTCAAAGTGCACAATGCATGGTGTTTATATTTTGACATCTGTTATTAATAAATGCCTTGTGCAGTGCCAAACTATAAATGAATGTGTGCATGTATTTTTCAATTTTGTTTTCCTTCTATGAGCATGCAGTCTTAGAGATATCTTTTACTTGTTTAAGTTTGGTCTTGAGATCACTTGCCCTGAGAAGTCTTTGATATTAGTTTGCTCATCAACCTGCTCTGCCCGATGATGGATGCTTTATGTGTGGAGAGGTTGCTATGGTTTTGTTGTTGGCCTCCATCCTTTCTACTACTTGCCATCATTAATCTTCTTCTTCTTCTTCTTCTTCTTCTTCTTCTTCCTTGTTATTGTTGCTATTATTATTATTATTATTATTATTCGAGGTCTTGTGACTATTGATGGCACTGGTAGTAGAGTGGATCTGGATAGGTTTCAATGAAATTCAATAGCATTACCTTTGATGAATTGTTTGAACTATTGAGTTCTGACCTCTGAGGGTATTCCAGGTTGTTTCACCATATGGTGTATTTGAAGTTCCAAGTGTTTTTCATGTATCTGAGTTGATGACATTGCTGGTTGTAGGAGTGTATATGTGCTGCTTTAATTTTAATTTGACGATTTATAAGAGTTAGATATTACCACTCTAAGTTCAGTGCTCTTTGATTGCAAGATTTGGTCAGCCAGATTGATGGCTGCATGATTCTTATTTTATGTGTCCTACATTCCTTGCATTTTTTAACATAGCCCAAGCCTTGGTCGAAGGTACTTGTGAGGCTAGGAGCTGTGTGGGATTATTGGTAATTGGAATAGTGTTTTCGACTTGGTTCACTTCACCCAGCTTTCTTAGTAGCGATTGTTTCTGGTGGTGGTGACCGTTAGAAAAGAGAGTTTTGAAGGCCATTAGCTACCCTTGAGAAGGCTGAAGTTGATGATTTGGGTAAGGATCCGAGAACCGAGCGGGACTTGAATTTTGTTTCCATCTCCTATGCTAAAAGTGTTGTTTTTGTTTGTTCTTAGCTTTGTCAAAGTGGACAACTATGAAAGCCCAAAAAAAAAAAAAAACGTTATTGTGATGTGACGAATGGTCAGTAGTGAATAAATTTACGATTGGGAGTGGTAAAATTATTCTGGTTTACCAATTTCACTAGAGTAGCTTATTCCCTCACTAAGGATTGCACTCATTTATATTTATGTACTAAACGATTTTTTTTTTTTTTTTGGTCGTTATTTGAGGTTAGTAGGGTATGATTTAATCATTAAAATTAAGAATTCAGAATTTTATGAATATATAAAGTAACTGTCGACCCTAAATAATTTTGATAATAATTATGAGTTAAAAAGAGGGAAATGATAACGGTAACATGCATGTTTAGCAACTCAACTATAAGCAATTTTTTATTGTGGTCATTTAATTATGAAAAATTGCGATTTGATCATTATAACTTTTTATTTATTTTTGGGTCATTTAACTAATAGTCCTTAATGATGTAATGATGCCACAATGTCAAATTATCTATCAAACATCACGTGGTTGGTTTATCACAGAAAACTACTAACTTGATATTATAAGTTTTAAAATATTAAATATTTAAAAAATTAAAAAAATCAAGATCTGTTATATTTTCCTCTATTTTAACTTTTAGAGAATTTTTATTTGGGTTGCTCAATTTTGAAAAATTCATAACTTGGTAATGGTCATTAACTTTCGTAAAATTTATTAATATTTTAGCTTAAATTGTTAATGGTTTATTTATCATCATAAATTTATAATGATTTGATCATCAATGTTTATGAAATTTATTATAATAAATTATTTTATAAATTTTTTTTATTTATTAAAATATATCAAGATAATGTTTAAACTTGAATTTCATAAAAAAAAAAAATAGAAATGAACATTTGATATTTTCATTGTGTGGAATTAAGCCATAAACTTTTATTTTGTTATAATTATACAAATTAAATTTTATAAAATAGATGAATTATTTAATTGTTAAAATTATTAAAATAATATTATTCAAATATTTATCATTTAACCAATCCAAATAAATTCAAAAAGTATTTTAAATTTTACAATTAAACCATCAACATTTATGAATTTTTTTTTCCGAATAAAAGGTACATTAAACATAAATCAATCCCTTACAGGGGCTTATAATAAAACAGCTTTGGGAAACATGATTTCCGCAGCATCAGCAAGTAACAACGGAGACTTGCTAGAAGGCGGTTTCTTGAAAAACAGAAAGGAGGAAGAAATAGAGGGTTCCATTTTAGCCAACCGATCCGCACATGAGTTGGCCTCCCTGAAATTGTCTTGAATTTTGATATTATGGATGCGTCCCAGTAACGACTTGCAATCATCAACAATAGACTAGTAAATATGAGAGGTGGAACACCCTTAGAAACAAACCTTAAGACAACTTGTGAGTCAAATTCCACTATCAAGTTGTTGAATCGTCTGTTATTAGCAATGCGAAGCCCATCCCTGAGCCCCCTCCATACAGATAGATGTTGTGATCCCGAGATGGTCTCTAAACACTCCTCTGCCCCTGCTTTGCCTTATTAATATTTGAATGTAACTATCAATGTAGTTTTATAATGATTTATATAAATAAATTATTCTATTATTTCTGTTATCTATAATTTTTTAAATATTTTATTGTATAAATTAAAATTACGAATTTTTATTGTAATTAGAATATTAACATTATGAAATATAAAATATTTGAATTTATTTGGATGAAGTGAATGAGAAAGATTTGAAGTAATATTATTTTAATAATTTTGGTAATTAGATAATATCCACCAATTTTCAAATTTAAATGGTATAATTAAAATAAAATAAAAATTTTCTAATTTAATTTTATACAATAAAAATATCAAATGTTTATTTTTTATAAATTTTGAAGATTTTTTTTTAATTATCAAATTTTAAATTTTCAAAATTGAGTAACAAAAATAGAAATTCTTCAAAATTAAGTAATCAAAATGTAATTAGTTTTATTTTTAATTTCCAAATTTTAAATTTTTTTAAATTTATAATGTCACATTAGCAATATCATATGACATGTCAGATGATATAACAATACTATGTGACATTTGACAATTGATGTGATATTATCACGCTAACAAACTATTATCAACTAAAAATTAGATGACAAAAAATTAATATTATAAAAGTTAATGATCAAATAGGAACCTTTCAAAATTTGGTCATCCGAATAAAAATATTTATCTTAAATTAAGTGATTAAACGTGCATTTCACCCAAATAATAATATATGGAAATGATTTTTTTATATATATAAGAAGCCAAAACCTAAGAAAATTGAAAAACTAAAATTTACAAGTGTTAAGGATCAAACCCCCACTTTATTGAAAATCACCTCCTAAAAAAGGTGGGAGAAGGTGAGTGGACCATTTGAAAAACTTCAAGTTCAATATATGGAATGATCTTCATTAACCATACACGCCTACTAGAGCCATCATTAGATGCAACAGAGAAAATTAAGATCCAAGCAAAGCATAAAGGAAAAACTTATGGTTGCCTCGATTTTTCTTTCCCTTGAACGCCATACCTCTATAATAATGCTAGAGTAAGGAGTGGCCCCAAAGTAGAATTGACATGTGGTGGTAGGTTGAAGCTACAATGGGTGTAGACACTCCAATATGTTTGGGATTCTACTTGAGTTTAATTTGTTAATAAAAATAAATAAAAATTAAAAATTAAAAAAATTAGAAGAAAAGAATAGGTGGTTGAATTTATGTGAAATTGTGAAATTGAACTGTAAAGTTTAAGTTGGGTTTAAGAATTAGAGTTTGAATTTGAAAAGAATCCGAACTACTTTCCAATTCAAGGTTTTCATATTTGAAACCTTATAATATATGCCCACACATAAAAAAAATTAGAGATAGAAACACAGAGATCAATGAGACACGTCACAAAAGCAGATAGTACAAAAATTTTTAAGAAGATTTTTTGTAGGTTAAAAAAAAGATTTTTTTTTCTAGAAATTTTAAAAAAAATTTTCAGTTTTTGATTGAATTTTTCGATGATTTTTAAATTTTTCTGTGACTTTCCGTTAAGTTTCCTAGTTTTAGACATCAGTTTTCAAAAAATAGATAAACTTTCGGTGTACCAACTCAGATTCTAATGACTTTTTTCAGAATCTGATGAAAATTTAAGTGGAGTTTTTTAGGTTCTAAAGAGAAAGAGAGAGAAAAAAGAAGGAAGACAAAAGGAGCAGAGGTGAAGTCTAACCCAAAAAGATTGAATTTTGGCTTTTAAAGCCAATCAAAACGGCATCATTTTGATGATTAAAAGGTTTAGGATCCATGTGTTTTCCATTTGGGTTAATTTGACCCGAGCACTGACCCGCTTTTTGACCTGTGTCCCAACTCTAAGTTTCAGCGAACTAAGCCGTTTCTCGAGCCACTCAGTCGCCTATTCTTCTTGCAGTCGAGTCGAGCCGAGCTGAGCCATCCAACAGTCGAGTCGTTTTCCTGTTTTGGTTTTTTTATTTTTTGTTTATTTTATTTATTCTATTTATTTTTTTTGGCATGATTATATTTTAGAAAAAATAAAAAATAAAAAATTAACAAAAAAAATATTTTTTATAATAAATAATAATTATCCAATGATGAAACTTTTTAAAATTTCAAATGATAAATTTCTATAAAATTTCTATGTGAGAAATTTTTTCTAAATTTATCCAAATGGTGAAATAATTTAGAGAAAGTTTCAATAACAATAATCAATATTTATTTTTAAAAAAATAAAAAATTTTGGTTGAAAATATTTGAAAATTAACCAATGATGGGATTCTTAGAAATTTCAAATGGTAAATTTTTAAGAAATTTCTAGGTGAAAATTTTCCTAAAATTTGTCCTAAATGGTGAAAGAATTTAAATGAAATTTCAAGAAAATAGTTGTCATATTATTTTCTTTCTAAAGAGAAATAAGAAATTTCTAAATAGACTCAAATGGTGAAAATTTTATAAATAAATAAAATTTTCTAAATAGGCCCAAATAGTAAAAAATTTAGAAATTAAAAGGAGAAGATATTTCTAATTTGGCCTAAATGGTGAAATAATTAGATATATTTACAATAAAAACAAATCAAAAAATGAAAAAATAATTAAATTTTTTTTATGATGAAATCTCTTCAAGATGAAATCTCTTCATGAAAACAAATGAGATTCTTGAATACTCTAGAGGTGAGAAAATATTTTTAAGAATTCTACAAAATTGATGGAGAATTTTAAGAATTATTTCCAATATTTAAACATTAAAACTTAAAACCATTAGAATCAAGACCTTAGGATAATTTAAAATAAAATGGTACCATCCTTTGGATAGGCATGTGGAGGTGTTATAATATTTCTTATATGTAATTAAGCTCTCAAACCCTATTCTAATTAGTAGACAAGAACCTATTCTTTTAAGGGACCCTTAATCAAGCTTAAAAGCTCTTTAAAAGGATAGATTCATTAGGTGTCCAATTACACATAGTTAAAAAAGATTGATGGTGACTCCTTAGATTAAGTCTAGTTATAGATTTTAGGATATATATATATATATATTATGACAGTTTGGCGACGCTACTAGAGAAGTTATAGAGAATCGGGCCATAACAATTTTAAATTTATCTTGTCATTTGGTCTAATGATTTTAAAGTGTAATGACTATGTTATTTGTTTATTTACTAATGTTTTTTTTTTGTCTCCTATTTGATTTATTAAGGTTGAAAATTTTATGTTCCTTCACACACACTATCACATGCATTGCATTACATTACATGAGCTCTATACCCAGGCTCCATCCCTCTTAGGAGGGAGTAAAGTACCTACACTTTCGTGAGATGATAATCTCCATAATAGCTAGCAAAATACACCTATTCAAATTGAATCCTTTCTGTTGGTAGCTTGTGATAGGTGAGGATTAGAATGCTTACTAGTCTATGATGGACAATGATGTAAGGAACAATTTGAGAACCTTTAGTGGTCAAAGTCATCTAACCTTGCATATAATCTAGACTTAAGAGGCTATCCTTAAGATATAGCCCTTTTTACTCGTTGATAGAAACCTGAAATTAGGACACAAGAAAGAATAGTTTGTGATCTAACCATTTTGTTTATTTGACTTTGTACATTTGCATCATTTCAATATCATTCTATGCATCATTTTCATAGTCATGTTTAACATTGTCATTTGCATCATTCTCATATAGGAAATATTTGCCACATATTATTTATTGATAAACCAAATCTCATACCTACATCTATAGAAAGCTAAATGCAATCAAAGTCTACATCAGTTCGTTATGAATCTGCTTATCAATTGAAAATCAAGTCAGATGAAGGTTAAAAAAAATAGGGTAATTGCTTACCTGAGGGTTTTATCTCATCATTACCTAAAGAGTTCATCTCGATCTCTAATAAAAATAACCTAGTTAACCTAAGTAATATTTACGGATGTATGAGTAGAACAAGGCAAGAGGTATTTGAGAACAAATATGGAGACATAGCTTCACTACTTTAAGTGGATGTGGACAATAATCTGATCAGAGCCATCTTTCAGTTTTAGGATCCTTCTTATAGATGTTTGGTCTTTAATGAAATAGATATGATGCTCATAATTGAAGAGTACATGGTCCTACTTCGCCTTGATTTGCCAAAACCCAAACAAGATTTATTGGTCAAATAAGGTAGGTTATTGTAAGAAGCTGTCTAAATGCTGAGACTTAGCTTGCCTCAAATTGATGCATGTGTCAAGACAAAGGGTGAAAATAAAGCTATCCCATGGAGTTTTTTAGCAAGACTTCATCCAAGGACATTTAGATGATGATCAGTGGTTAGTGGTAATAGCTATAGCTCTATATGGATTGGTGATCTTCCTAAAAGTCATTGGACATGTTCATGTCATAGTGATAGACTTTGTTGATCAGTTAGCATACAAAGTCAATGTAACACCAACCATTTTAGTGGAAACCATTCGTTACTTGAATTTTTGTCTCAAAAATGGTAAAAGTCGATTTAATGGGTGCTTACAACTACTTTATGTATAGATGAAGAGTCATATTGAGTGTGAAGAAAACCAATTTCGCAAACTACAACTTCGTTCCAGTATTCCAATCAAAAAGTTTTGTTACAGCACATGGCCTAAAGCAAAGTCAAAAGAAAAATGAGTTTCATATTTTCGTGTGCTTGATAGCCAAAAGATAATTTACAGAACACCTTGGATACGGTATGATACAGTGTTATATAGTTGTGGGAATCAACCTTAGGTGTTCTTATTAGGTGTACGAGGTGCTATTACTTATGCCTCAACTTTGGTAAGAAGGCAATCCATATGTGAGCAATTTATTATAGAAACCTATGGACTTAACTAGTGGGAATTTTCTTTCGCTAAAAAAGAGGCATATGGAATTGTTATAATATATAGATCCATGGGCCTATTGCTAGACATAGATTAGAGGACTCACCACCAATCTTTTTTGTTTAGGTGTGATTGGCCACTTGAAGTAGATTTTGATATATGAAATCAAATTTTAGGTTCAAAAGTACGGTTACGTGTGAGGAAGATTATAACACCCTCATGGCACTTATCCGAAAGATGGTACTAGTTTGATTTCAAATTATCTAAGTCTTGTTCATGTAATTTACCAAAATATTTAATATTAAAAATTAGTTTTAAAATTGCTCCAATAATTTGGTAGCACTTTAAGATAATTCTTTCACCTCGGGAATATTCATGGAGATTAGGATCCCACTTTAAATAGGCTCTATCATCGAATTTATTAATTTATTTTCTTTTAGGAATTGATGAAGTCTCCTAATAGTTTGGTAGGACTTACTTTGAGTTAGATCTCCCAATAGTTAAAAAGATTGTAAAAATTTTGTAAATTTTATTAATTCTCCCAATAGTTTGGTAGGACTTAATTTGAAAAATAATCCTCAAATAGTTTAGAAGATAAAAATTATTTATTATTTATTTAAAAAAATTGATTTATGAAATTTTCCAATTGTTTGGTGAATTCCATAAACTTGTTTGAAAAGATTTTTTCCCTTTTTTTTTCTTTTGGTTTTTATCCTTTCATTTTTTTTTTTATTTGAAAAAGATTTTTTTATTTGTTTTTTTTAATAAACTTATTTATTTTCGGCAATAAAACAATAAAAAGAATTTTTACAAAATAATAAAATTTATTAAATAAAAATAAAATCAATAAAATAAATATTGAAAATAAAATAAATAAAATAAAAAATAAAATTAAATAAAAAAATAAAAATAAAAATAAAATGAAAAAAGAAAAACCTACGATCAAATCGAGTCAGAGTGCAAGTCGAGGCACTGGTTAATGCGTAGATCCTAGGCTATCAAAGCTCTGCTATTTTAGGTCATGATATAAGCTAAGTTCCAATGTTTTTTCTCAAAAACCCTATGCTCTCTCTTTTTCTAGCCTCAATTTTTTGTGACTTCTCTCTAGAAACCCAAGAACGCCCACCAAAAACTTCAACTGAAAACTGAAAAACTCATTGATTTCAGAGAAAGTCATCAAAAAATTTAACTAAAAATTGGAAAACCCACTAGTTTCTAAAAAATTGGCTGGAATCTAGCTGGGAAATTCAATCTCTCATTGGAAAATTAATCGAAAAATTCATGTTCTTCCCCTAAAACCCAGATTTCCTAGAAAAACCAAAAAATTTCTTAGATTTGCCTAGATTTTTCCAAATCTCTTCAGAAATCCTCTAATGACTTAAACCATGCCTCAGAAACCTAGATCTAAACCTATAAACTTCCAAACATACCCAGAATTCCATAATTAAAGTCCCAGCAACCCAAAAACTTAAACACTAAGTTCTTTCACCAAATCCATCGTTCATTCCAAAATCCACCCTTCCTCTATTCTGTACAACACTATCCCATTTATAGGTAGTCCATAGTAGCAATTTTTGAGATCAAATAGAATCCAGTCCCAGGATTTAAGCCTGGATTGGTTTTGTTCGAGCATGATTCTTGGCTAAGTTTTTGTTGCTTTGTCTGGATTGATCCAAAAATAAGTTGATTACAAATTAAAGCCTTTGACTAAATTGATTTTCAGATTTCAGTTTCAATCCCTTATTCAATCATCAGTTAAGAAAAGAGAGAAAAATAAATAATAATATAATATAATGTAATGTGGTATAATATAATATATTATCCTACTATATATATTGTACTATAAACTATAATAATGTAATAATATAGTGTGCTAAAAATCTACAATTGACCCTGGACACAAATAGCTGTTTACAACTACCATTTTTTGTACGTTCTTGTTAGATAAGGATGGTAAAAAGACCTAAACACTCACTCTGTTCTAACCCAAAAGTCAAATTAGTAACTTGGAATAACAAGGACTGAGCCATAAGTCAAAAAATGATCAAAATCAAAATGTTGAGAAAATGATCTGGATTGAGCCAAGATAAAAAATTTAGAAAGGTGATTTGGACGAAACTGAGATCGAATGACTGGAACGATGTCGCAAGTTTGAAAGCAACCAAGACTGAGTCAAGGTCATAGATGAATGATCAGGATGATGTTACAAGTCTAAAAACGATCAAGACTGAGTCGAGGTCAGAGATAAATAACCAAGACGATGCCTCAAGCGATCAAAACTGAGTCAAGGTCGAAAATGAATGATAGAGATGATGTCGTGAGTTAGAAAAATGATCTGGACTAAGCTAAGATCGGATGACTGGCATAATACTACAAGTTTGAAAGCGACCAAGACTGAGTCGAGGTTGCAGATGAATGACTAGGACAATGCCGTGAGTCAAAAAAATATTAAAATTTCACTATAAATCCAAAGATTCACAATTTGGATATTCAAAAATTTGTGAAGTTCAATAATAGAAGTTGAAAGATTCCAAGATTCGTAAAGGTTATAGATTCATAAAGATTTCAAGTTCGTAAAGATTTTTAGATTCATAAGAAAGAAAGATTCAGAAGATTTCAAGTTTCACAAAGGTTCTAGATCGCAAAGATTCTAGGTTCACAAAGACTTTTAGATTCGTAAGAAAGAAAGATTCACAAGATTTCTAGTTTCGCAAAGGTTATAGATTCGCAAAGATTTCAAGTTCACAAAGATTTTTAGATTCTTAAGAAAGAAAGATTCACAAGAATTCAAGTTTCATAAAGGTTCTAGGTTCATAAAGATTCCAGGTTCGCAAGGACTTTTAAATTCACAGGAAAGAAATATTTGTAAGATTTCAAGTTTCATAAAGGTTCTAAATTTTCAAAGATTCTAAGTTTACAAAAATTTTTAGATTCACAAGTAAGAAAGATTTGCAAGATTTCAAAATTTGCAAAGGTAAAAAAAAATGATCTGGACTGAGCTACGATCGAAATAAGTGGATTGGGATTGAACTGCGAGTTAAGAAGTGACTAAAACTGAGTCGAGGTCATAGATGAATGATTGAGACGATGCCACAAGTCAAAAAAATAATCTAGATTAAGTTGAGATCGAAAATGAGTGATAACGATATTGTAACGATGCAAATGCATGTCCTATCTAAGATGTAATTACGAATGTAATGTATATAATGCTGATGTTATAAAATTTCAATTGTAATGAAAAAGTTCTCAAGACTCCACCAGTCCTTCTTAGCTTCTTAGCATTAATAATCTCAAAGTAAATTTTGTCAGTTAATCTATATAATTCTTCTCATTAGTCATAACTCACAAGTCCTGTCACCCAATCTATTATCGAATTCATCACTAGGTCACCTTGTTTGCTCCAATGTAAATCATTTTCTCCTGCTTCTTTTATTTATCTTATCTTAGATTTCTTTCTAAAGAATGGAAAACTCTTTATGAAAAATGTCATTAATTTATTTACCATTATTCAAATGATTGACAGATATGATACATTTCCATGGTTCATTTAGGTAATGCTCATTTGGTGAAGGCTAAGAAAAATGAGTCTTTATTATTGAAAGAATAAAAGGTAGGGTCAAGATTAACTCAAGGGTAAATAAAGGTAAGATGCTATAATTTATTCAAATAGGATATTAACTTTTAAAAAAATGATTGTTTAGACAATTTTGAACTCAAACTCAGGATCATCTTTAAAAAACATATATCTTTAATCTTTGAGCCAATAATCATCTTCATTCTTGGGACCCTCATATGAATTTTTTAAGTCTTTATCTTTACTTAAACTGTCCTTTTGGGTTTTTAGTCTAAGTTTCCTCTTTTTCTCTTTTTTTTTTCATTTTTTTTGCTTTTCTGTTAGCAATTTCTTCTCTTGTTTTTTGCACACCATTTTCCATTCATCTATTGATCCATTAGTGACATTTTCATCAAAGCTTCAAACAGATCAATGGCAAACATGCCCTAATTCAATTCATGATTCTCTAAATTGAATATTCATGTTCGATCAAAATAGACTTTTAAGGGACGTAACATAGGCTACGGTAAAAGTTGCCAAAGAAATGGATAAAACAGGCTCAAATTGTACTTATGGGATAATCAAACTAAGAATTATTTCTTCATATGGACATATTGACATTTTTCCCCATCAATTTCTTCTTCTTTTTTTTTGGTTTTTTCTTCATTTTTTTTCTTTTCATCATTTTTCAAGAGAAATTTGAGCACCATAGGGCTTTGCTCTTAAAATTCCTAATCATAAACAAACTTTTTAGACTTTGCCCTCCATTGTGGGGTGATCCTTGGTTAGGGTTCCTTGAAAAACTTTTTAACAGGCTCAAATGGGGTAAAAAAAATATGATTTTACTTTTTTTGTGGATAGAAGAAATATGGCCATTTCTTATTTCAAACATGAATACTCTTAATGAAAAACATTTATTGACTAAGAGCAAATTTGTGAATGAATAGATGCAAAGATCATGTGTTAAATCACTTTTGAAACTCTTCACTATATTTATTTTTTTTTTATTCAGCAGTCTCAATGAATCAACATTCTCAATTTACCAAATGGATCATCAGGAATGATATTTTCAAAATCAAATCTTGAATTATTATCATGATTGTTTGAACATTCATTATTTAGAATTAAAGAATGGATATGGGAAAAGGTATGAGAATGTAAAAGTAAATAAATGGTGATTTACGTAAAAGAGGAATGTCATAAAAATGCATCATATCTATCACTTTTATTAAAATGATGAAAAATAAGATGAAATCCAAGTTCATAATCCATATTCTCAAGAAAACCTAAGATGATAATTAGTTTTAATTAGCCTTCCCAAAGTCATGCTCCTAGATGATTGGGCAAAGGGTCTTTGTGAATATTCAACTCCTCTAATTCATTGAAGCTCATTAAGCCCACTCGAATCAAATTTTGCACCTTATGCTTGAAAGTCAGGCAGGTTTCTACGGAGTGACCCACATTCTCATTATGGTAGTCATATGTGGCATTAACATTGTACTATTTAGGATAAGGTGGCTTCAATGGTTCTAATAAGACTGGGGATACTAGATCATTCTTGACCAATTTTGAAAATAGCTCAATATAGGTTATGAAAATAGGATTAAGATGAGCTCTCTCTTGGTTGCCCCTGAATCTTCTTAAACCACTAACTTGATTGTTAGGCCTTAGAACTGGTGTAGTAATAGGATTAGGCCCATATACAAGTTGATGAAGACTTATAGTGATGCTATTCAGGATTAGGAAATATGGCTGGTAAGAAACTTGAGCAACATTATTGGTTCTGAATAATAAGCAAGATGAAAATATGATGGATATAGAGCATAACTTCTGGATTGTTGCTCTTCAAAACTCACCACTTAGGCTTTATCTTCTTCTTTTTAGTGTTCTTCCTTGACAAGGCTTCATTGTCGAATTTATTATAGTATTTTATTAGTAAAGTCTCCCAATAGTTTGGAGCTTTATTTTAAGGCAGATCTCGTAATAGTTTCACGAGATTTTATTATAAAGGTGTTTATAAAATTTTATTTTTATTATTTAGAAAAAATTCATTAAATCTTCAAATAGTTTGGTAAGATTTAACTAGGAAGCAATCCTCCAATAGTTTGAAGGATAAATTTTTTTTAAAAAAAAATTGATTTATGAAATTTTTCAATAGTTTGGTGGACTTTATAAAATTTAAATTCATGAAAATTCTTCAATAGTTTGATGGAATTCATGAATCTATTTGAAAATATTTTTTATTATTTATTTTATTATTTTGTTTTCTTTAAAAAAAATTTATAAAATATTTAACAAATAATAAATTGCTTAGTAAAAACAACTAAATAATAAAAGTCAGGAAAAAAAAAACTAAAATTAAAAAAATATAAAATATAAAATATAAAATAAATAAAAATAAAAAAATCCTACGATTAGGTCTAGTCAGACCATGGGTGACACGTGAATACTAGTCAGGTTACACGTGGATCTAGGCTTGGTAAAATGGTGTCATTTTAGAGCCCTATATAAGTTAAATCTCACGTTTTTACCTTTGACGTCCCTTGCTCTCTTTCTTTCTAGCTTCATTTTTTTTTTTTGCATTTTCTCTAAAAAATCAAGAACATTCAATCGAAAAACTAAGAAAACCTATTGATTTTTGAAAAACTGGCCTGAAACTGGTTGAAAAACTCAAACTTCGCAAAAAAATTCAACCAAAAAATTCAAAGTTCATCAAAAAATTCATGCCAAACCTAGATTTTTCCTAAAAAAACCTAGAATTTTTACATTTTTCTAGATCGTTTTAAAAATCTGCCATAACTTCAATCTAAGCTGCAAAAACTTAAATCCAAATCCAAAAACTTCAAATCAAAGCCAAAAATCTAAACCTAAAAATGTAAATCCAAAATTTTCGAACCTAAAAATCCTAGTAGAAACCCATAATCCTTTACCAAAAATTTTCTTCCCCCATTCAACCATGTTTATTTCTTTGATTCATTGTTCAATTTATAGTCACCCTTAGAAGAATCTTTAGGAAATGGACAAAGCCAATCCAAGCTTGAATTCTATGATTGAATTTTGCCTAAACTTTAGTTTAGGTCTAGGTTTTTTGTTGATTTTTCTAGATCGAATTGAGAATCCTGTCATTTGGTTCTGCATTAAAACCATTGACAATTGAATTTAATTAATTTGGCTAATTACAGATTCTAATTTCTCCATTCAATCGTAAATCAGGGAGAAAACAAAAAAATATATAGTACAGTAATATAATAATAGTAATAATAATATAATACAATAATATAATAATAATAATAATAATAATAATATAATACAATAATATAATAATAATAATAATAATGAGTATACTATAATAATACAAGATAATATACTATAGTAATATAACACTAATAAATTGGTCCTATTGGTTTCGGATATAAATAGGTGTCTACATCATTCTTTTAGGTTTTCAATTTGTCTTTTTTCTTTTTTTTTTTTTCTTATTTCTCATCATTTTTTTCATTTTTTTCTTTCACTCATCATTTTTGCTTCATTCACACGGTCATTCTAATCTGACTCTAAATCAATCCCAAAATATAAGGAAAGATTATAACCTCATTATCCTTTGGCTATATCACAAGCATGCCTTAACTCAATATATGATTCTTCAATTTAAGCATACACATTTGATCAAATGAACTTTTAAGGCACATATCATAGGCTATGATGATTGGTTATGAAAAAAGATAAAATAGGCTAAAAAATGTGTTTGAAGGTAATCAAACCAAAGATCATTTATTATCATGTAAATCATATTTGTGTTTTGCCTTATTTTTCAACTTTTTTATCTTTTCATTTTTTTCCATTTTTTTCATTTTTTCATTTTTTAATAAAAGTTCAAATTCGAAAGGGTATCTTACTTTTTTACCCTTGAGATTATTTCTGACTTTTCTTTTTCTTTTTTTTTTTTGGTGAATAGGTCTTTTTCAAAATTTAGCATTGAAACCTTTTTTATGACCATTGCTTTTTTTTGTGAATATGTATTTTCTTAAAATATTTTTCCTAATGTGGAAGGTGATCATTGGTTAGGTTTCTTTAGAAAAAAATCATAATAAGTTCAAAAGGGTAGCAAATGGATAATTTCATTTTTGTGAAAAGGTAAAAGAAAAAAAAAACGATCATTTCTCATCGCAGACATGAATGCTCTTGGTAAAAACATTTATTGGTAAGAACAAACTCGTGGATAATTCACCAAAAAGATGCTTACAGTTTCACATTTGTCTTTCTATGGGTGCAAATAGCATATCAATTTACTCTTTTTATATAAATTCATTTTCCTTCGACTTCCAAAAATCCTAACAAAATAGGGGGTCCTAATCATCAATTTCTTCAATATGAATGAGGTTTTAAAAATTAAATCTTGAATTATTATCATGATTGTCTAAACATTCATTATTTAGAATATAAGAATGGGTGAAGTATGGAAGGGTGTGTAAAAGTAAGGATGAAAAGATAAACATGTAATGAAATGCACATACTTTTTTATTGAAATGAAAAAACAAATAAATGGCCAGCCATAAAAGACTTTTCTAATGTTCATGATATTTAAAGACTAAATTACTTTCTAAAAACCCTTAAATGATAAAAATTTTAACTTTTGATAAAAGCCTTCTTGAAATTATGCCTATGTATGTTAGGCAAAGGATTTTTAGTAATATTTGGCCCTTATTTATCTTCAAAATTCTCAAAGTCAACTTTGACTAAACTTTGCACCTTATACTTTAATGCTATGCAATTTTTTATGGAATAGCCTGCATCACAAGGTGATAATAACAAGTAGCATTGGCATTTTGCTACTATAGGTAATGAGGCTTTAAAGGCTCTAAATAAATTGGTGTAACTAATGATTCTTAATGAGCTGAAAAAGTAACTTAGGGTATGTCTTTGGAATCAATGTGAGTTTTCCCTCTTTTGTTGCTCACCAAGTTTTTAGGTTGAACAACTACTTGAATTGTAGGTGCAGGATTAGGTGTAGGTGCTTAAAAGTTCGTTTGGACACTTGGTTGTGTAATTGGATAATAAGTATGGGGATTTTGAAAGATATTGTTCATAATAGGGTAGTAAGGTATGTAGATAGGTAGAGATAATGATGGTATTGGGTAAAGTCTCTAGCATGTTGCCCCTTATAAATTATAGCTTAGGCATCTCTTTCTTTCTTTTTTGATGCTCCACCATATTTTTTTTTTACATTAGAAGCATCATCTCTTTCAAGTTCATCATTCTTGATGACATTTTCTGTTATTTCTTTAGAGATCACTATATTAACGAAATTTCTAGTAGTATTCTCAATCATTCTTTCATAATATAGGGCTTTTAAAGTACTGACGAATAGAACAGTGATTTTTTTCACCATAAGAGGTGGTTAAACTTGAGCAGTAGTATTTTCTACCTCTGGACATACTCTTTGAAGTTTTAAGAAGTTTTATTTTTCATATTCTGTAAAGATAAGCGATATAGAGTTAAGTTTATGATATGTCTATACTTGGTGATGAATGCTACAACCAATTCCTTTCATGAAGGGATGTAAATTCTATCAAGCTAAACATACCATCTGGCAACAAAGCTTATTAGACTATTTTAGAACATATGAATCATAAGCCTAATATCACAAGTATGTACAACTATTTTATAACAATACATGGTGACATGAGTCATAAGGCATTTGGTCCCATCATATTTTTCAAATTTTAAGATTTTGAATTTAGGCGAGATCATCGCTTGGGCATTAGACACAATTCATATGTATCATAAACCCATAAAATCCATTCTTTCAATAGCCCATAGTCTCTCTTATAGTAGATTCATATTTTAAGCCGAAAAGTCTTGCATTATTTTAGAGGTGATTATCTTCAACTTTTCTTGTTCTTTAGGATCATTCATATCAGGAATTTGATCATGATTAAATGTTTTTTCACCAAAGGTAAGATTACTATAAATCTAAAAAGATCCTTGAGGAGTTGTAGGTGGCATTCTAGGGTTTGCATATAGATATACCCCAAAAAAAGAAGTTGTTGTCATTATGCCCTTTGAAATGTTTAGGCCTAGTATAGGCTATACCCGTGAGGGTATAAGGGATCCACAACATCTTAGGATGGATGATCTTGTAACACAAGAGTCTCTTCTACAACTTTTCCTTCGTTTATCTTGTTAAGTATTTCCATAATCTTCTCTAGATCTCCCTTGATTTCCATTTGGGTCTTCTCAACCATTTTAATTTGGCTAGCTTGTTCCTACTCCATAAGCCTTGCTTGAGTATGAGTGTTATAATGGTGACGGGTATGCTCCTCAAAATTCTTTGACAATTGAGCTGTCCTTGAACCTTTTTACCACAATTAGGATGACATATTACTAATTTCAAGAATTATCCTAACTTATTAAAAAAATTCTTCTATGTGTGTGAATAAATAGATGAATGCATGTACTGGATTTGATACATAACAATTTAATGATGTATGAATGGATAAATGCATGCACATAACAATTCAATAATGCATGGATTGGTAAATGATTGCCTATAACAATAATGAATGGATGCATGAGTTAATGTTTTCCCTATAATGATGCATGGATGAACAAATGATTACGTAGGTTAATATAACAATTTAATGATGTATGAATGGATGAATGCATGCATTAAATGCTAGATACATAAAAATTTAGTGATGCATAGATGAATAAATATATGAATGTGTTAATCTTTGCCACATAACAATGTATGAGCAACTAAATAAACCCAAATTTTTTCAACTTTATCACAAAATTCATATAAATAAAACTACAAAAGTTACTTCATGTATCCTAACTTGGGTTCTTCTGGACAATAGTTGGAATAGCTTTATCTTAAGACTAGCTTCTTATGCTTTTCTATATGCTAAGTTAGGATATTTTAACAATCTAAAATTTTTTAAATTGTTCCTTAAATCATTATTTATTATAGATTAGTAAGGCACCCAAATCTTCACCTATGATAGGCTTCAAAAGGAAAAGGATTTAATTTGAGAAGAAGTGTTTTGCTAGCTCATATAGAGGATATCACCTCATTAGAGTATAGGTATTCACTTACTCTTAAAGAGGATAAAAGCTCGAGTAGAGAGCTTATATATGAAAATGCATGTGTGGTGTGTGCAAAGGAATATACAAACTTTTTACACATTTTTTTCACAAATTTTAGGTTGCATGCCTTGTCAAATAATTCACCGAGGGATAATACAAAAAACAAACGTGTTAATAAAAATACATAAATAATCAAAGTAAGACCAATAAATAAGGCATAAGACAATATAAGATTAACAACTAGCTCAACTCTCTAATGTCCCTTATAGAATCACCAAATTATCATAACCTTCAAGTTCGTGAACTTAATCATTAGAGACAAACATGGAGTTATCACTAATCTTTTTTTTATCTATGTATGATTGGCTAGCTAAGTAAATCTATTCCTTTTAAGGAGGTCTTAAACTTGACTAAAGGTCCTAAAAAAAATCGATTTTGGTCTACTTATTAGAATTGGGTTCGAAAGTTTGGTTACATATAAAGAAGTTTATAACACCCTTACAAGACCTATTTTAAAATGATACCAATTAATCTTAAATTATTTTGTCTAAGCCTTTATTAAAAATGATCTTTTGTTCCTAACTTATTATTTTATTATTTTTATTAATTAATTATTAATTTTGATATTTAAATATTGACAATATTTTTAAGTTTCCTCTAACACCTTGGTCAACTCCCTAAAAATATTCCTTGCTTTAAAAGTACTCAAGTAACATGTTTGTTTTTTTAAAAAGACTCCATCATCGGATTTATTAAATATTTTATGAAAAAAGAAATACATATAAATACATGATAATATATAGTCAAATTCATAATAATAAAATACAATAATCAAATACTAAATTTAACACATGTAATCATAATTTATCTACTAATTAATTATGCAAGAAATTAAATCACCACAATTTATTCCAATTTTAATTTTTTTATCTCAAATTGGAAATAAATAAAATATTTTATATTGAGACCAATTTCTAAATCCTCCGATACTTTGATTAAATTTAGAAAAGTTCTCTTGTCTAGAAATTTTTCATAAAATTACTTGCTTGTAACTTTATTAGAATTTCATCATTGAGCGTTTTCATTTATTCCTAATTATTTTATATCTTACAAATTAATTTTTACAAATTAAATAAGCAAATAAATGTTAAGGCAAGAAAACGAACAAGCATAATAAGAAGTAAAAATTAAGATAAATAATCAAATTAAATAACCTAAAAAATAGAGAAAATAATTTATAAAATAAATAAATAAATAATAAAAACAGAAAATAAAATGAAAATAGAAAAAAAAAATAGGTCAAATGGGTTGGACTAACCTGTAAAGATGGCAGTGGATTGGGTCGAGGCGGGTTTTTACTTATCCTGAACTCGACCCAACTTTATACATATAATACTCGAATCCAACACAACCCGATATTTTTTTTTTTATTTTTTCATATCTGATCCGACCTGAAATTAATAAAATATTATTTTTTAATATAAATATACAATTAAAAATATATAAATATATATAAATATAAAATTTTAAAAACAATTTTTTTATATATATTGGGTCAAATCAGGTTTGCCAAAAACCCAACCCTAACCTGACCCTAAAATTTTCCTACTATTACCCAACCTAACTCAATATCCAATTTAAAGAAAAAAAAAAGATCATAAAAAGGGTGGGTTGGGTCAGAACCCGTCGGGTACGAATTAGACTATCTTTCGTACTTACCTGGGTTGACATGTAGATCCTTTAAAAATTTTAAAGCAAACAACGTCGTTCCCTTGAATATTAAAAGCACAAAAAAAAAAAAAAAAACTTGATTTCTTCCACTTTTACTATGCTCTTTCTCTTAGTCTCTTTCTAAACTAAGGTCTCTCTGACTTCTCTTTAGAAACCTAGTTGTTAACAATGGAAGCTTCAAAGGTTCTTTGAAAACTTTAAACTACCATTGGAAATATGAATGAAAAATTTAGAGTCGCTTGAAAATTCAATTGACAAGTTCAAAGTTGTAGAAAATTCTATTAAAAAATTCAAAGTTATTAAAAAATTCAATAAAAAAAATTCAAACTACCCAAAAAAATTCTATAAAATTCCCTAAAACCCAATTTCAATTTCTATTACCCCAAATCTAATCTTTCGCTAAATCAAAACCTAAAATCTAACAAGAACTTAATTCCAAAAATTCCTAAAGATTAAAAGAACATTGCAAAAATTTTTTTGCTGTTCTGGCTTTTCTTGCTGCCGATTCTTGATTCCTTAATTTGGATGTGGGTGATTCTTTAAATAGAGATTTAATCCTAACCTAAATAGAGAAGAACTCTAACAATTCTTTTCTTATCTTAATTCTAACTTAGAATCCAACTTAAATTCATACTTGGCCACTCCCAAGAGTTAGACGAATATATTATTTTCATTCAATCAACAATATGATCCTTGTTGAAATAGTAATTTGAGTCTTAAAAGTTTAATCCAAACACAACAATCTTTCTTTCCATCCAACTTTTCTTCCTAGTTTTGGCTAAAACTCTTTTATTTCCTTTAAAAAAAAAAAAACAAAATAGTAAAATAAATAAAATTAATAAAAAAGTTCCGGACAAAGAGGTGTCTACAACTTCAATTGTTTGTCTCTGCAGGATTGGATTAAGTTTAATTTGACCAGAAATAATGTTTTAGTTAAAGAGATACCTTGGTCTGTTGTGTTTGCATTTGGTTGCTGTTATGCTTGAAAATGGAGAAACAAATGTTGTTTTGAAAAGACTCCCTTGGCAAAGTTGTGCTGCTAACATTGTTTTAGCCAGAGCTAGGGATTTTTTAAGTTTTCGTGATTCTCGAAGTTTTACTTCCTTTAAACAGATTTCTCTTATGGCTTAGAAATTTCCTCATCTGCTTTTATTAAAATTAGTGTGGATGGCGTTGCATATTCAAATATAGAAGAGTTGACTATAAGAGGTATTGTAAGGGATTCTAATGGGTACTAGATATTTGGCTTTGCCAAAAAAATTAGTCAAATGTCGACTTTTAGAGTACAATTGTACACTGTTTTCATGGGATTGATTTCAACTTAAGATAGAGGCTTTCAGAGACTAATTCTTGAATCTGACTCCATGTTGGCTGTGAATAAAATTAATGATAATATCCACGAGGTTGATCCTCTATACCATGTTATTTACCAGTGCCAACAGTTAATTGACAGAGATTGGAACTGCAGAATTTATAATATCTATAGAGAGGCAAATTCTTGTGCTGATCATATGGCTAGTTGAGCTTTTTAAAGATCTAGTTATCCATAGATTAAGCCATCCATCCAAGTTGGTGAGAACTACTAATTCGGTCGGGCTTTTACATGATTTTAGGCTTATCTAGACGAGAGCGTTTCACTTGTAATTTTTTTATTATAATTTTATAATTGTCTAATGACAATAAAAAATTATGTAAGGATCCATCATTTATAGGGTAGATTTCATACAAAATTTTGAAAGTCTTTATATAATTTTAAATTATGATTAGTTAATTGTAATATTATAATTATAGGTGATATGCTTTTGACATAGACAATATTTCAAGTATCATTACCACATAACTTGATCAAGGCGTCAAACTTGAAATAATGTTATTAATAAATTATTTTTAAAATTAAGTTCGAAAAAAAATAAAAGTTATAGATCAATATATAATACATTTTAATAGCAGAAGTAAAAAGTTATAAACAAGATCCGATTCAATCTTATAAGCTTAAGGTCTATTTGGATGAAAAATAAGATTGATTTCGATAAAATTAAATATAGTATTAGCAATGAGATTGAAATAAGTGATGTGATATATATTTAAATGTAAATACAATGGTAACAGTAAAGTAAAATGTATTGAGAAAAAAATGAAAATTAAGAATATTAAATTAAAATTTGTGTATAATGAAATTTATAATATATATTTAATATTTATAAAATTAATAAATAATTTAAAATTATTAAAATTATTATATATATATATATTAAATAATATTTTTATAAAAATATTTTATATGTAATAATATTAAATAAGAGAATTTATCCAAAAGTTATATAATAAGAAAATTTTGAGTTTTTTTTGCACATTTAATAAATTTTTAGACCTCAAGGCGAAGTCAGTCTAATGCCATTGTGAATGCTTGGTGGAGGTAGTCGAATACCCTAAGCTTATTTTTAACTTTAGACATCATTTTTCAAGACAGTTGACAGCTAGATGGAGTTAATTGCCTCGTGGGTAAATTTGAAAAAAAAAATAAAAAACCCATTTGACCACTAGAGGATTCCCTTCCAATGATCAACCATGGGCCAAAAACAGTCCAACGGCACCACAACAGAGGATCAGTTTGAATCCAAACAGACTCAAATTAGATCTGTCCTGAGCATGCTCATACTCAGACCATGCACATCACAACTTCATCCAATTTTGCATTGAAATTCATCAAGTATCAAGAAAGGATGAAGAACAAGAAGTCGGCTGAAAATCAAATATAAGTAGGTATATTTAAAGTTCGAATTTAATTAAATTAATTAATCAAATTGATTTAATTTAATTAATCAAAATTTAATCAAATTAAATCAATTTGAATTTTAAAAATAATTTTAAAATTTAATTAATTCAATTAAAAAATTAAATTGATCAAACAATTAATAACAATTAATAGAAGATCCTAAAAGGTAAACGCATAGTTTCAATCTTGCTTTAAATCTCTAATTTCATTTTTGCCTCACCTTATTTTATTTGGTATTATTGAATGATGTAAATGATATATTAATATTCATAAGTTATTTGAGTTTAATTTGAATAAAACTCGAATTTAACTCGATTATTATCGAGTCGAACTTGAATTCTAGTAGCTTAATTCATTGATCGAGTTGAGTTTAAGTATTTTTATATCCGATTTGAGTAATTCGTGAACCTAATCGAATTTTTTATATTTAAATATATTTTTATTATTTTAATTAATAAAATATTTTAAATTCAAGATCGAATATAAATAATCAAGTTTTTATTGAATATAAGAGTCAAACTTATTTTTACATGTTAATTGAACATAATCGAACGAATTCGAATAACTCAATTTTTATTTCGAATTGAGTTCAAACTAAAAAAATAAAATTTGATTGAATTCGAATCGAATTTTAAGTTTCAAATTTCGAATCAAATTTAAGTTCAAATTTAGTACTATACCGACTTGAATTCGACACCCCTATATTTTGCAATATGCCTCCCTCCTTCACACGGTCAATCCTCACTTTCTTCACACTGTCCACCCTCACTTCTCCCTAACCGAAATATCTTATAGTTAACACACACAATCCACCCTCACTTCTCTCAACTTTCACGCTCTCAAAACTCAGGTATCCAAGTTGGGTTCAACTCCAATGCTTTGTACAGCAAAAAACCCAAAGCCAAAAACCTGCAAACATGCAAGAATTGCAAAACTCAATTTACTCTTTGCTCAATCACCGCTTGCCGTTTCCACACTACCCATTTTGGAGGTAACCTTTTGCGTTGCTTTTTTGCATAACTTTCAGCTTTGTATATATGAAATTCAGCTGGCTTTGGGTTTTTCCCTTTTTGTTTTATAGGCCCTGTAAAATTAATTAGAAGAAAACATATCAAGTATTCCTGATAGAAATCTGGTTTTGTAAGCTATTGATTATTAAAACATGCCTTTAGCTAATTACGAGAAAAGATATGGTTTTTCTTGTCGCTGATGCAATTGGGGTTGCTTTCCACTGTTTAGTTGTAAGTTGAATGGGTTTTTCCTAACCCTTTTAAGCAAAAAATGTTACTATTATTTGGCTAGTCTAAAATTAACGATCGATTAATTTTTACAATTAAAATTTTTGATTCAATTAATGAAAATAAAATAAAATAATTTAATTAATTTAATTTTAAATAATTTAATTCAAAATTAACTGAATCAATACGAGAGAACTAAACCGATGAAATAGACACTAAATATGAGTAAGCATGATTAAAACCAGATACAAGTTTGTAAGCCTGCAAGGCCCAATAATAATGGCTGAGAGAAAGTTCAGGAATGCTTCATATTTAGAGTTCATTTAAATAAGCACGAGTGATTATTAGAGATTGAAAATTATTGAAATTAAAATTAATGATGAGATATATATATTTATAAATTAAAATAACGATGTCGTTGAAATTACAATAAAAAATTATCATTAAAATATTAATCTAAATGTGTATTAATAAATTAGTATATATTTTAATATTATTCTATATTTAAAAAATTTATTTAATCAAAACATTGATACATATTATTTTATATTAAAATAATAATTAGAAATTTATGTATTACAAGTTATAAAATACTTCAAAATATTTAATATTTGAATAAAAAATACTTATAACAATTATAAATATTGTTAAGTTAAATTAATATTAAACATATGAATTATAAAACATATAACAAAATAAACAAATTTAAATTTAAATACCATAATAAAAATTTTGAGACAAAAATGGTTAGATGTTGGGATTATTTTAGAAAATAAAAAAAAATAATGAGGCCTTTATGGTCTAAGGCCCAAAGCTTTTGTTCACTGACCTTTTCGTCTTCAGTCGTTGATGGGTTTAAGTGCAGGAAAGGAGTAGGTAGAGTACTCCGATTTCACATCAAACAAAAAAAAAGATTATAGGAGTTTAAAAAATGTTGCTGTTGCACGCTCTAATAAATCAGTTTTGAAAGAAAATGGTAATGATTACATGATAAGTGATATCAGAGTAAATTTTATATTGTTCGACTCACGTTAAACACTTTGAGAGAAATAAATAAAGTGATCAGTTTAGTATCACAAAATTAAATAAAAAAAAATATCAAGAAAGGAATAAATAAGATATTCTAATCTTACATCGAACATGAAAAAAAGATTATTAAAATTTAAAAAATACTAGTGTTACACACTCTGATAAGCCGATTTTGAAAGGAAAAAGCAATGACCACGTGACAATTGCAGAATGCCATACAAACAACACCCATGATGCAGTTAGGGGCAAAAAGGTGTTCAATTGCTGAACACTTGGCGCTAACTGGCATCCAGATGCAGCTTCAAATTATTCACTACTATTAATAAAACACAAATTTTTTTTTTTTTATAGAAATAAAGCACCTTGTCAATTTGTTGTTTTTGTTAAAAAAAAAAAAACTAAGTACTTATCATTTTTCATATTTCACTGTTATCCGGAGTTTGTAATAGTATTAGGCAAGAGCTCAATTTCGATTAAAATAATTGAAATTCAAGCTCAACTTAATTCCAACATATTTTTTTTCTAGAGCTCAGTTGAAAATGTATATCAAATTACTTGATTTTGACTTTACTAAATTTTATTATAATCAATTTAAACAATGAAATCAAACTCAATGCGAGTTAAAATTTTAGTACGAATTCAAAATTCCAAAAAAAGAACAAAACATACATATTTAGTACTACCTAAAAAAGAATAAAATCTTTGAAGTAATTGACTTGAGCATTAACATTGGTGAATTCCTACTAATTCGTGTTAATAAGAAAAGAATTGAACTTGAAATATTCGTGAATTGGATTAAAATATATTTAGCAAAAAAAAAAAATCTTTTAAACTGTTACACTACTTCAGCTTATAACCCATTTCAATCATTTAATGTCATCTCGTATTTTTTTTTCATATCGTTTGGCATTTACTTTCTAAAATTTTCTCACAAAAATTTGTCTTACCTAAACCTCCAACACGTCATTTGTTATGCTTTGGCATAATCTTTTGTCACTTTTCAATCTAGAGTCAATCTCTATAACTTAAAATTTTGATTCTCAAGACTCTTGAAGGCACAAATTTCTTTTGTTCAACGTTAAAGGTCAGTTTTATATTTAGATTCTTGATTTCCGATCATTTTTTTTTTTTTTTGTCTTGTAAGAATTCTGTTTGGTCGAATTGTTAATCTGATATTTTTTTTATGAAAAATTTTCTATTAAAGAAAGCATGGCTGTAAAAGTGAGCAAAAATTGATTTGATTTGATCAAATCGATCGAAAACTGAGAGAATCGATTAATTCGATTCGATTGATTTGGTTTTGATTATAATTAATTTTTAGGATCGATTATAAATTAGTTTTAGGGTTTATTTATATGAACTTTTGTTTGTTTTAGAAATTTTAAGAAGTAACGTGTCAAATGACATGAAAAAAAAATGAGATTGATGGTATTAAATAATTGAAATGAAATGTAAGCTGACATGATATAACAATTTTATAAAATCCTGTTGAAGGAGGAAAAGCGTTGGTAGGGTTTGTTGAAAATGAGATAAGAAATGAGAAAAAGGATTGGATTTGGAGTAAAAGCAAGTTTGATAATTTTTTTAGTTTCATTAAAGTAGAAGGGCAATGTCAACAAAAATAAGCACTTATAAAAGGAATAAAAGTCTCAAAATGAATATTTTCCCCTGAAAGTGAGAATAGCTAGGAGAGACGCGGTATGACTACCCCGGATATCACCGAATCTCGGACATGTTCGACAACATACATTCTCATCAACATGGGGTCAGACGAACCAAACAACGGTCTGCTCGATAATATCCTCAACATTTCAAGTAGTCATCAAATATTCTTTTAACGAGACAGTCCCTTGTGGGTTTGCAAGTAATTTTGTTAAATGTGAAGAAAATATTATATGAAATTATCACAAGTTAACTTATGTGCCATTTCAGTCTTTTAATGCGATCTCATCATATTTTCCATGTTATTTGACGCTTCACTTTCTAAAATTTCTCAAAAAAACTTTCTTCCCAAACAAAACTGCTCCCAAAACCCAGCATGTTATTTTTCTCGTTGATTTAAATCTCAATTTGAGAGTGCATTAACCGCCACCCTGCCCTTCATCCACTCCAAACAAATCTATCATTGTCTAATCTCTTATATGTTTTTTTGGTTTTGCATAATTTACATCTCCATAAAGGTTGTAAACCCATAAAACCACAAGTGCTTTACTTGTTCCTTAAGTTCCAGTAGATTTGGGTTTTAATCAAATTATGTTAGAAGGTAAGTCTCTGCAAAGATGAAGAAGTGAAAATGCAATTAGGCATGAATCCCCAAGGCTAAACCTAGTGCTTTATTCTATTGGTAAAAGGGTTGCTTGGGCAGTGTTGCTCAGCCTGCAGTGGATTACTTCTTTAATAGCAAAAGAAAGTGACTCAGCATTATAAGGGGTCGACCATTCTTTCTTTGATAGATAAATCCAACAGAAAATTTTTAATAAAAAATCAGATTAACAATTTGACCAAACATAAATTCTTACAACATAAAAACAAAAATATTAGAAAAAATAATTCATGTATAAAACTTATCTTTGACGCTGAAGAAAAGAAGTTTGTGCCTTCAAGAGTCTTGAGAATCAAATAAAAATTTCAAATTATAATGATTGACTCTAGATTGAAAAGTGGAAAAAGATTATGGCAAAACAAAACAGATGGAGCATTTGTGTTGGAGGTTTAGACGGGATAAATGGTAGAGTACTCAAAGATTTCATTAACAGTGTCCTCCACCTCTTGGTTTAGTGGCTAAAGGGGCCTTATGAGGATATGGAGGTCCTAGTTTTGAGCCAAGATCTCCTCCCCTTCCCCTCTTGTAAGGGTTATGCCCTCCCTTTAAAAAAAAAAAATTCATTAATTGTAGAAATGGTTTAACCCAACAAGGTAATGCTTAGTTAGTTCATTAGCATTAATTAATGAACTAAGTAATAACACTTTTTTTGTATATTTATCATTGCTTAATTGGCATACATAGGATTGTATTATTATTAAGTGATGTTGGATACACTGTTGGGGATTTTTTTTGTACCATATATAGGTCTAAGATACCAATTAATGATTGGAGGCAAGGTCAGCAATCTACTATACCCTAAGAGGTGAGCAATTTTAGGGGAGAAATCCTATTATCCAATTAAGACTCAAAGTAGAATCATTTCTACTTGTCTCCTGCACAATTAATTAGATTTGGTCTGCGATGTCAATCGACCCTATTAAAGGTAAGGCAGATGAAATCTATTCTAGCCTGACACGAGGAATATGGAGATGACTTCATCAGGTACCGTGAGATAAGTAATGTTTGGATTGAGTAAAGCGATTAGCTTGTAGCGGAAATGTTCACATGCAGGGTATTAAGGAATTCTTAAAGCTGTTTTAGGTTTCATTAATGATTAACCAACTTTGCCTGTAACTTAATCTTTGGTAATTGAATTGAGTTGTTGAGTTTATGGATATGTGATTGATCTGATGTTGAATATTTTCCATTATATAATTATGTTAGTTAACTGAGTTTATATTTATATCATGTGTTGTTTATAATTCTGTTGTGTTTTATGACTTGTGCATTATGTTGTGAAAATTTTTGTATGAGACATGCCATTATTAGGGTATCGAAATGGAAGGTTCTAATGTTGGTATGGAGTGTGCAACTGCTAATATAAGTAAGAAAGTGAGTAAGAGAAAAACTATGATTAAGACCCTGACTTCCAAAAAGACAGTGGGCTAAGAAGAAGATTCGATGCTTGTTGAATGTGTCCACTTGTTGAAAGACATGCCAACATCCAGAGGCGACAATGGCACTTTCAACACAGGTTATCTGGCTCAACTAGAGAAGCTGTTGGAAACTAAACCTCCTGAAGGCAACTCCATATATAGAGTCAAAGTTGAAGTTCCTAAAGAGGTAATATACTGTCATCTCTGAAATGCTTTCCACTGTCAGTGGCTTTGGATGGAATAAGCAAGACAAATGTGTCACTTCATCACAAGATGTTTTTGATGATTAGGTAAGGGTAAGTATCATTTTGGGCAGAAAACTAATGAATGGTTTTTTGTGCAGAGTCATGCAATAGTTGATGGGTTAAGGAAAAGGCCTTCTCCACATTATGAAGACTTCGTTAAGATTTTAGGAAAAACAGAGCAATAGGTGCATCAACTGAAGGGCAAGCTGAGGCAGTGGAAGAAATAGATGCAAAGGAAGAAGAATTTTTTTAGGTAGAAGAAGGTCAAGAAACTCAGGTTGATGAAGGAAAAGAATCACAACCTTAGGAAGAACTAGATGGTTCAGTAAGTCAAACAACCATCACTGGCCCAAGCAAGAAGTCTGTCACACACAAGTAAGGAAAGGTCTAGAAGCACTGATGGATTGTCTGAGCTGGTGAAAGAGATTAGGAAGATTGAGGCTGCATATCAAGGGACTAGAGAGGAACTTAAAGGCATAGCCTCTTTTTTCAACAAAAGAGGCTGAGGAAAATAACAGGAGGATGATGTTGTTTAAGGAAATCATGAAAGTGGAGGGCTTCTCGAGGAATGAGATGCTTACCGCTAGGGAGTTTTATAAGCACTTCAAGATTGATTTTATCATTGGGTGGATTTAGGAGAGATTATTTCTTGAAATAGTAGAATGAATGTCATGTATATCGACCATCCATTGAAAATGGCTCCGAAGATGGGCAGGTGAAGATGATGGTTTTTGGTGGCAGCTTGCTTTCTATGTATGATGGAACATAAGAAATTTTTGGTGTAAATACCAACATAAACAAGGATGGGTTCGATGGAATGCTGAGTAGTCATAGTCATGAAACATACACTAGAATCAATTTTTGAGTACTTATTTTGTTAGACAATAGCTGCCAAACTATGAACATTTCATTGAACAACGGTTTTGTTTTCAAAGGTTGAGATTAGGATTCCGAGGATCTCGGGGCTTAGGTCATCAATAGTGGTCTGAGGTCGTTTTTGGCTTGAGTTTTGTTGGTTGATTTTTTGGCTTGAGTCTTGTCGTGGCAGGCGATCCCACTGTGGTCGAAGAAGCAAGCGCCAGCAACACCAAACCTTTGATTAGATTTGTGATTTTTGGGGTGTCTTAAAGAAAACTAATCAGAAAAGAGAACGAGCTAAGAGGAGTTCGAAGTTTGAGATTTGGGAGTTTCCTGCGGCTTTAAATAGTGGAAAGGATCAAAGGCAGCTATGTTATTGTTTAGTGAAGGAAGGCTCGGTATTGGAAGATAACAGAAAAAGGAAATAAAGAAAAGAAGGAAAAGAAAACATAGTTGTCGGCGGGTTCAAACTTGGAAACAGTGACGTTGGGCAAAAATTGTTGGGGGTGTAGTTGGGAGGACAAGGATGGATTAAGATTGATTTTGATAAAATTAAAAAATAAATGATAAAAGTAAGATTAATTACTATAATTGAAAGATTAAAATTAATAATCAATATATATATATATATTTAAATGTAAATGTAATGATGATAGTGATGTGATTTATAATGAAAAAAAGATCATTAAGAAAATTAAATTAAAATTATATATAATAATAAAATTTGTTAATTATTTAACATTTATAAAGTTTATTTATCATATAAAATTTATTAATAAATAATAAAATTTATTTAAATCTTTTAATAACGTATTGTATAATAAAATTTATTTATTATATTAAATTAATAAAAGTATTTTATAATTTTGAATAAAATAAAAATTTTAAAAAATAAGATTAAAGGGCATTTTTAGATTTAGAGTAAAAAGGGAAATGGCCAAAATGAAAAAAAAAAGTTGAGGCACAATCAGTCAATAAATGAAAAGCTTCGGTGGTCAACCATTAAGGGTTTCAAATTTCGATTTTAATTGAATTAATCGATCGAATAAATTTAATTTAGTTATTAATTGGATTGAATAAATTTAGTTTGATTATTAATTAATCAATTGAATTAAATTAATTTAATTTTTGAAAATAATTTTAGTGAAAATTTAGTTTTTGGTTAATTTAATTCAAAAATCAAATTAATCGAATTAATTGAATAATTAATTGAAATTAATTAAATTAAAACGCACCGCTCTAACTAATAATTTATATTTTTTTTGAATTATCATTGACAATTGTTACCTTAAAACTTTTCCCTTCATTTTTGCCTACTGCAAGCCGCACCTTCCGTATCTCTCTCATGTCTATCATTTTCCTCAACTCAAGTCTGAAGCTATGAAATTTTAGCCTTCCTGAACTTAAAGAGTTCTCCTGTTCTTCTCTCAACTCTCATTCTCTCAAGAGTCAAGATTGTTCAAATCTCACTTCAGTCTTTAACCTCTTAACAATCAAACCATTTTGACCTCGACAGTTCCTGATTTCACTTGAGGTTTGACTAAGCATTTTGTCCTTCTTGTTTTTACTATCAGTTTTGTTATTCAAATTTATAATAAAATTTCCTAATTTCTTTGTTATATATAGTTGAGTTCTTTTCGAGGTTGAACTTTGTGCATTTTTGTGTTAATAGTATGAATAGTTACTGCCTTTATTTTGTGAGTGTCTAGAAGCAATGAGAAAAAATTTCGGTTAACTGAAATTTACTCGAACACAATTGAAATTAATTTGGTCGGTTAATTTTTAAAAATAAAAATAAAAATTTAATTAATAAAAATAAAATAAAATATTTTAATTAATTTAATTTTAAATAATTTAATTTAAAATTAATCAAACCGACCAAATAAACACTTTTATCAATGGCCCAGTCTCACCGTGTCAAAAACCCATTTAGGTCTCCATTGATCGAAGGGCTTAGAAAAGGATGGGAGGTCTCATTGCATCCAAATTGACCTTTAAGAAAACACAAAAATGGCTGGTAAATTTGTTTCGTTGAAAGAGAAAAAAGGAAAGAAAAAAAATAAAGAAGAAAGAAAAGTACAAATAGAAGAGAGTGGATCCAATTTGTTTAATATATTTCTTGTAGCTTGTAGCCAAATACAATAGCCCACTTCATTAGGCCATAAAATTTTTTTTCTTTTTGGGGGGTAAAATTTAAGACCCAAATATAGTATATTCCTTTAATTTTTTTAAAAATAATTTATTTTATTGCATGTATTTCTATATTTTTAGATTAAATACATGTTTTGTTATTTTGAATTGGTGATAATAAAAAAAATATGATTTAACAGTTTTAATTAATTAATTAATTATTTTAAAATTTCTTTTTATACTTTTGTGTTTGTATTATGTAAAGTTTAATTAATTTTTGAAGTAAATAAAATTTTTCGATGATGGAATTAAGAAAGGAATACAAATAATAATTACCTTGATAATTCTTATGTGAGAATTTTTTTTATTTAATTTTACAAAGTATGTTGGGAGGATTGTTTTGAAAATTTTCCGATAAAAAAAACTTCTATAAAATAAATTTAATTCATAACCTTAATTGCAAATAAAATTCTTTCTATGATAGAATTAAGAAAGAAACATGAATATTGATCATCCTGATAATTTTTAAGTGAAAAACTTTTTCAAATTAATTTTATCAAGCATGTTAGGATGATTTTTTTGGAGTTTTTCCAGTAAAATGAAATTTTATTTACTTTTTTATTAAATAAATTCAACCTTGATTTAATATTTATTTAAAAATTGAAACATTTAATAACTAATTTAGGAGAAAGCAAATTAAGAATAGAAAGACCATTTAATTGAGACCTTTTAGGTTAATATAAATTAATTGATATCATTTTAAGATGAGTATTATAAGGGTATTAAAATTTTTTTCATATTTAATCGAATTCTCGAATCTAATTCTGAAATATAAATCAAAACATCTTTTTTTAAAGACTTTTAGTTAAATTTAAGATTTCATTAGAAAGAATAAATTTATTAGGAAACCAATTACTCTAACTAAAAAAAGATTGATGAAGGTTTAATATTCTATGTCTAGCGGTCGAGTTAAGGGATTTGTATGTTAGGATACAAACAATTGTTGCTTGTTGTGTATTTAAGTTAGCAGCTTTCCTTTCATACCTTTTATAATTCTTTTTATATTAGCTATGCTAATGTACAAGATTATTTTATGACGTATATCCTTATTGGTCTAATTTTGTGGATGGAATTATTTTGGATAAGGTTAAAAATATAAGAAAAGCTTTTAAATTATACATGTTTGGTCAATTTGATGCATAAAGAAATAAAATTATCAAATTGATACTTTAACTTTTATTTCGTTATTACATTTGTACATTAAATTAATGTCATTAGTTTTTAATGTTGACATGACATAAATATCTAATAAGATATTGACATATGTCATCATTAATGCCACGTCAACATAGAAAGAAAATTTCAAAAATTTTTTTTAGAAATGCAAAAACTGTCTTTAAAAATTGTAAAATTTTTTAAAAAATTCTAAAAAAGTTTTTAAATTATAAAAAATTTTAAAAAATGAAATATTTTAAAAATTATAAAAATTATGTTAATTTTAAAAACTAAAATAAATCTTTAAAAAATTTAACAAAAAAACTAAAAAATGAAAAAAAAATGAAAATTTTAATAAAAATTAAATATGTTTAAAATTTAAAAAATCACAAAAACTTAAAAAACTGAAATTTAAAAAAAATAATTTTTTTTAAATTTGAAAAATTAAAAAAATAAAACTTTGAAATTTTTTTTGAAAAACTAAATAATTTAAAAAATAAGAAACATTCTAAAAACATTAACAAAATTCCTTAAAAATAAAAAAATAAAAAAATAATTTCATAAAAATAAAGAAAGTTCAAAAAAATTTTGAAAAATTAAAAAATTATAAAAAAAGAAAATCTTAAAATTCAAAAAAATGAAAAAATTTCAATTAAAAAAAGTTTTTACAATTTTTAAAAATTTTGTTATTTTTTCAAGAATTTTAAATTTTTTATTTAAATATTTTAAAGTTTTTTTTGAATTTTTTAAATTTAAAAAAAATTTATTTTTGTTAAAATTTTGAATTTTTTTAGATTTTTTGAAAACTTTTTGAAAATTTTAGATTTTTTGAATCTTTTAATTTTCTTTAATTTTTTATTTGAATAAATTATTTCAGTTTCGTAATATTTTTTAATTTTTAAAAATATTTTGATTTTTTTATAAAATTAATGATTTTTTAAAGAATTTTTAAAATTTTTTAAAAAAATTTTTAATACTGATGTTACATTAATGATATAGCGCTGATTAATATTTTTTCACACGTGTTAGGATGTTTCTTGGTTGTTAATGCCACATTAGTCAATTGACTAGCAGAGTTAGTCTCAAGCCACAAAGTGAATGATAGAATAAAAGTTAGAGTATCAAACTGATAATTTTATTTCTTTAAGGATCAAACAGATAGAAAATGTATAATTTAGAATCGATTTTTATATTAACCCTTTTGGATACTACCGCATTAGAATGAAACTTTAATGAATTTATTTTTTCAAGATTAAATATAATTATTTTTATAAAAATAATCCCTGAATTATATATTTTTTTGTCAATTTGATACTTAAATAAATAAAATTGTCAATTTGGTACTTCAATTTTTCATTTTATTATCACATTGGTATCTTGGACTAATGCTGTTAGTACAAAATGCTGAATATAAATATTCAATAAAATGTTGACATATGTCAAAAAGTTTATTCAACATCATATTATGAATGCTACATTAACATAAAAAAAATTAAAAAAAATAAAAAAATTTCTTAAAAAATTCTAAAAGTTTTTAAAAATTTTAAAAAAATTAAAAAATTCTAAAAAATTACAAGAATTCTAAAAATCTAAAAATTTTTAATAAAATAAAAAATATCATAAAAATTTTGAAAAATTTATAGACAATTAAAAATTATGATAATTTTTAAAAATTTTGAAAATTTAAAAAAATAAAAAATTTAAAATTTAAACAAAACTTAAACTTTCTTAAAATAAAAAAAAAACTTAAAAAAGTAAAAATTAAAAAAACTAAAGTTTTTTTAAAAATTTAAAAATATAAAATGTTTAAAAAATATGAAATTTTTTTAAAAAGTTCTTAAAATTTTAAAATTTTTTGAAAATTTTAATAATTTAAAAAATTTAAAACATTCTAAAAAATTAAATAATTCTAAAAATAAATTTTTTAAAATTTAAAATATAAAAAATATTCAAAAATATTTCGAAAAATAAAAAAATATAAAAAAATTTAAATTGAAAGATTTTAAAAAATGAAAAATTTTCAGAAAATTTTAAAATTTTTTACAAATTTTATGTTTGTGGGAAAAAATTTTTATTTTAGATATTTTAAAGTTTTTGTGAATTTTTTTAAAGTTTAAGAAAATTTATTTTTATTAAAATCTTCATTTTTTTGAAATTTTGGATTTTTTTAAATTTTTGATATTTTTCTAAAATTGAAGGTTTACTTAATTTTTTTAAAATTTTTAATTATTTGTAAAAAAGTTTTAAAAATTTATTAGTATTTAAAAAAAAATTTAGAATTTGTTTACTTTGTTTTAGAATTTAATTGAGTTTTCTAATTGTTTTCTGAAAATTTTTTATAACTTTTAATAAAATTTGAAAATTTTTTAAAATTTTTAAAATTTTTTAGAAATTTTCTTTTAATGTTGACTTGGCATTTATGATATGGTGCTGACTAAACTTTTTTTTTTTATGAGTCAGTATTTTATTGAATATTCATACCATATCAACAAGTTGACTGATTATTACAATAAAGTGAATGACAAAATAAAAGTTGAAATATCAAATTGACAATTTTATTTTTTTAAGTATTAAATTGACAAAAGCATATATTTTAGGGGTCATTTTTATATTAACCCTTTTTTCTTACTTGCTTATTATATGTTATGGTAGCAGGTGTGTATATATATATATATATATATATATATATATGTGTGTGTGTGTGTGACTAATTGTATTAGTTTACAATAGGAGGACATTTAAATAAAACAGTTCATAGTAATATTATATTCTTGGTGAACCAAACATGGTGATGTCTTGTTCTGCCCGTGCCAACCAAACACAAATCGGATTCATTATTGTCAAATTAACCTCGGAATCTTGTTAGAGAAATGAGAGAAGAATCTCATTTCTTGAGGGGCATTTAAAATTCCCTAAACCAAATGATCCCCTATCGATTAAATAACAAATTCCTTATGCTCGTAGAACATTGATGATAAAATTTTTCCACGCCTCGAATTTAGTGGCAAATTCGCAAAAGCAGGTTAAAAGCAGGAATTGGCGTGGAGTGACCATGGAAAAGTGGGCCAAGTTTTCCCCTTTAAAAAACAAAAAGAAAAGAAAAAAACCAACATCTACCAAGATATAAACCAATGAATTTGTGAGTATAAAAGATGAAACATTTTTAAGAATATACATTTAATATTAGTAAAACAAAACCAGGAACACCAAGTGTTCCAGACAAAAATCAGCACACAAAAACAAATTCCAAATCTTGGTTGGTCTTGGTCCCCATCTCTCATCTCTACCCAAAAGGTAAGCACATACATCAGCTTCAGTTTTATCACGGATAGATGGCAATTGGCCATTGAAACTTCTCTAAAAGCCACCAATAACTGGCAGTAATCACCAATAACACTATAAGAGTGCTGAGTTAATTTAGCCAACAAAAAAAGTATTGAACAGAAAATAGTGCTTTAGTGTACAATTTCAACAGCATCCTTATCCAGTATATACACAATTATATCAACTTAGAAAATTGTAATCAATAATAATAAGGTTTCTCATTAGAGTTCCAGGCCAAATGTTACCCCAGAAACCGTAAATAGCAGCATTAATGCTAAAAGAATTTTATAATTGGAATATTTGTACATAGTAATGGCCAACCGAAGAGAAAATGGCCAACCGAAGAGAAAAGGTTCTTAAAGTTGTTGTGGTTTAATATAAACCAATGGTCCGGCCGTTAACCAAAAAAAAAAAAAAAAAAGGGGGGGGGGGTCAGGCCATTCAATATATATTCTCGTTAGTCAGATGACTCTTTCTAAGGCTACGTGTTCCTCCAGTTCAATTGCAAATCCTCGGTGGCGCCTTGTCCGGTGTGTCTGTCTTAAAAAGATTTCAAATTAATGTAAATATTAAATTCTTCCTTTGATTGTTTGACAGTTTTGAAATATGGATCCGATCCAGTGGATCCAGATTCATTAATACATTCTCATTTGTATTATTTAATTTTTAACATAAGTCAGAATTAGAATTCTTTGCCTATTAGAATTTCACATAATGTTATTAGAGGCATATTCTTAACGGGATTGAGATATGTGCTATGTAAATAGTTATATTAATTACTATTTTTTAATGTTTGTAAGTGCACAAATCATTATCAAGTAATAAATTGATGAGTAAATATTATTTCTATGAAAATTATATAAGAAAAGGGAGAAAGTTAATTACCGAAATTGTACCATCTTGATTTATATTTAGACAATGTAAATAAGTGATTGATGGAAACTAGAGAAAATTAATTTACCATTTATCAACCAGATGCAGACTTTGCAAAGAAATGGACTAAAGTGAACTTGCAATGAAAAGATACGGAAACAGACGCCTTAAAAACAAAGTCGAATAATGAAATGGTATGAAACAACTTAAGTAATCCAATTGATCATGAAAACATATTAAGCTTTACTTAACCGAAATTACTAAATGAGATTAATTCTAAATGCTTCTTATATATTTAGCATAGAATGGCAAGTAGACTTAATGTAAAGTGCATGACACCTAATAGCATGGAAAATGCTACCAAATGATTCACTTAAATCGAAAGTGCAATAAGCAAACAAGATTGCATGGAGACATGCTTAAGATAAATTTTTTTTTGGATTTTAGTTTTTTTTTTTTTTTTTTTTTATGGGTTCTTTGTCGTTGTTTCTGTCTTTTGTGGCTCTATTTATAGAGCCATATCAAAATCCTAAAAAATTGGAGATTTTGTTGAATTTTAGCCGCCTAGGGTTAGGATGACCATTAGAGTGGTGGTTGGCAGTTGTTAGAGTTGCTGGCAGTACTGCTGTCGGCAATTGGCAGAAAAGGTGCCAAAAAAGAAAGAAAGAAAAAGAAAAAAAAAGAAAAAAAAGGAAAATAAATAGATGATGATGATGATGATGATAATAGATATAAATAAATATAAATAAATAAATAATGAGTGTTTGTAGCTACCTTTTTTTGCTTATTTCTAAGAATTAGTAATAAGGCAAAGATAAACAGATAACCATTTTATTCGGAAAAAAGAAACATTAAGCATATAGTTTTTTTTTGTGATTTTTTTTAGAAATTTTTTTGAGAATTTAAAAGGCTCCTTTAAGCAAAGGCTCGATGACTTTTGAAATTTTAAAATATTCTACCAAAAAGATTTCTGAATCTTGATAATAAATGCTCCTCTAAGTAGAGGCTCAACAATTTTAAAAATTTCATCTCGAAAAAGCTCTTCCAAGTAAAGGCTCAACCACTTTAAAAATTTTTATCTTGGAAAAGGCTCTTCTAAAAAAAGGCTCAACTTTAAATCATCTTGAAAAAGCTCATTTAAGTAGATGCTTAACAACTTAAAAAAAATTTCTTATTGAAAAAGGCTTCTTTAGGTAGAGGCTCAACAACTTTAAAAATTCTTCATCTTTTCTCAAAATCAAGTTCTCATCTTTGAATAAGTAAATTTCTCTCTTTTGAAATCTTTTCTTTTATTATTATCTTTACCTGAAGATCAAAATCTTATTTTTCATTAAAGGATGGAAACTTCCTATCCTTGTTATAACTGCTCATGGATGCATGTAATGAGTGCTCTAGATGCAATGCATGTAATGCAATCAAAATCATTCATTTCTAATTATGGTCAAAAGGTTATCAAAATCTCTCACTTTTTTGCTTCTTTTATCAGAATTCTCAACAATTGCCATAGGACCAATTTGTTCGTAACGTTGTATTCTTTCTCAACAATAGGTTTTTCTTTTATAAGTCTGCAACATCAATGTCTTGTTATACTTTTCTCGTCATTTTTTGTCTACCTTTATCGACTTTTAAAAAGTAATGTTGAGATTTTCTGTGTTATTATTTTTTCATCATTTTAAGTTTAAGACAAATAAAATGCAATCATACATTCTTCACATTCATTTGTAAGAATAATAAAGATAATGAATTGAGATAAAAGAATGGATAGCATTATTCCCAAAGGAAAGAAAGCATGTTTCATTCAATTGATAATAGTGCATGGCAACAAAAGCATTTGGGTAAGAGCAAAGGTACCCAAGTAATGATTACAAGATAATCATGAACAAAATATTCTTGGTTTCTTCTAAAAAATTAAACCAAATGACTTCCTTAATTCTTCAGAGTTTGTCAAACTACAATTGCCCTTGCGTTGTGAGGTCATTTCTTGACGATGCTTCTTGTTGACATCTAAGTCACCTTTTTAGATTTTCAACTTAGATATATCATTTTTTTTTTACTTTTTTTCTCTTTTTTTATATTTTTCAAACAAAGTATCTTTGTATAGCATTTGAGTTTATCAGAGTAGGCAAATCATTTTCCTCTATTTCTACCAAAATCAATGTCCTACAGGAAATAACCTTCTTCACCACATACGGATCTTTTCAATTTGATGTCCATTTTTCTCGATTATCATGTTGATTTGAAAGGATCCTTTTCAACACTAAGTCCTTTTCTAAAAAATGATAAGGGCGAATTTACTTATCATGTGCTCTTATTATTCTTTTCTGATACAATTGACCATGGCAAAGTGCTATAAGTTTTTTCTTTTTAATGAGGTTCAACTGCTCATAACGATTTGGGACCCATTCAGCTTTTTCTAGTTTAACTTCCATTAAAACTCTTAATTAGGAAATTTCTACTTTAACTAGTAACATAACTTCTATTCCATAGACCAACAAAAATGGGTGGTACCAGTAGAGGTTCTAACTAATATTTTACAAGAATGCAAGGTAAAAGGTAACTTTTTATGCTAATATTTGTAAGTATTAGTTATTTTTTAAGATCTTCTTAATATTTTTGTTTGCGACCTCTACTGCTTCATTCATTTTTGAATGATATGGTGTTGAATTATGATGATGGATCTTGAATTAAATGCATACTTCTTTCATCATTTTACTATTCAAGTTTTTGGCATTATCAGAAATAATCCTTTTTGAAAGCCCATATCTATATATTATCTCTTTTTTTATGAACTTGAATACCGTCGATTGAGTTACATTAGCATATGATGCAACTTCTATCCATTTTGTGAAATAATCAATTATCACAAAGATGAATCTATGCTCATTTAAAACTTTTGGGGTAATGAGAATAATGACATCCATGCCCTACATAGAAAATGGCCATGAAGGAACCAATATGTGCAATGCTGATAAAGGAGTGTGAATCTTATCAACATAAATCTAACATTATGGCATCTTCTAGTATAATCAATACAATCACTTTACATTATTAACCAATAATAGCCAGCCCTCATAATTTGTCTAGCCATCATTTGACTGTTTGTATTTGCCCCACAAACCTCTTCATGCACTTCTTTAATAATCTTTTTTGCTTTAGTTACATTCACACACTTTAAGAGCACTTGATCTTAACTTTTTTTATAGAGGACATTTCCATCAAGGAAGAAACCCATAACTAACCTTTTGATAGTCCTTTTATCATTTTTTATTGCATGTTTCAAGTATTGTTGACTTTTGATGTATTGTATAATGTCGTGATACCACGGCTTCTTATTAATTTTTTTTTAACATCTAAGTAATGTGCTAGTAGATCTTTTATATCTAGCTTGATGGGTTGGATCTCGGTATTTGTATCTATTTTGATCATTGTAACCAAAATAACTAGTGCATCAGTAATTTGGTTCTCCTTTTTAGGTAGATGGTTGAATTAAACTTCTTTAAGTTGCTTGACTAACTCAAAGATGTATTTATGGTATCAATCAACTTTGAATCTCTTATTTCCTATTCATCTTGTAACAGATAAATGATTAGTGTTGAATCTTTAAACACATCCAACACTTTGATCTTCCTTTCAATTGCTCTTTGGAAACCCATAACATAAGCCTCGTATTTAGCCATATTATTTGTGCAGTTGAAATTTAATCTAATTGTGATGGAATAGTAGTGTTTATTAAGAGATATTAAAATCACCCCAATACCATGATCCAAAGCATTAGTATTTCCATCAAAATATATCCTCCAAGACTTCTCAACAAGTTCATTCTCTTTAATGACTATCATATCTTCATTAGAAAAATCAAGCTTCATTGGTTCATAATCTTCAGTTGCATGATCAGCAAGAAACTTGACTATTGCACTTTTTTTAATTACCTTTTAAGTTATATAAACAATATTATATTCTGAACATGTAACTTGCCATCATGATATTTTCCCTGTCAATGAAGGTTTTTTGAAGATATACTTGATAGAATCCAACTTTGCTATAAGTCAAGTGGTGTGATAAAGCATGTATTGCCTAAGCTTTCAAGCTATTCAGGCTAATGCACAACATATCTTCTCTAATGGTAAATACTTTGACTTATAATTAGTGAACTCTTTGCTTAAGTAGGAGTTGCCCATTTTTTCTTGTTGGTTTCATCTCTTTACCCCAACACATATCCTATTGAATTTTCATGTACTATTAAGTATAAAATCAAAGTCTTTTTTGGAACTGATGGCACCAACATGCATGAATTTGACAAGTATTCTTTGACTTTATCAAAAACTTCTTGGCATTCATCATTCCATTCTCCTGGATTATATTTTTTAAGAAGCTTAAAAATGAGATAGCACTTGTAGGTGAGTTGAGAGATGAAATGAGCAATATAGTTCAATCTTCTCATAAAGCTTCACACTTTTTTTGAGGTATAAAGAGGGGATAAGTTTTAAATAGCATATATTTTATCCAGATCAACTTCTATTCCCTTTTCACTAACCACAATGCTTAATAGTTTTCTTAATTTAGCATCGAATGTACACTTAACAGGATTTAACTTCAACTGAAATCTTCTCAACCTATTAAACAAGTTTTTGAGATTGAATATATGATCTTCTCTTTCATGAGATTTTGCAATCATATTAGCTACATACATTTCTATATTTTTATGCATCATGCCATGAAAGAGAGTCACCATTGCTTTTTGATAATTAGCACAAGTCTTTTTCAACCCAAAAGATATAACTTTGTAATAGAATGTCTTTCACACAGTCACAAATGTTGTTTTCTCCATATCTTTTCGAGTCATCTTAATTTAATTATAGCCTAAAAAGTCATCCATAAAAGAAAATATGGAATGCCTACCAGTATTATCCACTAGGGTGTTAATATGGAATAAAAAACATTATCCTTAGGACTCGTCCTATTCAGATCTCGATAATCAACACACATTCTCATATTTTCATCTTTTTTGGGAATAAGCACTATATTAGCTATCCATTCAGGATACTTTGCTACCTCTAATAGTCCAATATCTAATTACTTTTTCACTTCCTCTTTAATTTTAGTAGCATCTTTGGCTTCATGCACTTTAGCTTTTATTGTACTAGTTTGCATTTCGATTTTAAAGGTAATTTGTGCTCTATAATATTAATACTGAGTCTTGACATACCTTGGTAAGACCATACAAACACATCCATGTATTCTCGAAGTAGTTTTTCTAGCTTTTGCCTATCAACTGGTGAAAGAGACATCAATTTTAACCTCTCTTATATTTTCATCATCCCCCAAATTCACTAATTCGATAATTTTCTGATAGGGCTCAATTGGCTTATCTCCATGCTCTATTAATTTCAACAAACTAGGAGGCAATGTGTGATTATTTGAATCTTCTTTATTATCAAGTTTGTCAACATGAATTGGGTTTTTAAAATTGAATCAAAGATTATTGTTATAATTATCTTCATGTTCATTATTTGGGACCTTTTCAAAAGTTTTAAAGACAATAGGTAGCTCCATGACTTTCCAATTATTCAACTAAAAATTTAAAAGGCAAGGGCACACGAATAGCTTTTCATCTTAACTATTCTTTACTTTCCCATCCACCATCTGAATAGTCAGCTTAGAAAAAGCTTCAATCAACTCTGCACTTAGGAGTTTAAATGAATCTGGGTAAATATAACCTCCAAAATGAAAGAATCATAGAGGTAAAAAATGACTATCGATTTTGACTCTGGCTCATATCCCCTAAGATTATGCATTCTCTTCTTTTTTTTCTCATTTATGATTTTCATTTTGTCTCATCTTATCGATTTATAGCTTAAGCTGAATCTATCTTTCTATCATATATTACTGGTGGCTTTATGATTTCTTATAGATTCTTCTCAACTCCAGCTTTAAATTGCTATTCCATCTTGGTATGCTACATAACGACCATTTTAGTAATCATAGATAGGTGCGATGAATATACTTTAGATCCTTTAGCCACATATGTTGTGTGGTAATCTTAAAAGATCTATAAGAGCACTCTAGGGCTTTATCTGTTATTTTCACATATAGAGTATTTACTAGTTGGGTTACTAGTAAATTTTCTTCTTCTACCACGTATGTAAGCTTTCTATCAATAATGAATGTAAGTTTTTCATTAATAATGAATTTGATTTTTAGTGCAATAAGGATGGAATAGCACATGCTATATGAATCCATAGCTTACCAAATAAGTAACTGTATAAGAAAAATATATCTTTAACTTGGAATTTCACATTGAAAGTGCAAGAGCCAATTTGTAACAATATTTTTATATCTGTCAGTACCTTTCTTCGGGTCTTATTAAAAGTTCAAACTACCATATGACTAGACTTTATGTAAGATCCATCAACTAGTAGTTTTGCCAAAGTGGTCATAGGTATAACATTGATTGATGAGCCATTGTCAATAAGAACCTTAGCCATTATATGACTCTTACATTTTACAATAATGTAAAGAGCTTTAGTACTTCCTTGTCCCTTAGGAGGAATCTCTTTATCACTGAAAAAGATATAGTTTAAGATTGCCAAATTGCTTACAAGCTGTTCCATATATTTAACAAAGACATTATGGGATACATATGCTTAATTCAACACCTTTAGTAGAGTGTTACAGTGTGACTTAGAGCTTAGCAACAATGATAATAGCAAAATTCTAGTTGGCTTCTTGTTCAACTGTTCTACTACATTGTACTTACTATGTTTTATTAGCTTTAAAAAATTACAAGTTTCATTTTCAAAGACCTATTTCTGGCATTATTTATTAGCGATTGCCATAAGATTACTCTAATTTCTTTTTTTTTCTTTGACCTTAGCTTTTTCTTTCCTAGCTTTTTTTAGCATTTGTAAAGTGTAACATCTCTTACTCCAAGTCATACCTCCTATGCCTATTATATTTGTAGTATTGGATTGAGCACGATGTCATAATTACACTTTCATGGTATTACTTTGTTATTCTAGCATGAACAAGGGCCAGAGACTTTAATTGTCATTACTAGTTGAGAGATGAGCTTTTCTAGCCTTGGGGTCAATTTCACACCATAATAGATAGTTATCGATCTATGCACAAACCTATTTTTCAAATAAATGTTAGACACTTTAGCTTGTATCCCATTTTCTTTTTCTTTGTAAAATTTTGTCTGACCCATTTTCATCAATTTTTGTACCTTTTGATAGAATTGGTCATAACTCTCAATAGAATGCCCTAAAACACCTTTATAATAATCATAGCTTTTAGTTGAGTTAATCATTTGGAAGTATTTGTAAGTCTCTATTGACTTCAACATATCAACCTTGACTAAGGTTTCAAACACCTTAGCCATCGGAGTTTTGACTTCATCTATCCTTTTTTTCACATGGTATATTTTCCAATCAATCAAAGCATTTATTGATGGTCTAATATGATTTGATAAAGGGTTTCCATTAACATTTGAAGTCCTTTTCTAGCTGATATCAAAGTCTAACACCCATTTATTGATTAACCTTTGCATTTTACGTTTCAAAGAAATTCAATATTTCGTAGAATGGCTTGAATTTTTGTAATGATAATCACAGTATGCAATAGAATTATACCATTTGAAAAATAAAGGTTTTAATGGTTCAATAATAACAGAGGTTAGTAAATATTTTTTAACAAGTCGAGGGTATAGATCTGTGTATGATATGGAGATAAGGTTGAACATGATTTTTTTTAGGTATTTTTTAGGGCTCTTGGACCATTACTTGGGTTGGATCTCCATTCTGGTCTAGTAGATGCAGCAGGATGATTGTATGTATAGGTGGTGTCCGAAATGATGGCTAAAAATAGGATGGATAAACTGTTTGTTGTATCGATTGATACGTTAAAATCAATTAAAGATGGGTGTAACATTGTTTATGGAAGGGTAATGGGTTTGGTATACTAGTGCAGGGTATGGAGTGAAACCTTTCAACTATTGCCTTACATAGTTCACTGGTTGGACTTCATTTTCTTTTTTCTTAAAAACTCTACCTTTCTTTGTTTTGCTTATTTCTTTTGTATCAAATTGCCATTCTTTTTGGTATTTTCAATAATCTTTCATAATATCACTATATCTATAAAGTTTTTGGTTGCATTATCTATCAATCTTTCATAGTAAGGCACTTTTAAAGTGTTCACAAATAGGACAGTTATCTTTTTCTCAATGAGGGAAAGTTGTACTTATGCAACCATATCTTTCCATTTTTGTGCATACTCTTTAAAATTTTTTGTTACCTTCTTTTCCATGCTCTACAAAAATAGATAATTTGGAGCCATATCTATGGCATGCCAATATTGTATAAAGAATATCCTTGTGAGCTCTTTCCAGGAATGGATAAAGTCTTATCTAGTTAAACATACCATTTGGCTGTAAAATCTATAAATCTATCCTAAAATACATGCACCAATAGTATTTCATCATGGGTATGTGCCGCTATTTTACAACAATACATGGTGACATGAGTCATTAGGCATTTTGTGTCATCATATTTTTTAAACTTAGGGACTTTAAATTTTGGTGGAATGACTATGTGTAGGACCAATCAAAGCGTAGTTGTATCCATGGAGCTATAAAAATCCATTCCTTCTACGGCTCTAAGTATTTCTTCTAATAATTTCATCTTTTACTGGGCATTGGTATCTTTCACTTTTTCAAATGTTTTTATCCCTATATTTTCTCTCTTCTTAGGGTCATCTAAGTTAGGATCCAAGATTGGCTTAGATAGTTTTTCTACCATGACGGGATTAGCAAAATTTTAAAATTATCCTAAAACAAGTGTAGATGTTATTCCTGGATAAGGATAGAAATATCTTCTATAAGTAAAAATTTGTACTCTAGCTCCTTAAAAAGGTTGGGTCAACCGTGGCTCAAACTTTAGAAAGTATATAGGATCCACCATATTTGGGGATTGTTCCAAAAAGCTAAATTTTTCTTTCACCATTTTTTTCTTTATCAAAATTTTTTAGCATGTCTATTATCTTCCTAAGATCCCTTTTTAGTTTTTCTTGAGCCTTCTCAATCATTTGAAATCGATTGACCTGTAGTGTTGTATGAATAGGGAGTAGGTTGAGTTAAAATTTTTGGCAGGTGAGTTATTCTTGAACTTTTATTACCATAAATTTTAAAAAAAAATTAGAATGCTATGTGTTGAAAATTTTATTTTTCATTTTTTTTTGTGATTTTTTTGGAAAAGAATATGGTTTTTAGAAATGATACACATGATATATGAATGCAAATGAGAGATATTTACTTTTGGACGAATTTTAACACTAGAAAATTTTATTGATTCCATATAACTTTTGTTACATGAGATTTATCATCCTAAAATTATATCCATAGAAGCGTTTAACTTACTCATAATGATCATTGGCTTCATCTAGAAAGTTCACTAGGTATTATCCATATTCTCCTATAGGATTAACTTTTCTTCTTAATGCCTCTACCTTTTCAACTATCTCTCATGCCTTCTTCATTGCCTTGCAAATTTGACTAGTAAGGTACTCTATGTACTATTGCCTCCCTAAGCTTTATATTCTCTATTCATATAGACATCCTTTTCTGAATCACATGTGAAGATCCAATCTTTTTTCCTTTTCTGTCACTTATTTATTATTATTGAAATATGGTTCATGTGATCTCACAGTTGCAACTCTAACCCTTAGATCACCTGATGAAGTGATTCATTTTTGTTCAGTACTTCAAAGTGATTTTTTCTCTCTTTTGCAAGCATAGCCTTTAACCTTTCCATTTCTTTTTGGCATTCAACTAATCTTGTTAAAGTTGTAGAGTATAATCCTTTCTAATTTTAACATTCTTGAGAAATTTTGGTGCCCTCTTCTTATTTTTCTTGAGCTTTATCTTTCTATTGGTTGACTTCATCTTAGAGCTCATCCATTTCACATTGCTAACAAAGGTAAAACTTGGTAACTTTTCTAGTCTTGAATTGGACATGCAATCTCTTATTTTTTTAGTGCAGATCTTTCAAATCATTGTTGGTTAAATCTCATTCTTTTATGACCTTTTTTATTCTACTCTCTTGTATTTCTGCTTTGAATTTCAATTGTCCCATCTTCTTGTGAAGTCTTAGATTTTTTCTTCTTATTTTCTCTTTTTTAGCTTTTAATTCTTTCCTAACAAGGTTGACTTTTGATAATTGCACTTCTTAGTCGCTTTGCTTTCCAAATTTGATAATCAAAAGTGACTTTGTCAAGAAATGGCCATAGTCTTATCCTTTATTTTTTTTTCATGCTTGAATTAACTGCTCTAAGTTCTTGGTGGATTGGATTACCCGTAGATGAATTTTACTTAGGCCATAAGTGACAAGAACAAACTATTTTGCATCGAATTGCTTAAACACCATCAATGAAATGTAACCTACCATACCCTAAAGTCTTAACAGTAGTATCCATGGTTCATTTCCTCCTCCACACAACATGGGCACATGAGGCATCCATGGCAACATCTATTTTGTTTCATCCCCAATAAGCTTTCACAAGAATGAAACCCATTCTTCTTTACTCTTCAATATTGGCCATTGGCTTTTGTAGAACTCTTCGTTTAATACCTTGTTTCAAAGATAGAGCTTTGAGAATGCATTATTCCCACACTTGAAATGACTTTTGACCCACATATATAACAGTGGTGCACACCCTATGAACCATTTTTTTCCATTTTGTTGATAGAAATTTAATGACCTGATGGTTTCGGCTAGGACTACTGGTGTAGGATTAATTGTTTGGGTTTTAATTTGCTCAAAAAAGTCCACCACCATTATCTCAATGTAGCTTAAGGTTTCATGGAATATCACCATACCATACATTGCTAAGGCAAACACAGCCATGCCTTGATCAACATCTAAATGCCTTTGAATAAAATTTTAGAGAAAGTCCCAACGAATACCAAAATGTTCACCTTTAGGCTTTATGAAGGAATCTATGGTTTCTACTTGAACCCTCATAAGCTTAGTTATCTTTTTACGATAACCTAATTTTGGCTTTTAGGTAAACACTTTATTCTGACACTATGTTCTATCTCAGGCAAAATTGAGTATTCCTCAATGGTTGACACTAAATCTTTCTAATTAAAAGTGAAGTGTCTATAGGATGGGTCCTAAAACTATATAGTTGCATTTACCAACTATTCCTCGATCACTACTGGAATGAGGGATGCAATCTACCTATACTTTTTACAAAACCTTTCTTTTCTTTCTTCACGTAACTGACCCCAAACGATGGCTAGGTTTTTTAAATTATTCTATGTGAGATCTAAATGCACTTTCTTGAGTAACTTAGATACATAACCAATAAGCAAGCAATCTTTATTTTTTTACTAGGTTTCATTCGATCAAATATATACTTCATTATATGATTCAAATAAGATATTGATGGAGGACAAACAGATTGGTAGTTAAGGGATCTATGAAGATCTTCTTGAAAGAAAGATGCCTTAGAGCAAATACTTCAATACTGAATTTTATGATATGATTTATGTAAAAGGAAAAAGAAAACAAAACAAAATTTAGTGTAAAGATGTGGTTTGAGATTGAAAAAATATTTTTTTATTCTTTTTGGTGAAATTTTTCATTTTTTGTTTCATTGTTTTGTTTTGTTTTTTATTACACACAATTTTTGTTTCTACACATTTTGGTCTTAGGTATTTTCTACAATCGGGTAGGCAAAGCTCTACCTAAGGTTAGCTTCTTATGACCTATTACATGCTTGATTAGGATTGACATACGTTTAGAGGTTCCCAAATTGTTTTTCACTATCGCCCATACTAGACTAGTAAGGCACCTTAATCCTCACTCATTATAGGCTACAAACAAAAATGGTTCAATTTGAATGATAGTATTTCGGTTGCTATTACGGAGGTTATCACCTCACAAAAGCATAGATACTTTTCTTCCTCCTATAAGGGATGAAGCCTAGGTATAAAGCTTATGCATAAAGTGTAACGTGTTATCGTGTGTACAAATATTTTCTAATTTATTGAGAATAATATATACACATAAAAATGAACAAAAGGCATAGTAAAAAAATGTATGTGAGATTTTCTTTTTGTTTTCAATTTATTTTTTCTTTTTGATTGGTTTTTATTTTTTCAATGAAAAGGAATTAAAATCTAGGAACTTAAAATTAAATACTAATTAAGATTATTTAAAGCAAAACTGAGGATAATACATAGTTAATTTTGGCCTAATTTTTAAAAAATGGTATCCCTAGCAGAGTCGCCAAACTATCGTAATGGTTTTGGACTCGTCATATGAATTCGAAAACAAAAATGGAAAAAATGAAAAGAACAGAATCACCACCAATCTTTTTTGGCTGTGCGATTTGTCACCTATTAAAATTTATCATTTTAATAAAATCTTAAAATCAATTAAAATTTATTAAAAAAATAATTTTAGGGTCTACGAAACAGTCTGGGTTTGGGAGTCGATTATGTGTGGGAAAAGATTAGCACCCCTACAATGCCTATTTAAAACGGTATCAATTAATTACGTGTTATCCATTAATCCTATAAAAAATAGTTTTAGTTTTAGTGTTTAAAAAATAACTTTTCTGAATTCTTTTGTTTATTGAAATTTTTTTTTCCTTTTATTATCATTTTATTATTTATTGTTCCATTTTTATTCAAGAAAAATAAATTAGAACCCTTTTATTGAAATAATTCTTAAAATGTTCCAATGTGTTAGTAACATTAGAAGAACTTTTTCTCACCTAGAGATTTTTCAGACATCGCTTCTTGGAATACCTTAGAATCTTATCATTAAGGGGTCATATTTATTTTTCATAAAAATGAACACATGTATAAAATGCAAATGATAACATGTTGATGCACACATTTTATTTTACTTTTAGAAATTTTATTTATTTTTATTAGAATTTTTGAAGAAAAGAAGAATTTTTATCATATTAAAAATTTTTTATAAATACTCCAATACGTTGGTAATATTTAAAAAAATCTTCTCACTTAGGGATTTCATAAAGCTTCACTTCTCAGAATACTTTTAAAATCCCGTTATTGGATAAAATTTTCTTTTTTCTCACTTTTTGTGATTTTATTTTAATAAATTAGTTAATTTTTTATTTTATTTAATAACAAAAAAAGAAAAATTTTTATTGAATTGAAAACTTTTTATAAATACTCTAATACATTAGTAGTATTTAAAAAAAAAATTCTTACTTAAAGATTTCATAGGTATCACTACTCGGAGATCTTTGAATCTCATCATTACATAAAAATTTTTTTTTCTTACATTTTTACTGATTTTTGTTATTTTTTATTTTTCAAATTAAAAAAATCAAAATTTAAAAATCATTTTTTAGTGTTAGTATTATAATCCTTAGTTATTATTATTTTTTTATGATTATACTATTTTATAAAGTTCATTTTAACTTTTAGTAGAAAAAAATTAGGCTTTTTTTTCATTATTCATTTTTTATTCATTCATTATTTTAAATGTTAAATTTTTTGTTAGTATTTTGTTCATTATTATATTTATTTTTACATATCATAAATACTAAAAATAACATCAAAATAGAATAAATGGAATAATTGAAAAAATAAAAAAAATTAATTTTTTTGTCGGTCAATGACGAGTTAGCGCTAGTCAATGACGAGTGAATGTTGGTGGTCCAATCTCCGTCTGGAGCATTCAGGACTAGTTCGTCTGGTAATTCAGCGGTCTAACACTAGTTTAAGTGATTGGTCAAAGTCAGCAACAAATCGAGGTAGGTGTGTGGATCTCGAATCGAATCAGGTCGACGCATGAATCTTCAAGTCCGTGAAATAGTGCCATTTTACCTTTTTTTAACTGTAAAAACTAAATTTTTTTATTTCATTTTCTTTCTTCCCTCTTTTTCTCTACCTCTCTCTCTTTCCTAAAGTACTTCTCTCTAGCCCCAATTAGCCACCTTTATTCCTAAAATCCAGTGCTAATACATTGTGCCATTTACTAGTCTCTGCTGTTGTTTGTTGGCCATTAGTTGTCGAAAAACCTAAAAACTTATAGAAAAAACCTTTCCTTCAATCCTCTAAACACAAATCTGGCCCTAGTTTTACAAAAAAAGGCTCCAAACAACGCAAATATAGCCTAAAAGATTCAACCAAAATGAGTTTTTTGCTTGGTTTTTTTTTTATTTTTGCTTTGTGCTTTTGGTAGTGTTGGTTCTTGTTCCAAGGACTATGATTTTTGGTTTGTGTTTTTGGGTTTTATTTTTTTCAGAAAGACCCCCTTTTTTATTTGGCAGTGCTCTTTAATTTTTTGGGTTGTTTCATTTTTTTGTTGCTTACAAGTTTTTTTCTTGGATTTTGGTTTGTTGGGTGGTTTTCTATCCTTGTTTTCTATCTTTCGTGGCTCTATTTATAGAGCCAGATCAAAATACTAAAAATATGAGATTTTGTTGAACTTTGGCCACCTTGGGTTAAGGTGGCTGTCAGAGGGCGGTTGGCGGCTGTTAGAGCTATTGGGAGTGTGGCTATGATGACTGGCAAAAAATGTGCCAGGAAATAAAGAGAGAAAAAAAAGAAAAAAAGAAAAAAATAGATAATAATAATAATAATAATAATAAATGGGTGTTTACACATTTTCCCCAATGTTGAAGCTTATTTCTATTTGTATTATCTTGAAAATTGTTACACATTTAGATGAAATTATTCTAATGGATGTGAAGATTGTATATCTCAATGGAGAAATAGATAAAAAGATATACATGGATCAGGTAAAGGCCTTTGAAGTCAAAGAGCAAAAGCACAATGTGCTCTTCAAATGTTCTATACATAGGTAAAATAATCGTCTAGGCAATGGTATTTTTGTTTCCATTAAGTTGTTACTTTCATTAGCTTTGAAATGATGTAAGAAAATAATTGTGTATACATAAAATGAGTTAGGAAAAAGTTTTTAATTCTATCATTCTATGTTGATGACATGCTTTTAGTTGGGAATGATATGAAATTAATAATTGCCACTTAGGAGTGGTTGTCTTCAATTTTTTATACGATGGACATAGGTTAGACGGATTATATTTTGGGAGTAAAGATCTAAAAGGATTACTCAAAGAGACTTTTAAGTATGTTTCAAGTGACAATATTAAAAAAATCTTGAATACTTTTGATTATCGGATGTAAAAGCCATAGATATTCTAATGATAAATGATCAAATTCTTAGTATTGATCAATGCCTAAAACAAAAGAAGAAAAGAAGCAAATGACTAAAATCCCTTATGCAGTTAGTTTATTAATGTATGCTATGATGTAGACATTTGTTTTTCTATTTAAATGGTTAATACACATATATATACATCAAAGTAATCCCGGAGATACTCATTGGACTTGTGTCAAAAGGAATTTTAGATATCTTAAAGGAATTATGAATTATGTCTTATGTTATTATAATGGTAGTCTTAAATCAATTGGATATACTGATGTCGATGGTGGTGCTGATAAATATGAGCATAAATCTACATCTAGCTATACTTTCATATTAGATGGTGATACAATTTTTTGGTGCAACAAAAAGCAAACTTGCATCACTTTATCCATGATGGAGTCAAAATATGTTGCTTATGTAATGGCAGTAAAAGAAGCATTTGGTTGTAGGATTCTTAAAATGCTTGAGTATTACCATATATGCTGATAAGGCTATTATAATACATTGTGACAATACAACATCTACAGCTTATGCAAAGAATCCCAAATATCATGGCAAATCCAAACATGTTGAGGAAAAAGTATCACTTCATAAGAGACATTATTGTGTAAGGACACATTTTCCTTAGTTATATATCTTTTAGATGCATTGTTGTAGATCATTTTATTAAACCATTCGTTTGTAATGTTTTTTTTGGTAAACATGTTAAAGAGCTTAGATTTATGTAGGATTTGATGTGGATGGACTATCGAATAAAATTTTATTAATGAGATATAGGTTATCTTTTTTTAATTGTTTAAGTTAAATGAGTGCATTTTATCATATACTTAGTGTAGAATATCACCAAGCTTAGATCAGTCCTCTTATGTAGATGACCATCCTAATGCTTTGATGTATGCAAGATGAGACATGTGATTAATGTAGCAATAATAGTGAGGTGCTACTTATCTTGTTGGCTCTTAGTGAGTAAACAAAATAATTATATTTGATTGTTGCATTGGTAAGTGACTAAGATGAGACTCATGCTATTAGTCGATGTTGGATAAGTTTAACCAAAGCTTTATAATTGTTATACTTTATAAAGGGAGTATAATTGCTTTCTTGGAAGAGATTGAAATATTTGTAAACTTTGGTTTGAAAAAATAAAGTATAAAAGAAAACAAGTTTCAATAAAAAATAAAGAAACTCAATTTTCAAAGGTTATTTTGTCAATTTATTTTATTTTTATTAGGTTAAAAATAATTAAACAACAAAAATTAAATTAAAAACTATAAAATATATTTCACATTTGTGTACTCGTCGAAACATGCTAATCTACCGCAATTCATTGAAATTGGCCGAAACTAACAAAAACAAACACTCCTCTCAACTCATTATTTTTCCAGCGCGCTCCATTTTCTATATGATAGGCAGTGGGAAATTAGAATTCTTTGGAAAAGAGTACACATTGGTGCCTAAAGTTTTTAAGTGGGAGATACTGGAATATGGTGGAAGTCAAGTGGACCCAAATCCATTAATACATCCATATAGGTATCTAATTTCTAATATGAGTTGAGTTGTAATTCTATTCTTAATAGAATTTCAGAAGTGCTATTAGAGGCCTATTCTCAATGGGATTAAGATATACGTTATATGAATAGGCATACTTGTGAAAATTAATAAGAAATATTAATCTCAATTACTCTAGTAAAAAAAGTTAGTTCTCCTAAACTTTCTCTTGCCTAGTCCTTGAGCATTGACCTAAAACTCTAAAACGTGGACTATGAAAATTTGTGAACAACTCTGATAACTGTTTCGTACATTAGAAATATCAAAAAAGTTATTCCAGGAGTAGAATAAGAGAAAGATCCATGGAGGTTTGTGAAGCAACCATCGGTAAATTAATCTTGGGAATTTAAATTAACATTGCAAAAAATCTTGAATCCACTAAAATTCCTATAGATAGGAAAAAAATCACGAGGGAAGTGCCTAACTGCAATAATGCTTAATTAGTTTATCCGATGCTTAGCAAAAAGTTTATCTACTGAGTTTTCATATATGATACATTTAAAAGTAAGACTTGAGTTTTCATATTCAACGGATATTCAAGGGTACTTCAAGAAAAATGAAAATTTAAGCAACATATATAAGTATATATATCTATATATATATATATATTTAGCTCTGTATCATTATTGGCATCTTTGAGTTTTGTTCCTTGAGCATGGCTTTGAGGACAAGGGCAACTGGAAAGGTCCTCATTAAATTTTTACTGTCACTGCCCTGTAGGGTGTAGTTGATGAGATCAATAGCCCCATTCATTTTAACCGTCAAAATACTTTATCATTGTTCATACTTTATAGTCATTTGGGGTCAGTCCAGAGAGTCCTCTTCTCTGTAAACAGAAGCCAAAGAAGGGCAGACAAACCAGCATAATCTACCTGTTATAAATTCTGGTTGGTATAAAAAAAATCTGGTATTAACTGGCTGAGCTGAAAAACAGGGGACTTTAAATTCATCTTAAATGCTAACCGAAAAAACAGTTTACACAATCGTGTGGTTAGTACAAAACTTTTGGCATGTAGTAACCAATGAGAACCCCTCTAGGAGATTGCCACCCATAATTCATCTAGTTCATTTAAGTTGTTTTAACTGTACATAAAAAAACCTGAAAATGAATAGTACACTATCAATCAGCTGCTCATCCTTTCTCCAATGCCCTCCAGGCTCCAGCACCTATGGCTTTGCTTTAAGGATAGAAAAGCCAGAGGGCAGAAAATCTATTGTTCAGGTTGTTGTACTTTAACCATTAAAATAAAAAAGGGAAAAAGAAAATCATCATTTGCATAGTTACCAAGGATGGGTTTGTTAACCCAAAACCAAGTTGCTCGAGGCCACCACTTGACAATTGCGTATTTTTGTTTTAAATCCTTGGATTGCGACTAAAAAGTGGCATTTCAAATATGCAGTGATGATGTTGTTAATAAAGTTGCACTATCAGTGACCTCTAATCGCTTTTGAGTGAGTCCATTTGCAATCCGTTTCTTCTGCAACCACAATTTTAGCATTAATCTTATAGGATTTAGTGCTCCACCAACCGTCCATACAAGAATCTCCCCATCTCTCCATGCGCATTAGACAGGCGCGAGGCATTCCACAATCATCTATAATCTTTTACAATTAGGTTCATAATTTAAGAAGATAAATGCCATTTTGGGCAACTTAAGGTGACACTTTGATCATCATAAGTTAGGTTCAAGATTACGCAATGATTTCCAAATATATTAATAGTTAGGTAAATCGACATTCTAAACTAATCTTTCTTTGAGGGTGCGTTTGGTTTGAAAGATTTTAGAAACAACCTTTAATCTTTTTTGAATATCTCTAATCTAATCACCACCATACAATCTGAAGATATCTCATTTCTTGAACAAGCTAATACTCTGGCTTCAAGTGGGGCAGGAGAGGTTGCTTCCCAATTCCCATTATTCTAATATCTAGAAATGTGATTTGTAAAAAATAGTAATTATTTTCAATTTCAGGCTCCTCCAACTGACCGATATTTACTGAGAATTAAATCTTTGTTCCTTTTTTAGGCTTTTGTCTGCAGTGAACACACTTTATCGTTTAAGCAAGATTCCCTTACCAACTGCTTTTTTTTTTTTTTTGAAAGGCAACAAGCTAGTGAAGCTCAAAGCTAGGCATATTTTATATATATATATATATATATATATATACACCCTTGTGATTAATGTAATGGTTCCACCAAAGCTTTCCCACTGTCCTATAGTTTATATGTTTCAATTCAATATAATAGAATGCATAGCGTAGCATGAGGATGCATATTTCCTGTCTTTATATGAGAAGCAAAGTCAGAAAAAGAGAGGAAGAGAACCAGAGATCCTCCAGCTCCACATTTATCATCATCCAATGGTCTTAATTAGAGTTCATAGAGAGAGTTGGAGAACATATATGCCTCCCTGACCAAGCAAAGAAGAGTTTCTTGGAGTGCAGCTTGGCACTTCAGTGAAGGGTCCATGGCAAGCAGTGCTCACTTCTCAGAATCTGTCAAAAAGGGTTTATCCCCCATTACTCAATCAAATGAGTAGTGAACTTTATGAAAATTATATATTTACCTAGTGGTTGTATATATCAGTATTTGCTGCAGCATCTTGAATACTTTGTCCAGTTCATTGAATTTAATCTTCAGGTAAGTGAAGAATTTGTCAGATGTTAATTTGAAGCTTCGTTGAGCATAGCTTGGTTTGTTTTGCAAAGGACAAATTTGGTCTTTGAGCGGTCCTTATTAGCAGTTCCAGCATTGATAGTACATACTGCTTGATGATGTAAATGCTTGAGTTCAAAGTTCCAGACCAAGTTTTCGTACGAACTAGCTACTGTGCTGTCAGCTCTGGCCTTTTTTATATTTATTTTTCTTTTCTGTATGAACATACAATTGTTATGTGGTGTGTAAGAATATTAGTAGATTTAGAATTATTTACTCAAATCCTAATTTAAATTTCAAGATCATTTAATGATGCTTGCTTCATAAACCTCTAAGAATCTATTTTTTATTCTATTATTTGAACTGTTCTTTTTATCTTGTTAATCTATAAAACAATTATTAGAGTTGTCAACAAATTTTCAAACTTCAAGTTCTAGGGTTTTTGATGAATTTCCTAAGGTTAGATAAGAGAGAGTTTATGAGAGAAATTTTTTTAACTAAAATAATAAGATTAATATGATTTTATTAATTTTCACAATTATATGCGTCTATTTATATAGTACATATCTCAATGTTTTTGGAATATGATGTCAAACTTAAATAGCATGTCAATTATAAGTCAATATTTTTCCATATCTTTTATCATTTATTAGCATGTAAGTTTATTAATTCAATAGCATAATTTATTTCCAATATTTATTGTACCAAAAGAAGAAAATTATAAATAAGTATCTCGGTAGCTAGAGCCTAGATTACTTAGAGAATACTCTCCAAATGAATGGGCTGTTAGAAATATTTTTAAAATATGAAAATATTTTAATTAAGTAAAGATTTAATCATAAGAGAAATCATATTAAGTTATTTAATAACTTAAGATAATGTTTCATGGTTAATAGGATTGATTATAAACTTAAAAAATCAACACAAAAATGCTTACCATAAGAGCAGTTGACTGCTTTAGAAAGAGCAGTCGACTGCCATGTTCATGCTTTGAGAGCAATGAACTACCTATATTATAGGAATTGACTGCTATGCATTCCATAGAGGTATCGAGCTTTAACTATAAAATTTAATGTCATACCAAATTTTCAATGGCTATACATAAAACAAGAGTGGCTATCATTTTGTTTTATTTAAATGTGATTAGTCACCTAAAAATCTATCATTTAATAAATCCTAAAATTAATTATGATTTACTAAAAAAATTTAATCTATCAGTTGGGTTCGCGAGTATAATTATGTATATGGAAAAGTTATATGATTACGTAGATAAAAAGTTATAACATCCTTATAACGCTCATCCAAATATAATACCAATTGACTTTATGTTATTTGTTAAGTATATATTAGAAATTATTCTTAAAAGACTCTAATATTTTGGCAAAAATTTAAGAAATATTTTGGCAAAAATTTAAGAAATATTTTCTTACCTCAAGAGTATTTAAAAAGTCTATTGTCACGCTTAGAGAGGTTTCATCGAATTCAAAAATATTTTTAAGAAAAAATCAATTTAAAATAGAATCTTTGATTTTGAAAAATTTTCTAAATTTCCTAATATTTTAGTAGCATTTAGAAAATAATATCTAACCTAGGATTTACATAGAAATTACTATTGTAACTTTTTAGTAATTCCCTCATTAAAAGATACAAAACAAAATTATTTTAAGTTTTAGAAAAAAATGATATTTCAACCTTTTTCTTAATATTTTCATAATTTTATTTTAAGAAAAGATTGATATTTCAACATTTTCCTTCATATTTTTCAAAATAATATTTTTATTTTTTATTTTTAAAAATATTTAGGAAAAATTGATGTTTCAAAATTTTTTAAAACATTTTCAAGATTTTATTCTAAGGAAAATATTTTAACTTTTTCCTTAGCATTTTCAAAACTTTGTTCTAAAAAAAATTTAATATTTCAACTTTTTTTTTAGCATTTTTGAAACAATTTTTTAATTTTTTTTTCATTTTTAAGCAATTTAGGAAAAATTGGCATTTCAACTTCTTTCTAAATACATTTTATTTGCTCAAGGAAAATTTGATATTTCAACTTTTTTCTTAGTTTTTTTTTTAAATTTATTTAAAATAAGTTTCAACAAAATAGTTTTCCACCTAAATTTAAAAAATATATTTTTAATGCAACACATAAAATAAAATAAATAATTACAAAAAATAAAAATAAAAATATACTAAAAATATAAGAAAAAATAAAACACTAAAAAATATAAAAAATACCAAAAATATCCCTAATCAACATTAGTGAATGACACTTAGCTCGATTAACGGCTCAGGTTAACAGCTTGTAAGAAGGGACAGCTCGAATGTGATTTAGCTCGGTGTAGGACTGGTTCAGTTTAGATGATTCACAAGTTTCAAAAATGGGTTGGATTGCATGGATCTAGGACCTGATGATGGGTCGAAGCTCGGATCTTAAGGTTCCAAAACAACATTGTTTCAATGGGCTATATATAGCCCAAAAATATAAAAAAAATTTTATTTTCTCCTTTTCCTCTTTTATTTCCCAAACTCTCTCTTTTTCTTTCTCTGAAGGACTAATTGAAAATTTCAAATTAAACCCAGAATCCAATTGATTTTCCTTAATTTGGTTATTGAAAAATTCAATCGTTCTTCTAAAATTTAAAAACAAACACCCATATTCTAACCAAAAGTCCTATTTCCCATTTCAAAAAATTCAACTGGCCGGAAAAAATTTCAAGTTTTCTAGATTTCGGTGAACCTAAAAATTTTGAAAAGAATAAAAAAATTTACTAGATAATCTTTTCAACCTTTTAAACACGATTTTAGAAATTGTTTTCTAAAAAAAAAATTCAAACAACCTAGATGAATTTTTTTTGTTTTCAAATTTTCAAAAAAAAAAAAATTCTATGATCGTTCCCCTTTGGGAATGTTGCTAATAGATTTTTGCTAGATTTGTGTTTGGTTGTATTATAGGTGTTTGATGGGTATTGTTTTGGTACATGCCTTTCAAGTTGAATCAATTTTGGTGAAAACATTGTCATATTGTGATATTTGATATCTTATAAAGGTCTTGATTATTTTTTATCATTAAACTTATATATTTTTTGTTATTGATGCTTATATGATAAAGTTTTTGGAATATAAATAAAAGTTTGCAAAGGAATTACATTGAGATTATAATTATGAGTTCCTTATTGCATGCAAGCTACATTCTTAAAATTTCTTAGTCGATACTTGACATTAACAAAAGCCGTTGAGACTGATACATAGTTATGTTTTTGCTCATGAAGCAAACAACTATTCTCATAGGTTAAAGTTTGGTTAAATTTGTACTAACATGTGGGTGCTTGCTATAATAATAAGTTCACTAAACATGATCGGAGATGAGAATGCTATATGGTAGTTCGTATAGTGTCTATAGCTATATTCTCATGTAATGATTGTACCAATGATCCTTTGACTTTAGATTACTTATGATTTTATATAATGAATGTTATACTTTGATTTTACTTTACTTATGGTTCTAATTATGAATGCTTTAGTTGGGTATAGTTGGGTATAATATGAAACATATAAAGATGCATGAAGTAATCAAGATGAAATTCATCACTTTGTATGATCAAGAGAGTATCTCAATTAATCTTGATTGAATTAACTTAAGAAATCTTGGCCAAAGTGAAATAAGAACTTAGAATTGTTTTAAAGTTTATTTGTGAGTTAATGTCAATGACAAGATTTAACATCATTGAATAAGATTGAGTAAATACTAAATCAAACTTAACGTATGCTTAGTGATGAAAGAATATTAATTATACATCAAAACCATGCATGTCAAGCCACATTGACTTTCTTTAGCAATTGGGTAGCTAACATTGATCATATTCTATAAACAGGAGATTGCTAATTAGAGAATTAGTAATAAAGTCAAAAGTTTTGATTTATCTAATCCAAACATAAAGATTACAATACTTGTGTTTATTAGCAACATAATAAGAAATCTAATGGGTCACACAGAATAGAATAACTATGAAAGATTAAAATTGGGACAAATTAAGTTAGACTTAATTTGGGTTAGGTTAAACCCAAAGGTAGAAGAATTAACAAGAGACACAATGTCTACTTATTATAACAATCGGCATGCATGAGGATCAATTAGGAATTAAGTTGCTATATGTAAACCCTAAAGTAGCCAAACCCTTATCTATATAAGGAACATTAGTCATCCTTTTTGGAAGAAGAATAGAATATACACTTTCATCTCATGTGTTGAGAACAAACTTGAGATAAAAGTAAGAGGGTTTTTAATACTCATTAGCTAGAGTATCGATTTTGTTGTCTGCATCCCTTGAGAGAGTTCTTTCATAGTTGTTTATGTGGATCATCATTAGAAGAAGAACATTTGGATAGCTCTTAGCTTGTTAAAACAAATTTGGTGAGCACTTCCTTAGTGCGAAGAAAAATCGGTGCAAGAGGTAATAAATTCCTAGCCAAAACTAATTATTATGTTTGTATAATCTTGTTGATTGATCTTGGCTTTATGAAGTTGAAAAATTTTTAAATTTCACTACTATTACTCTATATATTGATGCAAAATTCCCTTCATCTTGGGTATGAGTCTTAGGTAAGGCAAAAAATGGTTTTTTTAAAAATGGTGGGTGTAAGATGTCAATCTAGGTATTGGGTTAGGTTATGGTGATGACAATGATAATAGGCAAGGGTTGCTTAGAGAATTTTGCTAGGATTTTTGTTAGGATTTTTGTTGATTTGTTCTCTACTTTGCTTACTACTAGAAAATTTTTACGATCTTTTTGTCTCCTCTTTTTTTTTTTATTTTTATTTTTTGCTTGTGAAATTCACCCTTATAGTGTATTTTCATGCTTAAATTATAGAGCTAGTTAAGAGTTCAAAATCCCAAATTTTGTCAGATTTTAGAAGACTTTTAGGCATAACTTCATCCCTACCTTTCTTTTGCAAAGCTTGATGATAATAGGGTGGCTGGTGGCTTAATTTTAGTTATCCAACCCTTTATTATTATTATTATTATTAAAATAACCTAATTTTAAATAAACCTAAGAATTCTCTATTCCAGGCCCAAACTACACAAACTCTAAATTGGACTTAATTGGACTTGGATAACTAAATAATTAAAATGAGACTCAATAGGTTTCAAAGTGAACAACTGTCCAAACAAAATTAGGTGTCTACACTTAACAAAGGAGCAATCGGTTGCCTATCCTTAAGCAACCGACTTCTATGACTGAAATCAATTGTTTTATCGATTACTTTAAGTATTGAGTATTGTAGAAAAAGTTGATTGCCTTAAGGCAATAGTGGATTACCATGCTTCATAAAATGTACTAGAAATGAAAATTACAAAGAAGTAGTCCACTGCCTTCAGGAAGCAATCAACTGCCTTTAAGAAGTAGTTGACTATTCTAATTGAAAAGTTGTAATTTTTTAAAACATGAAAAATAACTTTTGTTAGAATGAAAAGAGTAATCATTCAAATGAACATAACTTTAATTATTCAGAAAGTATCTTTTTTATTAAAAGAAGTGATTTTTTATTAAAACAACATAACCAAAGATCCATAACCTTAGGATTTAAGCTCTATAAATAGAGATTGAAAGTGTTCATTTGAAGAAGTTGAATAGATTCAGGAATTGATAACTCTAAAACACTCTTTCCTTTCTCCCATTCTTTCATAAATAAAAATATAGTTACACTCGCATTATTTTCATAGAAATTAATGATCAAAGGTTGATGTTTTCATTTTTATCAAAGGGTGTTTAATGGCTTGATATTACAAGTGCAAGGTGAAATCAAACAATGTTTTATTGTTTCTTAGAGGCATTTTGATTTTATTCCTTTCACATATCATAACTGCTAAGGACAAAATCTACCTTAAGAAAAGTGATATCATGTTTTAAAGTCATTTTCTTGTTATTTGATGGTTTCATCTTAAATACAATTAAAGCTTCAAAAGGGTAGACTACAATTTAAGATACAGTTGGTAGATCATGATCAACAGATTCATGATAAAGATTCAAGCTTTGGAAACTAAAATTTTTCTAACATCGACTTGGTGTTTAAGTGAGCCTTTGTCTATTCAATTTTATTTTAACTTTCTTTTTAACTTTATTTTTCAAATTATAACTTTTTTGGTTAGTTTTATTTGCACTTTTAACAAGAAACCAAAGATGAACCTCAAAGCAATTTTCACACTATTTTTAATGGCAATTTTAGTTGTTAGCAATAAATTTCATTATACTATTTTTAAGCTCTTAATGTGGTGGTAAAAAAGCCTTAAAAATGCATAAAAAGCTTAGGTTCGAACCAAGCCAACTCCTTTTTCATCCTTCAAATCCTGTAAACCAAAAAAAGACAAATTTCATTATATTTGTGTAACACATTCATACTTCCACTATAATACGTTGAATTCCCTTTTAAAATTTGACTTTTTATTTTTACAGATTTCATTAATTGAATAGGAAAAAGTTGAAGAAAATTAACCAATCCATAAAAGATGATGTAATAGCTTGCAATCATTCAAATGTTTTGTTACTAAATATAATTTTGATTATAAAGGAGTTTAATTGATTATTTGAAAAAACTTACCTTCAATAATAATATTAAGTACACTTTATTTTGTTTAGGTTTTCTCGAAAGGTTCTTAAACAATTTTGATTAATTCAAGTCCAATTATTAATTTTAGGGATGTCAATCTTACCCATATCTAATGAAGAATCCGATTTTTTTTATCTAAATAAAGATGATGATAGATATTATATTGTGGATATAGGGATGGGGATGTGTATAATTTTAAATTTTTATTAGTTATGAGAATGAGGATGGGTAATAAGTACTTGCCTCATACTTGTACCATATACATATCTATATATATTTAGTAAATAGTTTTTTTATTAAATAATATAAATTATTATTTCAAATTTATTATAATAATATATTTTATTGAAAAAATATATGTTAATAAAAAATTATTTAAATATATAAGATAAAAAAAATTAGAAAAATAAATTTTAGTTTTTATAAAAATTCAAAGATAAAAATGAGAAATGATCTACCCTACCCAACCAATTGACATCCTTAATTAATTCAATTACCTTATTAGATTTAATTTAATTTCATACACATCACTCAAGCTATATTGTATAACAAGTGAGGACTCAAGATCACCATAGGTTTTCTTAACACCTTGTTCAAGATCCTAGTGTACTTTAATAGGTTCTCCTTCAACATCTTCAACATTTTCAACATCTTCATCTTTAACTAATGTAACTATCTTGAGATTTAGACACTCAGAATGTATATGCCTAACTCATTGGCTCTTAAAGTCTTTTTAGGTTTGAGGGTTGATAGTACTATATTATGGTTTGTTGGGAATGGCTCATTTCTTTGACACCACAAACCTTAGAAACACAAGGTTGGAAGTGAAAAAAATTGTACTTTTTAAGGTTAGCATAAAGTTTTTATTCCCTTAATATGCAAAATTGTTGTTGTAGATGATTCAAGTGTTGGTCCTCATCCTTGTTGTACACCAAAATATCATCAAAATAAACTACTACAAATCTACCAATACAAGGTTTAAGGATATGATTCATAAATTTCATGAAAGTACTAGGCACATTGGATAAACCAAAAGGCATTACCATCCATTCATAGAGCCCATCCATTGTCTTAAAGGTTGTTTTCCACTCATCTCCAAGCCTCATTCTGATTTGATGATAACCACTGCATAGGTCTATCTTGGAGAAAATAGTTGCTTCATGTAGTTAGTCCAACAAGTTATCCAAACGCGAAATAGAAAAGCGATAGTCAACTATGATTTTGTTAATTGCCCTACTATCCATACACATACGCCATGATCCATCCTTTTTAGGCACCAAAAAGGCTAGGATTACACAAGGGCTTATGCTTTCGCTCACCATTCCTTTTCTCACCAATTTATCAACTTGGTATTGCAACTCCGTATGCTCTTTAAGACTTATCCTATAGGCTACCTTGTTAGGTGGAACAGCTTCTGGGATAAGGTCTATGCAGTGTTAAATGTCCCTCATTGGTGGTAAACCAACTGGTAACTCATCCTGAACAACATCTTGAAATTCTGCCAATAATGGTTGTATCATTGCAGGAGGTTTTTCACTATCTTTATTCTTCGTAATCGACACCAGTGCATACATAATACCACCTATCTTAATTTTTTTTCAATAATTGGCCTTGGTAAACAAACTGCTTCCTTCCCATTTTGTTGGTTTTGACATCACCATAAGCTTGGTAGAGCCTAGGATGATTTTGCATCCATCATTCACAAACATGTAAATGTTACGATAACCATAAAAAATAACCTTCCTATCATAATGCCAAGGTCTTTCGAGCAATAAATGGCAAGCATCCATTGAAGCTACATCATATCACACTTCATCGTTGTATTATTTTCTTATGAAAAAAGGAACCAAATACCTCTTGCTAACCTTGATTTCATTTTCTTTCTGCATCCAAGATAACTTGTATGGTTGGGGGTGATCCACTACTTTGAGGCCTACTTTTTGAACCATAAAGGTAAAGACAACATTTTCAAAACTTTCATTATCAATTATAACATCACATACCTTCCCATGGGTAGTACATCGAGTGTGAAATATATTTTTACGCAACCAATCTTCTTTTTTAGTAGGTATGGTACTCAAGCTGCATTATATGACTAGGGATGCTCCATAATCACCATAGGTTACCTCTTTTTCCTCTTCAAGGTTCTGATCCTCTTCATTTTTCTCTAAGTCTTCCTCTACTAGAGTCATAATCTTCATATTTGGGCATTCTGAAGCAATGTGTCTAAGCCTTTGACATTTAAAATACCTTTTGGTTTGTGCACTAGACTGAGACTTGCTTGTTGAGGTTTCATTTTTCTTTTAGGGTGCTTTGGACTGGGCTTAGAAGAAACAACAGTTTTGGATGAGCCATCTTTATTGATATAGCTTTCTTTGGACCCAAATCTTAAGCTACTACTATGGGCCTCCTTTTGTTGTCTCTCTACCTTAAGGATAAGCTTGCATACATCGTTGAAAGTCCAATAGGGTTGTAATTGCACCATATTAGCTATTTCAATCTTTAATCTTCCAAGATACTGGCAATTGTCTGCTCCTTCTATTTCACTAATTCACACTTTAACATAAGGTGGTCAAACTCAGCTGTATACTTTTCCACTGAGAGATTTCTTTGCTTCACGTTATGGAGCCTAAGGAAGACATCTTGTTAGAAGTTGTCTAAGAAATACTTTCTCTTTAACTCTCTTTTCATTTTCTCTCAAGTTGTAATTTTTCTCCTGCCTTCTCTTTTCCTTTCCTTCTTTAAATTTTCCCACCAAAATGATGCATGCTTTCTGAGTTTGATGGCCACTAACTTCACCTTGTGATGTTCAGGGACATCATAGTATTCAAATATACGTTCTACCATGTACAGCCAATCTAAGACTTCTTTAGGTTGTATATTTCCCTCGAACTTAGGAATTTCTATCTTGGGATTGAATATGCTAGGATGAAGTTGGTTTCTGCGTAAATAGTCTCTAACTTTCCATGGGTGAGATAGGGTGCTATCATTAGAATCACTGTTGTTGCCATGGTATGGATTGGTTTCTTTTTCACCTTATTTGTTCCTCTTTTGTTGCCTCCTTATCTCTTCTCTCTCTTTTTGTATATGTAGCTAATGTTATAGTTAAAGGATCTGTTATCGTATCTCCTCTATGAGGGCATCCCTTGGGTCAACATTGGTAGTTACTGCAACATCAATGTTGGCTTCAACATCTTTTGTTGGTACTTGATGATGACAACGACCTACCATAGCTCTGATACTAATTTAATACCAAAAATTGATGTTTGAGATGTGGAGATTAATTGCAAACAAAAAAATTTACAAAGAAAACAACTTACAAGGATTTGAATAATGATAAAATATGATTATTGGATTAAAAGAGATAAAAATTCACCATCAATACTAGAAACTAAAGGATACAGAAACACCACCTTAAGAATTTTAATCAAATATACAAAACAATAAAAGTTCACTACTCTAGGAAATCCACCTAAAAGATACAGAACTTGAAAAACAATCTATAAAATTGCCTAAGGATAAAAAAAACTCTATTCTCCCTTTTACCAAAGAATAATAGAAAATATATAGGCTAGGAACATCCCTCCAAGCATGAAAACTTTTAGATTGCATTACTAGAATCATGCTTAAAATCATGAGATTTGCATGTGAACATAATCTGCCTAATTACTCCTAAACCTGACCACAATCCCATTCACATTCGTGTATTCATGATCTTTTTTTTCAGCTAGTGTAAATGCAATCTCCCTATTCCAACCCACCTTATTTATGTGTGGATTTGGATAAAAGATAGATCCATCTTATTTTTGAATAAGTCTGCTTTAGTCTCAGCCCAAGGTGTATGATGTGCAGACATTTGGGTGTCATACCTTACCAATTTTACTTATGGAATCTAAAAACTTTACCAAAAAAATAATTTTCCTTCCAAATATGTCACTTTTCAAATGTAATAACTTTTTTTTTTATAAGTTACTTCACATTGGCTTAAGTAATGGGTATTTTTTATAGGTTGGTTAGCAATCCTATTTGGATGGACACTTTTATTTTGTGATATGCTTTCGTAAACCTTATGTTTTTGTGTGCGTCTATATATATTGTAGATAATTATTGGGTTTCGTTATTCTCAATTCTTTGAAGCTATAAAGTGTAGGTAGAGATTAGATGTGTTAAAAATATTGGTCTTTAGAAACTTTATGAAATCTAACTTTTCTTGACTTTGGACTTTTGAGTGCTTATTATAAAGGTAACATATCAAAAAGGAACTCCATGATTTTAATATGTCAACAGAATTGCTTGGTTTTATTGACACTATTATCTTCACATATTCATCAATCATCATGGTTTTTATTTTTTAATTTATTTATCTCTCCCTCATTTTTTTAATTCACAATAATAGCATATTCTTTTGTCTACTACTTGCAAGAACCTCCAAGCAAATTTGTTACAAAAAAAATGTAAAAAAATATTCTTATTTTAATTAATTTTAGTCAAGATTATCGGTCTCTATTGATACTGGCAAGCTTAATGATTTGAACTTTTCAATAAGTGTATTATTATTAATTGGAAAATTTATAATTTAATTAAATAGGCTAATAAATTTAGCTTTAATACAAGACAAGTAGAAAATTTTAATTCTAATAATGATCACTTATGTGTGGACTTTGTACATTTTAATGAATTAGTATGATTTAATGGTTGTGTAGGCTTTTAATCTAATAAGCTTTTGATGGGGAAGCTTTTAAGGTTTCAATATAAAATATGATTAAAGTCCTATCTTCACTTCTAATTAATGGTATTTATCTATTGAGAGTCATCAGTAAGAGAAGAACGAAGAAGAATACTTGATCTCTCCAAAAAACTGTGTTGTTTTGTCAATTATGTTTGTCCAAATAAATATGTTAATTAATTTGTTTAACTATATGATTTTCTAACATTCACATATATATTTAAAGATTATGCTTACAATTTTATCTTGGTTAAACAAGTCAAAACAAGATTTTTCTCGAGCATATTTTGCTCCAAATTTGATCTTTATCTTACCTTAATGATCTCTTGCTTTAAAAATACATATCTTGCACCATCATGATTCATAAAGGATGAAATTAATTAGAAAATTTCTTGTTTTCAATCATATGTCATTTCTTGTCCAAGTTTGTATTTTCCAAGGCATTAGTCACATGGATTTTTTTTCCATCATTATATGTCCAAAGTGTACTCATTGTGAATGAAAAGTACATGTTTTTGCTACTTTAAAATGTGCCAAAAATATATCATTTGGACATTGAGATTGATTTAACATCTTTATCTTTAGGGTTTGTAAGAAAAAAAAATATTGTTTAAAGAAGATACAAGGGTTTTGACAGCAAAGGATCTTGATATCTGGTTTTGAAAAGGTCAATTAAAATTAAATATAATTTAATTTATTATGTTATTCAAATTTGAGAATTAATATCAAATACAATATGTGTTCAAGACGAATATTCTAATTTTTTTCTTTATTTTTATAGTATCCAATCTCTATATTAACATTTGTTACATATGTATCAAATATCAATACTTCAAAAAAAAAAAAAAGAAGATTCCTATCAATTAACATAATTTATTTGAAGTTTTATCAAACCAAAAAAAATGAAAAATGTCACAAAGATATAAAAAGATAAGTGCTTGCTAAAAAAATGACACCTTTAGTATTTGGTTGAAAAGTTGCAATCTTATTGAGAAAACTAGAAAGCTATTTTTTTTTTTTTAAGTTTACATGGATTTGACTTAATATTTATTATAAATCTATTATTTTTAAGAGTTTGTTTGGATATAATAAATAGACAAATAATAATGTAATTTTCATTTCTTGTAAACTATAATTGTTAAACTTAAATTAAAAATTAAAAATAAAATTAACAAATAAAAATTTTAATGTGAGAGCTAATTAAAATAAATTTAAATATATAAAATAATTATAGTATATATAATATAATATATATTAAAGGGTTGAAGAGTAGTAGAAATAATTGCTTATGCAATTGTTTTTCAACACCTACTCATTTAAAGAAGCATGTCATGCTATTATATGAAAAAGTGAGAAATTTAAGAATAATAAATTATAAAGTTTTAAAAAGTTAAGAAAGTTAAAAATTTATTACCAACAATTACCAATTTTAGTTTTACAAGTTTCCAATTTTTTAAGTTATTATGACTAGACTCATTAATAGAACAAAAGTTTAAGTAGCTCCTCATATGACTATCCCTACCATTGGCATTAAAAGGTTTGCAAATTTATTTTTTTTTGGTGTGGAGGGGGGGAGGGGGGAAGGCAAAGCCCCTTCAAGCTCTAATGAGGTTTGTCTTTGGGTTTTGAGAAACAATATCATTATGATTTATGAAAAAAAAAAGAAAAAGATAAAGAAAATATCTGTAGGTTTGTAAAAATAATGTTATCATTTTCACCAAAAATGTATCAAGTTAATTTAGGAGATAAATTTTCTACATAAAACTTTGATTTACTATTTGTGTTAAACTTTTCAATATATTATTGTGTTAGAAAAATAAATGATTACAAGATTAGAAGTAAAACTTGTAGATACGTAATTAATTACCTTTTGAACTTCTTGTAATCTACTTATTGAATAAATGGAGTTGAACAATTATGAACTTTTAAACATGAATGAAATAATTTCAAGGCATCCTCTTAATGTTACTTTCTTAAGGATTATTTTGTAGTGACTAGTTATAATATGCAGAAGAGTGAATCGAAACTCCTTCAAGATATAATGAGCCTTGTTTGTTTATTCTTTGTACTAGTATAACAAACCATTAAACACACCTTAGTAGAAGCAGAAATACCTTGTTTTTACAACATTTTCTGCAACATGCAATGCTAAAACAACTTGCCTTTAAGTGAGATAGAAATAGAAGAGAGAATAGAGTAATTCAGAAATGAATTAGATATTAAAATGAACTCACATCAATTTTTATTTATAGAGATTGAATCCTAAGATTGTGACTCTTTGATTGTGTTGTTTTAATCAAAGATCACTTCTTTTCGATTATAATATATCTTTTTGAAATATTATAGACATATTTGTTCATTTGAATAATCAAACTTTTCATACAAAGAGAAACCATTTTTCATGTTTATGAAAATTGTAACTTTTCATACAAAGGAGTTGATTGTCACGAGATGTTTGTCGATTGCCTCTTTGTATTTACAAATTTTAAAATACTTTAAAAAATAAGGCAATTTGACTCCTTCATAGAGTAGTTGACTCCTTATTGCATTCAACACATAAGCAATTGATTTTTTCATATAGCAATCAACTCCTTTCAATTACAAAATGGTTTCTACATTCAGTTTCTATAGGACAGTTAACTTTTTTTCAATAGCATTTGACTGCTTGTAGCATAGATTAAACCTAAAAGACTATCATCCAATATTGGCAAACAATTCCATAAAGGTTTGAAATTGATTCCACATTATTTCCAAATAATGGAATCAATTGCTCTTGACAAGTAGTCGGCTGCTACTTATACAAAATCTAAGTTTAGTTTTATTTGACAAAGCAGTCAACTCTATGCCCTTGGCAATGAATTGCTTTTCTTGGATGTCTAAGAAAATTGACTACTCTTAGCATGACAATCGTCTACTTATATATATAGTCCTTTTAACATGATTATTTTAAGTCTAGAATCATATTATTAACCTTAGGTACCTTACTTTAGGTTAATTTATTAACTTAACTTTGATTTCTCTTTAATTTTCATATTTTGAAAATATTTTCTAACATTTCATCACCTATTTTAAAAATAGGGCTAAATTCCAGTACTTTCAAGAATCTTATTCATAAATAAATATGTCGTATAACATGATTTCAAAATCTTTGCCTTAGTCATAAAATATCGTTAAATTAGTCAAATTGAATAGTAAATCTTAAATCTTTGAACCAACTACTCTATGCGAGTTATCCTCTAATACCACACATAAAACTTCAAATTATACTAAGATGCCATTTAGCATTGCTTTGATACAATTTTGATGGCCATGTGTCATGTATATTCATGGGTGCTTTCAGTGTTAAGTCCACGCTTATACAAGCAGCACTACTTCTACTCGTATAGGTGAGCTCCATTAAGAATGCAACCTTATAGGCATTCAAACATTAAATTGTCATGTTATGGATTCATTGAGAGTTAATTCTCAACCTTTTCGTGTATGGTTCAAGTACATATCTACCTTGCAATGGTTTTAAATTTTAAGTACTTTTCATCACATACAATTGATGTACTTTACTAATTAAAACTTAAGACTCAATGTCCAATTAAGCATTAAGTTGATGTTCCATCATATATAACTTATTTTTATGAATTTAAGTCCCATCCCTATAAAAATTTTGCACACCAAATCACTTGTGAGACCTTTTGTCAATGCATCAATCGAATTTTCACTTGACTTAACAAAATCAATGGTGATCACCTCATTTTTTATGAGTTTCGAATAGCTATGTCTTAGACCTATATGTCTTGACTTCTCATTATACACTTGACTATAAGCTTTTGCAAGTGTAGCTTGACTATCACAATGGATAGATATTGGTGACATTGGTTTATGCTATGAAGGACTTTCTAATAGTAAATTCCTTAACCATTCTACTTCCTTGCAAGATGAAGCTAATGCCACAAATTCAGATGCCATAATAGAATCAGTTATACAAGTTTATTTATTAGAAAGTTAAAAACTACAACCTTACCAATCATGAAAATTCATCCATTTGTCGATGAATGATCTTCTATATTAGTTATCCAACTTGTATCAGTGTATCTTTCTAAAACAGAAGGTTTACCCCCATAACAAATGTCATAATCCATAGTTTTCTTTAACTATGTAAAGACTCATGTAATAGCATTCCAATGCAAATTACTTGGGTTGCTTGTATATCTACTAAGCTTACTAAGCTCATAGGCTATATCAAGTAAATACAAGTCACTACATATATTAGACAGCCTATAACCTTTGTATATTCAAGTTGTGCAATCAGAATCACTTTATTTGGAGTTAACTTCAAATTAGGATAAAATGGTGTTGTGATTGTTGCATTATTAAAGTAATTAAACTTCTTGAGAATTTCTTAATATAATGTGATTGTGACAAAGATATATTAGAGTTTTCTCTAATAATCTTAATTCCAAAAACCAAATTTGAAATGCCTATGTCTTTCATAGCAAAATTGCTAGACATGAACTTTTTAGTACTTTCAACTTGTTCCAAGGTTGTACTAAAAATTAGCATATTATCTACATATAAAAATATGATGACAAATTTTCCCTTTTTAAATTTACTATAAACACATTGTTAGATTCATTAATCTTGAATCCATTAGCAAGAACCACATCATTAAATTTGTTATGTCATTGCTTAGGAGCTTGTTAAAGTTCATATAATGACTTAATCAATTTACACACTTTCTTTTTGATAGGAAAATCTTTGCAAGCGCATAGGTTGTTCAAGTAATAATAGATGCTAAAAGCCTAGATGTCAATCTTATGAAGATTGGCTAAAGAAAATACCTAGCCTAATTACTAGTGTTCCACATTCTCTAACTAAAGTTGGTTTGTTCAATTAATAAATACTAAAAAAAAAACAAAATGATTCTACAAAATTTTAACATTGAATGCCAACTAATAGAGTAAATCATAAAAAAAATTTGACTTAAGAAAAATAGCTTGCAATAAAAAAAGTTTAACAAAGAAAAATTTCCATGAAAATAAAATGCAATTGAAAAATAAAATTCAAAACTAAAAAGCAAATATATAGAATAATGCAATATCTACATGAGAATAATCCTTAATCTTCTAAAAAAAACTTTATGGAAACGAATTCTAATGCAAACTACAGAACAATATTCATGACTTCATATACTGACTTCATGCTTAGATTGGATTTGCAATGATAGCTACTCTAAAATAGTGTAGAAATCTTCATTATACAACCTAAATAAACAATTGATATTAATGATCCTAAGTACAATCTATAAGAGAGCAATTTATATGCAGAATGCAGAACTTAAAATTGTAAATAGTCAGCACATAAATTATAACAGAACCCGTAATAATTGGAAGCAACAATTCAAAGCAACAACCGGACATTTTATAGTGTAAACATGAACTTAGTCTAAGTGCACTGTGTGTGAACAAACCAAGAAGCAAATGAAGTAGACAACAGCTTTAACAGACTTTGCAAACCATGGAATGGAAATAGAACAGTGAACAGTAAATGAAAAAAAACTTTTATGCATGCAAAATCCTACGTACATAGTAAATGAATTGCATTTTAATATTCCAATTATACTTTTCTAGACTAACCAAAAGGAACCTATTTCTAAATGCTGATTAAGAGAAATAAAGAATAAGTAATTAGTGCAAAAAAAAAAAAACTAAAATGCAATAGAAGTGCAAAGAAATAGTAAACTACCTAAAAACAATAAATTTATGAACTAACGTGTTCATTGTTTTGAATAGATCTATAGAGAAGTTTAACATTTGATCTTGAAGAGTAGAAACTCTCCAACTGCATTAAGGACATTAACATTTGATAGGTTTCTCACAATATTCCATATGCAAATCATAGGTTCCACAATAATAGCCATTCAACCAAGTAAAACTCTAAACAGTGTACTACCATGCCTCAAGATTATATTCACAAATCATTTATCCAAACAACATTTATCTTCAAGTAAAATCAAAGAAAATCTATCAATAATCATCAACTAAACATGCAACTATAAATCTAAAAAGAGAAGAGAACATATATAACTCCATAAGGAGAGCAATTGCACGTCAAAAACAAATCACGTCTAGCACCAACAGTTACTCCAACTACAACTTTCAAATTTGATCTAAAATTCTCTACCTCATATGATGTAGTTAAGTTTCTCAAGAACCTGTGAAAAAAAATTCAGATAGGAACTAACAATTTTTGATACATTTACAATGTAAAAACCTAATGAACATCAACTTTAAAAATTCAACTAACAAGTGAAAAAATAAATGGATAACACTATTTTAAGTTGGAAAACAATTGATTCTTCAAATTTTCTTGCAAGATTTGAAAAGAGTAATGAAACCTATACTAAAATATGAAATTTGGCAGTAAATTACATTAAAGAAACTTGAAAAAAAATATGTTTGAAAGCTAGGAAACATGAAGAAAATGTAGGAAATAAAACTGAAGACCTAAGTTCCAAAAAAAAAATCTCTCTCTAAGGCCAACCTTCACCCCTATTTATAGCCAAAGGAAAGGGAATCAGTATGGTGCACACTTGTAGCTTGGCTACTTGAACTTTATTTTCTCCTAGTGTATCAACCCTGCTATGCATGCCTAGGACTAACTTTGTGTTGCACACTAGGTTGCTTTTATGTTACACGGCTAGGTTGCTAAATGTGGACTCCTTCTTTGGCTCTTCATCAATCAATGACATGCTTCCTTTGTGCTAAGTCACCTTCTTTTATTGTTATTATTTTTTATATTTTTATTTTTTGTAAAACAAATTCCACACTTAATGAATGTTTCTATCTTAAGTCATACTAAAAAAAAATCTAAGATAATAAAACTAAAAAATTTCAAGCAAGAAAAGTAAAAAAAAAAAAAAACTCCATAAATATCATTGTGACCAAATGATACTAATGAAGGCCATTAGCTCCAAAATCCTCCATTTTATGTTCAAAATTCTTAATCTTCTTCCCTTGTACCTATACATAAGACAATTATGATTTTAAGAGTATTTTTGTTATGAAATGCTAAAGGAAAAGCTAAAACAATAGTCAAATTGCACTAAAAAGCTAAAATTTTTAACGTAATCAAACCCCTAACTTGAACTTTGGCTTGTCTTCAAGCAAAACAAGATTTAATAATAATCACATTATACTTTCAATATTTCATTGAACCCTATAGCCTCATGGATTGATTAGTAAATATAACTAAAGTAAAATCATAACTGAGTGTTATTACATAAAAATCTACCTAGGTTGAGAACATTCCTAACTAAGGTTTCATAAGCATGCAACACTTTTCACATATTTTTGCATGAAATCTAATATTGTTATGCAACTCATAAGACATTATAACAATGATCAGGGTAAGTATGTTGATGTTCCATAAGTTTGCTTATCATATCTCTCTCCCCTAATGCAGATAAACACATGAAAGTCCTCAAAATACAAAACAGAATGCTCTAAGCGTAAAATATTATGAATCCCATCACTAAATACCTCTACTCTAGAGTACTCATCAGAATCATCAGGGAATGCCAAAGTTTTAAAAACATGAAAAATAACATTTTGATCTTAAACTTGTATGGTCAATTTTTTTTTTTTTGCACATCAATCAAAGCCCTAATAATGGATAAAAAAGGTCTTCCTAAAATAATCAGGATCTCATGATCCACCTCTATCTCTAGAACTACAAAGTCAATAGGTAGAATGAATATTTCTACCCTAACCAAGACATCCTCAACAATACCTCTAGGATATTTTAGTGACCTGTTAGGCAACTACAAAGTAATTAAGGTAGGTTTAGCTTTTCCTATGCCTAATCTCTGAAAAACAGACTAAGGCATTAAGTTAATGCTAGCACCTAGGTCACACAAAGCTTTGTCAAAGAACATACTACCTATAGCACATGGAATGGTAAAACTACTAGGATCTTTAAGCTTCATAGGTAATCCTTTCTGAATCACTAATGTGCACTTACTGGTAAGTGCAACTGTCTCATAATCCTCTAATCTCCTCTTTTGAAAGTAATATCCTTTATGAATTTTACATAGGTAGGTATTTATTCAAGTGCATCTGCAATTGGGATATTAATGTGTAGCTTTTTAAGCACATCAAGAAATTTAAAAAATTACTTTTTTTCCTTTTACTTCTCAAATTTCTGAGGGAAAATAATGTAAAGTTTAGGTGGCTCAACTCTAGGAGGAACATGCATAGATAAACTTGGTAAAACACTATGTAATGGTGTCTATGGTAATCGGGTAAGAATTACTTTTCTTGCCCTTCCCTTCATCTTTGAACTAGGTCTCTATTAGGCTCATTATCATTAGACTTCTCATTTGCCATATCCTGAGAACCTATTGGGCCTTGGTCATTAGCTAATTGCCTTTCAGTCTTAAGTGTGATTGCCTTGTAGTGCTCCTTCCCTTCTCTTTTTAGGGTTGATCTCTGTGTTACTAGGTAAGGTGCCTTATGGTCGAGTACTAAAGAGGGTAACTAATTGACCAATCTGGGTCTCTAAGTTCTTTATAGAAGTGGATTAATTTTAAAACATGGTGTTTTTTTTTTTTGCATGAATGAGATCTGAGCCCTAATAAAAGAACCTACAAGATCCTCAATTGAGGGTTTTTTCTCAGGGGTTGGCATAGATAGATGTAAAGGTATGTAATGTTGTAAAGGTTGCTAGTTCCAAAATGGTGACTGTTGAAAACTTGATGGATAAGTTGGTCTAGTGTATTGAGGTTACTATGGTATCTACATAGATTGGATAGATTGAATTGAGTTATTCCTTCAACTGGGCCATATGTGGGAACATGGGGGATGTTAGGTTCCTAGGGGTCTATCCTAAATAATGGATACTTTTTGGGTGGGTGCTTGGATATGACTTTTCCAAGTGTACTTCTCTATGTACATCACACATAGCTAAGGAACTATGGGTATGAGTAAACCTAAAATGACTATGACTTAGCTTTGAAGGTGTAACTTTACTATATAAAAACTCTACAAATTTGGCTAGGTAATCTATCTTAGCACTAATCACTGTAAGCTCACTAACCTCGTACACCTTTGAAACTCTCATCGGATGCTATCACTCATTAAACTACTGACAATTATTAGTCGCCAATCTTCAATAAGCTCATAAGCTATGTCAAAAGTCTTATTCATCAAGGCACCTCTTGATGAAGCATTTAAAAGTGTCCTAGTGTTGGCACTAACCCATTATAAAAAATCTAAATCTCTATGCATTTTAGTAGTCCATGGTGTGGACATCACCTTAGGAGCTCCTTGTATCCTTTTCATGCCTCATACAAGGTCTCTGAGTCATGGTGGGCAAATGTAGTGATTTTATTCTGAAGCTTGGCTGGAGGAAAAAATTTAGCCATGAACTTCTGCTCTAAATCATCCTAAGTGGTGATGAAATTTGGTGGCATTAAGGCTAACCAACTCTTGGCTCTATCTTTAAGGGAAAATAAAAATAACCTAAGCTTAATGGCATCTTCAGTAACATCATTTTGTTTAAGTGTGTAACATATTTCCAAAAAATCTCAAAGATAAGTATTCGGATCATCACTTGAATGTCCACTAAATTGTATCAACTGCTGTATCATATGGATGATTGCAAGTTTAATCTCAAAATTATTGGCTTGAATCACTGGCTTCCTAATACTTGGTTGAAAACCATGAAGATTGGGCACGACATAATCCTTAAGGGTTTTAGTGTCTTGCTCGGCCATGGTGATAGTAAGATTGGTTTGTCTCTCCCTTCTAATCCTCTTACGAGTAGCCTCAAGCTCAAGATCTAAAGGGATCAACTCATGATTCCTAACAGAGTGCATACATAGGCCCAAGAACACTAAACCTAATAAACCACTCTAAAAATGAAACTCTAAGTATGTACACCTCAAAACTAAACAAATCTAATTTCTAGCATAAGGTATGTACACTAAAGTGATCCAATTTATAATAGAGTATGGCGAAAGTTGATATTAACCTAGGACTCCTTATACCTAATTCTCAGCAATGACACCAAAAACTTGATAGGAAAATCACTACAAGTGCACAGGCCATTCAAGTAATAATGAGCCTAAAATTCTCGATGTTGATCCCACAGGGATTGGATAAAGAAAAAACCTAGCCTAATTACCAGTGTTCCCCATTCTCTATCTAAAGTTTGTTTATTCAATTAATATCAATAAAAAAAATGATTGTGCAAAATTTAACATTGAAAGTCAACAAAGAGTAGGGTTGGCAACAGGTCGGGTCGAGGCAAGTTTTTGCTTGCCTCAAACCCGACCCGATTTTATAATTATAAAACCAGAACCTTACCCGAATTTTTTTTATTTTTTTATACCCAAACCTGATCTGACCCGAAATTAGTAAAATATTATCTTTTGAAATATAAAATATTATTTTTTAAAATATAAAAATATATAATTATATATAAATAAAAAATAAAAAAATAATTTTTAATATAATATTGGGTTAGGTTTGCCTAAAACCTAAACCCGACCTCGATTTTTTCTTAATAATACCAAACCCAACCTAACCTGAAACTCGATTTTGAAAATAAAAAATCGACCCTATGAGGCGGGTCGAGTCGGAACCCGTCGGGCTCAGGTTTGGTTGCCAACCTTAACAAATGAGCAAATCATTAAAAAAATTGACTTAAGAAAAAAAACATACAGTAAAAAAAATTTAAGAAAAATTTGTATAATAATAAAATGCAATTGAAAAATAAAATTCAAAACGAAAAAGCAAACATACAGAATAGTGCAATATTTACATGAGAATAGTCCTTAATTTTCTAAAAGAAAACTTTATGGAAACGAATTCTAATGCAAACTACAAAACAATATTCATGACTTCCTACACTGACTTCATGCTTAGAATGGATATGCAATGGTAGCTACTCTAAAATGGTGTAGAATTCTTCATTATGCAACCTAAGTAAACAATTGATATTAATGATCCTAAGTACAATCTATAAGAGAGCAATTTATATGCAAAATGTAGAACTTAAAATTGCAAATAGTCAGCACCTAAATTGCAGCAAAACCCGCAACAATTCGAAGCAACAATTCAAAGCAACAACTGGACATTCTATAATGTAAACATGAACTTAGTCTAAGTGCACTATGTGTGAAGAAACTAAGAAACAAATGAAGTAGACAATGGCCTTAATAGACTTTGCAAACCATGAATGGAAACAAAACAATGAACAGTAAATGAAAAAAAAACTTTCATACATGTAGAATCCTCGTACATAGTAAATGAATTGCATTTCAATAATCTAATGATACTCTTCTAGACTAACCAAAAGGAACCTATTTCTAAATACAGATTAAAAGAAATAGAGAACAAGCAACTAGTACAAAAAATAAAACTCAAATGCAACAGAAGTGAAAAGAAATAGTAGACTACCTAAAAATAATAAATCTATCAACTAGCGTATTCACTATTTTGAAGAGAACCATAGAGAAGTTCAATAATTGATCATGAAGTGTAAAATTTAAGCTTAGTTTAGTTGGCACCCAAGTTTTAAGCCCAGTCTAGCAGTCACATAAGCCCATATTAGCTAGAACATAAAGCCTGGATTAGCTAGCACGCAAGACAATTTGGTTGGCATGCAAACCCAAATTAGCTGGTACATATGCCCAATTTAGCTGGCACATAAGCCTTGATTAGTTGACACATAAGCCTAGATCAATTGAAAAGAATATACACCCCTTTTATCCCTTTTAGGTGGTGAAGTCCTTTTGAATCAACAGAAACTTTTGGGTGCTAAACCAACCAATTCATTGAGAAAGAAAATTTTCTCTTCTTTCACTTCTAATAGGGATTGCCAATTCTCAAGGAAAATTTAAGTTTACCTAAGTTTTAAATCCAATTTAGCCAACATTAATGAAAATTTAAGCTTGATTTAGCTAGCACCAATAAAAATTTAAAACCAGTTTAGCTGGCACCTAATGAAAATTCAGGCCCAGTCTAGTTGGCACCAATGAGAATTTAAACCTAGATTAGCTAGCACTAATTAAAATTTAAGCCTGGTTTAGGTGGCACCTAAATTTTAGGCCCAGTATTAGCTAGCATCAATAAGTCTTAAGCTCAGTTTAGCTAGTACCAATGAAAATTTAAGCCCAATTTAGTTGTCACCCAAGTTTTAAGCCTAATATTAGCTGGCATCGATAAATCTTAAGCCTAGTTAGCTAGCACCATTGAAAATTTAAGCCCCGTTTATGTTTCATGCAAGCCTAGTTTAGCTGGCACGAAGCCTAATTTAGCTGGCACGAAAGGCCAAATTAGCTGGCACATATTAAATTTAAGCCAATTTAGTTAGCACATAAACCCAGAATTAGCTGGCATGAAAGCCTAGATTAACTAGTATATAAACCCATATAAGCAGTCACCTTATTTGACCTACGATTTATTCTCGATCACTTCATTCAACTTGCGATTCAATCTTGGTCATCCTTATCTTTTGTCTTATAGTTTAATCCTGGTCGTTTTAAAAATAAAAGGAAAAAAATAAAAAGGCAAAAAGTAAAAAGCAAAAAATTAAAAATTAAAAAAAAGACAAAACAAAACAAAACAAACTAAAACAAAAAAACCATAAAACAAAAAAAAAATAAAAAAACTAAAAAAAATTACAAAGTAGCATCCAAAAAAAAATTGTTGTCTATGTCTTTGCATTATTCTTGATCCTCATAAATATGTAATAGGAGATAACTATAGATATCTAATTTTGTCCAAGATTTCTTTTTTATCTAAGCTCAATTTTGCAAATAGGTTTGACCTTTATTTTTCTATCCCAATACATAACTCACTTTTAAATGCTCAAATATGAGGTCAATATGAGCCATATAGTGAGATCCATTGCATTAGCCTAAATAACTGCCTAAAAAGGCCTAATAAAAAGTTTCTTTTTTAAAACCCATTAATGGTCCATTGTTGGCCATTAAGCAAAAAATAAATAATAATAATAATAATAATAATAAATATATATGTAGAAAAATAATAATAACATAATCTAGACAAAATAAATAATAAATAAATAAAGAAAAAATAAAAACTTAAAGTGCCCAAATGATATGTTATAGATGAAACAAATAAAATTAGCCAAAAAAAAAAAAAAAGTAAAGCCCAAGATTGGCCATAAATCTAAGCCCAAATAAAAAAGGAACCTACATGCAGATTTTTGGAGTAAACTTGTTTTCTATGACTTTTCTAAAAATTAATTACTATCATTATTATACATTTTCCTTTTTCATTGAAAATTTATTATTATTATTATTATTATTTTATTTATCTTTTAATATTTTTTATTATTTAATAATTTTCAACATCTAGATGAAATTATTATTGTTATTATTATTATTTAAATGGTTTTTAATTTCTTACAACATTTAGGCAGGGATTTCAAAATTTTTTATTATTCTTATTATTATATACTTATTACTTATTTCTATTATTATTTTTTTAAGAAGCATGACGGAATTAATAAATTTAAATACATTGATAATAAATTACATCTAAAGTAATTTACAATGAGAAAACTCAATTACATAAAAACTAAAGTGAGCATAAAAATTTAACTAAAAAAGAAATTAAACATGCTTGAAATTTAAATTGTACTCAAACAATATAAGAAAAATATGCATGAACTTGAATGGTATAAAGTATGCATGAAAATGAACTTTCACTATCGAGTCGCAGCGATGCTCCTCACATCCCTTAACAACCACATTATGGATGCATGAAAATAATAGCCAAAGTTTTGAACTTCCACGTATGCACTATGTGCAGAAATGATCCATCAAGTAAACAAAAAAAAAATGAATTTTTAAAGCTTTTGTTGACCAAATAGAAAAACATGAAGCCTTCAGCTTCTACCAGTCAAACCAGAAACAATAAATAAGAACACACATGGGAAGGAAAAACGTGTTCATGTGCATGAAAACAACCTAAAAAAGAAAGAAAAAAGGGATACCATGGTCTTTTTTCTTCTACGATTGCCTCTTTTTTTTATATTCTTTTTTGCCACTGCCATTTCCTATTTCTTCTTCTAGTTTCCCTTCAAGAGCTTGTTTTTCCTTATGTTCTCATATTCTTTTTTTTTTTTGCTACTACTAGTTTGAATTTTCTTTCTGTTTTTTTTTCTACTTCTTCTTTACTTAGTTTTTCCTTTTCATTCCTGATGTTTTTTTTTTGTTTTGTCTCTTGCTACCTTTTTTTTTGTTGCTAGTTTTTCTTTTCTTTTTTCTTGGCTGGTGGCATTCCGCCTAGGTTTTTTTTTACCATATCTTTTGGTACTTTTCTTTTGCTATTTTTTCTTTTCTATTTGGGCTTGGGTTTTAGTAGTTGCCTCCTATTTTTTAGTTCTTTTCTTTTCTTGCTACCCATTCTATTTTTTTGGTCTCGTTTTTTTCTTCTTGCTACTGCTCTTTTTTTGTTTTTTTGTTTTTGTTCTGCCACTGGTTTCACATTTCTTGTTCTCTACCGCTTGCTTCTTTTTTTCTACTACTTCTCTCTTTCCAATTTTCCTTTTTTGCTGCTAGCCTCTCATTGCCTTTTTTTTTCCACTTTTTTCCTCACAACCGGTTCTTCCCATAACTTTACACTACTTTTTAATTTTAGTAGTAGTTCATCATACACCTACGTTCTCTAACCACACCATTCCATTTCAATTTTTTTTTAGCCGCCCTTCTTCACGTCCCATACATGGTTTTGGCTTTCATTTCCTCATGCAATATAAGTCGGATGAACCCCCTTCTTAGTCATGTCTTAAAATTGATTTCAAATAAAAAATAAAATTAAAATAACATTCCAAAGAAGATAATTTTTAGTACTCTATTGGAGAGTCACCAATAATTATCATTTGCAAAAAAATGTTATTATTACTTTTAAAGAAATTTTATCGTGAATCTTAGACGAAAATGATTATCTTTGGTTTTTACCTAGATTTTAAAGAATTATAAGATATTTCTTTAATCTAAAAATTTTCACAATGTTCATAAATAAAGATTTTTAATTGATTTTATTTCTTTAAAGAAAAGGGAATTCTTATTAAATCTTAAATAAAAACTATTTTTTTATCCAAAACTATAGATAGCGTTTGGTTAATTGGTACCAATTTTTATGGGCGCTGTGGGTGTGCTAATCATTCCCCATATGTAACATACTCTCAAACTCAATCTTGTTTTCGTAAATCAAAATTATATTTTTAATAAATTGTAAACCCATTTTATTGTTCTATTTAAAAGATAAAATTTTGGGTGGTCAATCACTGATACAAGGAATTTATGGTTGACATGCTAAAGATTAATTGTAAATAGAAAAACTAAAAAAGAAGACAACCTATAAGAATTTGAATACTGATAGAATAATGTTATTGGATTAAAAGGATAAAAGTTCACCACCAAGACTAGACACTAAATGATACAGTTACCCTAAAAATTCCAATCAAAGATATAGAATTATAGAAGTTCAACATTATGGGAAATCCATCTAAGAGATACAAAACTTGAGAACAGTCTAAAAGATTGCTTAAGGATAAAACAAACTCTACTTTTTTTTACAAATAATAGCAAAAAATAAATAAGCTTTGAACATGGAAGGTTTAAAGATTGCCTTTAGATTACTAAATTAATGGGATTGCCTTCAATCTTATCTTGCTGAAATGGTGCCTAAAATCATGAGATTTGCTTGTGAACATAATTAGCTACCCATTTATTTCTGTAAATTATAGCCTTACACATTGATAATGTGCTTAATATTTGGTGTTTAGGTTCATCCATAAATCTGACCATAATTCAATCTATCTTTATGCTTTCTTTTTTCAACTAGCATGAACACAATCTCTCTATTCCAACCCACCTTATTTCTGTATTTGTTTAGTGAATTTAGATAAAGGATAAGCCTATCTTAGTTTTAGATAAGTCTCTTTAGCTTTAATTGAAGCTATAAGATGTGTTGATACTCCGATGTCAATCATTCATGGTTGGAAAAGACTTGTCCTTAAGTTTATATTAGTCTTTTTACTGTGGTAGGGTGACAAATCAATAACATTGAAGGCGGAAGATACTCCATATGTGTCAAGAAGCTTTATCTTATAGGTATTCTCCCTGATGCGTTAAAGAATTCTAAATGGACCATCTACCTTAGGTTGTAACTTGCCAAACTTTTTTGTGAAAAATCTCTCTTTTTGCAAGAAATTCACACCAAATCACCTTCTTTGAAGTCCACATGTTTTCGATGCTTGTTTGTTGCATTTTTATATTTCTTATTTTGTTGCAAAATCTTAGCCAGCACTTGCTCATGTAGTCATTTAATACCCTTAGCTATTTCTTCTGTATCCTCACTAAATTGTTGATTAATAGGGATATGAACTAAATCTAAAGGGCTAATTGGATTCTTATCATACACCACCTTAAAAGGGCTACAATTAGTGGTTTAGTTTGGTGAGCAATTATAAGCAAACTTTATTAACATAAAATAAAATCCCATTGCTTGATATCTTTCCCACATAAGATCTTCAAAGGTTGCCTAAATTATAGTTGGTTACTTCTATTTGAACATCTATTAAAGGATGATGAGAAGAGAACTATACTTGTGATTAGTGCCAAACTTCTTCTAAAGATTACACCAAAAATGACTAAGAAACTTTAAATCTTGATCAAACACCTTAGATCTAGAAACTTCATGTAGTGTCACAATTTTCTTAAAATACAAATAAAAAACATAAGAAGCATATATAGTTTTATTACAAGAAACAAAATAGGCTATTTTTAAAAAATAATCCACAACCACCGTGATTGAGTCTTTGTTTCTTTGAGTTTTTAGTAGTCCTACAAATCTAAACTAACATCATCCTAAGGAGCATTAGGCATGGGCACTAAAGTATACAATAAAACCTATCTTATAAAAGAGAAAGTGTCTTATCCCTTCCAAAGTGTCCACCTAGTGCACCATCATGAGCCTCGTTGATTAAGGCTGTCTCAAGGAACATAAGGGAATGCAAAAGCTATTCTCCTTAAAGAGATATCTATCATTCAATAAAAAATGGTTATGTGGTCCTTGTTTGCATTCTTTCGACATTCGACCAAAGTAAGAGTCTTTCTTATAAAGCTTTTTTGATCACATCAAATCTAATAACTTCAATAGCCATAGTTTCCAATAAGAAGTACTTTTTACTCAAAGCATTAGCCATCACATTTTGAGTTCCCGACTTGTGCTTAATAGTAAAGTTATCAGCTTGAAAGAACTCTACCTAACCTGTATGCCTTTATTTAAGCTTGTGTTGGCTATTGATAAACTTTAAGGCCTCATGGTCTAAATATAAGACAAATGGCTTGGCAAAGAGGTATTGATTCTAATGGAATAAAGCTCCATATATGGCTTAGAACTCTTTGTCATAGGTTTAATACTTCTTCTCGGTTTCATTAAGTTTTTCATTAAAAAATGCTATAGGTTTCCTTTTTGGCTTAAAACAACACTTATTTTAGAATTGGATGCATCACATTCCACCCGAACACTTGATCAAAATCTGATAAGGATAGGATGGAAGCTTCAATGATCCTCATCTTTGCGAGTTCAAAGTTATGTTAGGCTTCTTTGGTCTATTTAAAATCTTCATTCCTCAAACATTCGATGATAGGAACCACAATAAAGCTAAAACCCATATTAAAACCCCTATAGAAAGATGCAAGGTCATGAAAGCTTCGACTATCATGTAAAGATGCTGGTGTTGGCCAATTTAAAATTGCCTCAACCTTGCTAAAATCCATCTTTATTCTTTTTTTTGACACCACGAATCCTAGAAACATAAGGCTAGAAGTAAAGAAACTGTATTTTTTAAGGTTATCATAAAGTTTTTGTTTCCTTAATATGCAAAAACAATTGGTATAGATAATTCAAATGTTGGTCTTCATCTTTGCTATACACCAAAATATCATCAAAATATACTAAAACATATCTACCAATACAAGGTTTAAGGATATGATTCATAAACCTCATGAAAGTACTAGAAGCTTTAGATAAACCAAAAGGCATTAGCATTCATTCATAAAGACCATCCTTGGTCTTGAAGGCTATTTTTCACTCATCTTCAGGCTTCATTTTGATTTGACGATAGCCACTACTTAGGTCTATCTTGGAGAAAATAATTGCTTAACGTAGTTGGTCTAGCAAGTCATTTAAGCACGGGATAGGAAAATGATAGTCAATCATGATTTTGTTGACCACCCTACTATCCACACGCATGTACCATGATCCATCCTTTTTAGGCATCAAAAGGGTTGGGACTACACAAAGGCTTATGCTTTTACACACTGTTCCTTTTCTTACCAATTCATCAACTTGGTGTTGTAACTCCTCATACTCTTTAAAACTCATCCTATAAGCTACCTTGTTGGGTATAATAGCTCATGAGATAAGGTCTATATAGTGTTGAAAGTCCCTCTTTAGTGGTAGACAAGCTGATAACTTTTCTTTAACAACATATTAAAATTTTACCAATAATGTTTTATTACTGTAAGAGGCTCCTTACTATCTTTAGTTTCTTTAATTAGCACTAGTGCATACATAGTGCCACCCATCTTAATTTCTTTTTTATAATTGGCCTTGGCAAACAAGTTGCTTCTTGTTCTTTTAGTTGGTTTTGACATGACTATGAGCTTAGTAAAACCTAGGATGATTTTGTTTTTCTCCTTGTGTAAGTATTACAATAACCATCATAAATAACCCTCTTTTCATATTGCCAAGGTCTTTCAAGTAGTAACTGGTAAATATCCATAAGAACTACATCACACCACATTTCATCCTTGTATTGTTTTCCTATGAAAAAAAGAACCAAACATCTCTTATTGACCTTGATTTCATTCCCTTTTTATAGCCAAGATAGCTTATATAGTTAAGGATGATCCATTATTTTAAGGCCTAATTTCTGCACCATAAAAGTAGAAACAATATTTTCAAAACTTCCACTATCGATTATAACATTACATACCTTCTCATGGGTAGTACACCAAGTGTGGAATATATTTTTATGCAATCAATCTTCTTCCTCAGCAAGTGCAGTACTCAAGTTGCATTGTATGACTAAGGATGCTTCATAATCGCCATAAGTTACTTCTTTCTCCTCTTTGAGGTTTTGATCCTTTTCAACCAATTCCTTTTTATTTTCCTCTAAGTCTTTCTCTAGTAGAGTTATAATCTTTCTATTTGGGTACTTTGAGGCAATGTGTCCAAGCCCTTGACATTTAAAATACCTTATGGTTTGTGCACTCAACTGAGCCTTGCTTGCAGTGGTTTCATTTTTCTTTTGAGGCTATTTTAGAATGGGCTTAGAAGGAACAATAGTTTTGGATGAGCCACCTTTATTGATATAACCTTCTTGGGACCCAAATATCAAGTTGCTACCACGGGCCTCATTTTATTGTCTTTCCACCTTAAGGTTGAGCTAGCATACATTGTTGAAAGTCCAGTAGGGTTGTAGCTATACCACATTAGCTATTTCGATCTTCAACCCTCTAAGATATTATGCAATAGTTTACTCATCTTGTTTCGTTAATTCACATTTCAACATGAGGTGATCAAACTTAGTTGTATACTCATCTACTGAGAAATCTTTTTACTTCAAGTTATGAAGCCTAAGGAAGACATCTTGCCAAAAGTTGTTTGAGAGATGCTTCACTTTCAACTTTCTTTTTATTTTCTTTCAAGTAGTAATTTTACTCCTGCCCTTTCTTTCCCTTTGGTTTTTCAAATTTTCTTACCAAAAGATGCATGCTTTATAAATTTGATAGCCACTAACTTCACTTTGAGATGTTTAGGGACATCATGGTATTTAAAAATGTGCTCCACTGTGTGTAGCCAATCTAAGAACTCTTCAGGTTGTATTTTTCCCTTGAACTCAAGAATCTCTATCTTTGGGTTGAACATGCTATGTTAAAGTTGGTTTCTGTATAGGTAGTCTTTTACTTGCTGTGGGGGAGGTGGGGTGCTATCGTTAGAATCGTTGTTGTTTTCATGGTATGGATTGGCCTCTCCTTTATCTTTTCATTCCTTCTTTCTTGTTGCCTTATCTCTTTTCTCTCTCTTTTCTTGTATACATAACTATTGTTATAGTTGGAGGATTTGTTGTCACATTTCTTCTATGAGGGCATCCCTTAGTTCAGCATTTGTAGTTGCTTTAACATTGGTGTTGACTTTAATATCTTCTATTAGTACTTGTTGTCAATGACCTGTCATAGCTTTGATACCAATTTTGATACCGAGAATTAATGGTTGAGATGTTGAAGATTAATTACAAACAGAAAAACTCACAAAGAAGACAACTCACAAGAATTTGAATAATGACAAAATAATGTTTCTAAATTAAAGTGATAGAAGTTCATCACCAAAACTAGACATTAAAGGATACAAAAATGCCACCCTAAGAATTCTAATAAAGCATACAGAACTATAAAAGTTCACCACTCTAGGAAATCCACCTAAGAGATACAAAACTTGAGAACAATATAAAAGTTTTCTTAAGGATAAAACAAACTCTACTCTTTTCCACAAAGAATAACAAAAAATAAATAGGCATGCAACATTAGAGCTTCAAAGATTGCCTTTTTTTGGATTGCTAAATTGATGGGATTACCTTCAATCTTGTCTTCCTAAAATGGTGCCTAAAATCATGGGATTTGAAAATGAACACAATAATCTATAGTGTGAACATAATAATCTATAGTGTGAACACAATTAACTGCCCATTTATTCCTGCAAATTATAGCCTTGTGCATTGATAATATGCTTAATATTTGGTGTTTAGGTTCATCCATGAATCTGATCATAATCCCATCCATCTTTATGCTCTCTTTTTTCAACTAGTGTGAACACAATTTTTTTATTTTAACTCACCTTATTTTTGCATTTGCTTAGTGGATTTGGATTAAGGATAGGCCTATCTTAGTTTTAGATAAGTCCTTCTTAGTCTTAGCCAAAGCTATAAGATATGTTAACACTCTAATGTCAATCACACCCTCAAAAAGATTGGTGATGACTCCTTGTTTTTCTTAATTTTAATGTCTAGCTGTCGAATCTCTAGACTTATATGTTATGACACACATACATGACAATTTCATGAAACTAAAAGCTTACTTTTAAATAAGTTTTATTGTATACATAGATTAGAGATATATTAACTTCACATACAAGACAATTTCATGAAATTGAAAGCTTACTTATGAATAAGTTTTATATCTAACTATGTTCACAACTATCTTGACATTATTCCATAGTGCATAATTAATAACTTGTGAAATTTTGACTGTAAGCACATCTATGTGATTGTTAGCATTGATGGATTTTGCTTATGGACAATCAAAAAGCTAAATGTGAGGGTATGATGACCAAAAACTTTATAGCTATTTACATGTCACTTAAGAGTTAAAATTTTAAAAATTTTCATGAATTTCACTCATTAATGAGGTAAATTTATGATTTTTAGGTTTGCATGAAGAAATAAATCAAGTTGGATGTAAAAGCTAATATCTATGCAAACCATGCAATAGTGACAAAAGAAAACCATGCATGAATTATGCACTTCATACAAAGTTGGTGAAAAACCATTCGACCAAGACTTAAAGGAGTAAACCCATTCGATAATACAGCAAGTGTAAGCGATCCATGCAAAGGTGGTAATAAGGTCTAGCCCAATATGAAGCCAAAATAAGAAGCCCAAAGAAAGCTAAAGTCATATTCAACCAAAGTAAGGCTTGGAATGCTAGAAGACTCTTTTAAATTCAAAATAATCCTAAGTTAAGTGAAAGAAACAAGAAGATTTGATCCTGAAATTTAAAATAGATGAATCTCTCTTTTGAATTTCAAACCATGTTGACTTGGTAAGACATCGGGGTACGGTGGTAACATCTAAGTATTTTCTTTTGTTTTGTAGGTGAATAAGGGCTTGAAATGGATACACTAGTTTTAGCCAAAACTTAGATGGATGATTCGATTACCATGTCTCTATGATGATAGAGGAGTTTCTTTATCCCTTTCTTTTATGCTTTAGTTCTTGATGCTTACACATTGAGGACAATGTATTGTTTAAATTTGGAGATATGAAAAAACTGGTCAAAATTAAATTTTTTTTTTTAAATTTCCTTGATTTTTGCCTTGAAATTGAGTTTAACATGTGGTAGCTTGAATCATTATTATGCTTTCTTCGATTAGTTCTTCATGAAGCCAATGATAGGTAGTGATTGATAATGAATATAGCTTTAGGAAAAGATTGAATGTGTGTGAAATATGAGATGATGCTTAAGCTTAGAGAATTCTTGAATATGGTATTCATTTGTAAGTTGATGCTTTGAACATTCAAATGTATTTTTTTTTATCTAGTATTGATATGTGAGCATGAGATTATTTTTGTATTGATCTTTAGAGTTGTATTTCATAATTTTAGAATTTATTTTGATCATCTATCGAGGTGAAATCTTAGAGGACACATGATTAGGGAAATGATATAAGCTATCTTTGGATCGATTAAGCCTTTCGAGCCACATTGATATAATATCTCCATAGTCATCCATTTGACCCTTATGATGCTTTTTCTTTATTTTGAAACCAAATTATAAGCCTATAGCCTTATTTTGTATATTTCCTTTTTTTTGTCCCTTACCCTATATGCATTAGGACATTCATGCACCATTTGTGAGCTATGTATTATTGAGAAGGAATTGTGGAGCTTGAAAAAAGAATAGGAAATTAAAAAAATTTTTGAAAAAAAAATCATGGTAGCTTGCAAAAAAAAAAGTGAGGGAGATAAAAAATTGTGAAAAAAAAGAAAAAAAAAACCGCAAGAAAAAGAAAAAGCAAAAAAATGGTGAAAAAGCAAAAAAAAGAAGAAAAAAAAAGGGCAAAATCAAAGTTTAGGTGGGTGATTCTTTAACCAAGGTTACCTTTCTTAGCTTGAGAGCTCAATGTTAAATGATCCTTGAAATGTGATGCATTATTAAGGTACTTGAACCTAAATGACTTTTATCATACCGTGACCTTAGCTTTTCATTACAAGCTTATTAAAGTCTTAAATGATCTTTGGTCATGTGTTTATCTACATTAGTGGAGAGAGATGTGATAAGTAGACTTACAGAGCATGAGCTTGCTCTATTGATCATTGTTATAATGTCTCATGAGTTGCATAACATTATTAGATTTCATGCAAGAAGATGTGAAAAGTGTTGCTTACTTGTGAAACCTTAGTTAGGAATGCTCCCAACCTAGGTAGATTCTTGTGTAATAACACTCATTTATGATTTTACTTTAGTTATATCTACTAATCAATCCATGAGTCTATAGTGTTGAATGAAGTATTGGAAGTATAATGTGATTTTTGCTAAATCTTATTTTTCTTAAAGACAAGCAAAAGTTCATGTTTGAGAGTTTGATTGTATTAAAAATTTTAGCTTCTTAGTGTTTAATTTTAGTGCAATTTAACTATTATTTTAGCTTGTTCTTTAGCATTTCTTAGCAAAAATACTCCTAACATCACAAATGTCTTATGTGTAGGTAAAAATAGAGAAAATAACGAAACTTGGTCAATTTAGATAACATTTTGGAGGATTTTTGGTGCAAATTGTGAAAATGGCCTCAAACTAGTGCCATTAATTTTTTTTAGCATTATTTTCAATATTTTTCTAATGATTTTATTACTAAATTTTCTCATGGAATACTTGAATTATTTTGTAATAAAAAAAATGAAAATATACATCCATGAAAGAGGCTTAACAAGAAAATGGTGGTGCACTAGTGGCATAAAATGCAACCTTCATTTGCTTGAGCATTGGGCATCGCATTTTAAAATTCAAAGGAAGACTTCAAGAGGTGATGATATGGCATATTGGAAAGCTTTCATTGGTCAGAACTTAGACTTTTTGGAAGTGAAAAAATGCATAAGGAAGGCTTGCAATTGAGGAAGAACAAAGAAGCCTACAAACAGCCATGCATCAAGTGCAAAAGCAAGGAGGAAAGAAGTCTCTAGAAGTTCACCTCATTATAGATATTGGAGAGATTTTTTGAAGCTTTATTCACCACTCACATGCCTATAAATAGGAGTGGAGCTAGCTATTTTAGAGAGAATTTAGCTTAAGATTTTATTTTTCTTGTTTTTTAATTTTTGCACATTCTTTTACTATATTCTACTTTCTTAGCAGCCAAATAGCCTTTGATCTTCATGTTTTTCTATAGATTTTGATTGTCCTTTACATGACCTCAAGTATTTTTCAGTCTTTTTTATGATTTTGTCAATGAAACTTGCAAATTTCTTTGATTTCTGCTCAAATCAACTGATTTATCGTTGATATTGAAATCTATTTTTGAATTTGCCAATTCTAACTTACTTGAATTTTTTGATGATATCTCATTCAAATCTTACTTCTTTTTGTTCAATTTTTGTTCATAGTTTCCTAATTCAATTAGCTACAATATATTAAAAATTTAGCCTCAAACTTGCACCATAGTGTTCCAGACCAAACTTGGAAGATTCATTTGGATGTAGTTGACAGGTGTCGGTTAGATATGATCAATCAACTTTGGCATGGAACTACTCTCTCCTTGGCAAGTTGTTTGCCTTTTTTTCACTTTAAATCCTTAGTTTTACTTGTTTACTTGTTGATTCTTGCTTGATCCAATTTATTTTTTGCATTTGATTACTGTTTGATCACATTTGTAATGTATGCTCTATTTTCTGCATTTTTTAGTGTTGTTTAGTGTGTTGGCTGGTTAAGCTATTTTTCCTTTATTTAGCTATGAATTTTTTTGTTGAAATCTATACTCAACTTGTTGTTTGATCTTGTGGTAGCTCATTTTAAGCTCATGTTCATTAAAAATTTTTAAATCTGCATTTTTAGTTTGTGAATCATTAAAATTTTGTTTTAGCATAGCTGCTGTTTGGTTAATTTTTTAGTTCCTTCATGCGACTTTTCTGAAATTTTTTATTTTCTCTTTACTTTCTCATCTTGTTCCTTAGTCAAACTTTAAATTTCCAGTTCATGTTAACTTGAGTTTGCTTCATTTAGAGCTAGAATGGTAGTTTCAAATTTAGTTTCTAGATTTTGCTATGCTTTCAGTTTTCATGTTCTAGCTTAGATTTTACAATTTTTTTTATTGCTTGCATTTCAAATATGTTTTTACTTCAAATCATGTTTACTTCATTGTATTTCAATTTACCTACTATTTTGCACTTTATTTTACTTAGTTTACATTTTACAATTTTACACCATACTATATTTGTGTTACATGCTTTGGTTTATTTTATTTTTTTAGTTAGTTTAATTGCATGTTTTTCTTTGTTTGATTGAGTTAACTTTAGAAGGGTATAGGGATAATAGGTACTTAGCTTAAGAATACCTTTAACTAATTCTCATGGGATCGACATCTAGACTTTTATAGTCTCTATTATTACTTGAACGGCCTGTTCGCTTGCAGAGTTTCCCCAATCAAATCCTCGAAGGAACAACAACCCTACTTCCACCTTATTGCTTAGATGGGACTTATGCACTTGCAAGCTAGCAAAAAGTAGCAATCAATATGCCTATTCAATTACCATTTCTCTTTCCTTTTGGGGACAATGGTTACGGGACTGATATTAGGTATAGGTCAAGTGGTGGCAGAAGAATAGTTAAGAGGGAATGTGTTACCATGAAAGAATATTATGCATATTTGGTCTAGCAATGCTTGAATGAACAAAATACATGACTAAGGGGAGGAAAATTATTTCACCAATTTCTAGTTAATGCATTTGCCATTATGGAAAGTGAGAGACTTGATTACATAAGAGCAAATAAAAAACAATTGAGATATGATTTATACTAAGGAATAAGGGATGTAGTTTCAAAATGTGACCTTGATTCAAATGCTATTGGAAAATGTATCATTCTACCAACATCTTTTACATCTGGTCCTCGATACATATTTTAGAATTATCAAGATGCTATGACCATATGTTGCTTCTATGGATTTCCTAACCTGTTTATAACTTTCACTTGCAATCCAATATGGCTAGAAGTACAACAAGCTTTAAAGTCAATACTTGGATAAAGACTCGAAGATTGGCCTAATTTTGTTTGCAAAATTTTTACGCTTAAACTACAATAGCTCATAAATGACTTAACAAAAAATTATCACTTTGGCAGAATAATTGGTGGTCATTTCTTTCATTACTTTCTGACATTGTTGATTTACTTTCCTATCAATAATGCTTATTGTATTGTCCATGCCTTTAACTTCTAAGTTCATTATTCTAAAAAGGCATAAAGTTTCACCAAAATTTTCAATTAACTAAATTAGTTTATTCTTTGCCTTTTTCTTTTGTAGTCATATATACTGTTGAGTTTCGAAAGTAGGGGCTACTACATGTTCATATTTTGCTTTGGTTGCACCCAATAAGTTATCAATTGCAGCTAATGTTGATAGACTAATTCTATTCTATATGAAGTTGTTACACAGTTTATGATACATGGGCCTAGTGGTACAACATTCTCTAATGTTCCATGTATGGTCAATAAGCAATGCTCAAAAGTTTTCCCAAAAGAGTTCTAAGAACAAACTGTCATAGATGAAAACAGTTTCCTTTTGGATAAAAGAAAAGAGTCTTTGAATGGTAATTGTGTTGTAATTAGAAATGGTGTTGAGCTAGACAATAGAAGGCATAAAGTTTCACCAAAATTTTCTATTAGCAGAATTAATTTATTTTTTGCCTTTTTCTTTTGTAGTTATATATATTTTTGAGTTCTAGAAAAAAAGGCTACCTCATGTTCATATTTTGCTCTAGTTGCACCCAGATGACAAGTTATTGATTGTATTTAATGTTGATAGATTTATATTTATAGAAATCCCAGATAAAAACTCTAATTTGTTCTATATGAAGTTGTTACACAATTTATGGTACATGGACCTTATGGTACATCATTCTCCAATGTTCCATGCATGGTCTATGAGCAATGCTCAAAATTTTTCCCAGAGGAGTTCTAAGAACAAGTTGTCATAGATGAAAATAATTTTTCTTTGTATAAAAGAAGAGATTCCTTGAATGGTAATTGTGTTGTAATTAGAAATGGTGTCGAGCTAGACAATAGGTGGGTTGTCCCTCACAATGTTACTTAGTTATCAAATACCGATCTAATGTCAGTGTTGAAGTGTGCAATAGGTCAAGAGCCATTGAGTATTTGTTCAAGTATATCAATAAAGGATCAATAGAGTACAAGTTGTTTTCCAACAATCTCTAGCATTTTCTGCTCGAATGAACTCAAATGGACCATTAATTGACAAGATAAGAACTTATATTGGTTACAAATATTTATCTACTTATGAAACTTGTTGGAGATTATTTGAATTTAATATACATTTCAAAGAACCAGTTATGTAAAGGCTAGTTGTTCACTTACCACTCCAGTATATGGTTGTTTTCAAAGATAATAAAGACCTTGCTAGAGTACTCTATAAACTAGATATAGACAGAACAATGTTAACTGAATGGATGGAGTTAAACGTGCAATATGAGCATGCACAACAACTTACTATGACTTTCCTACAAAATGGGTTTGGCACTCAATCGAGAAGTTATAGACAGAACCTAAGAGTGGAAGATCCATTAGTAGAATTATATACATTCACCTCACTGTTGGTGAGTTGTATTATCTAACCTTGCTTCTAAATATTGTTAAAGGGGCCACAAGTTATGAAGAACTGAGAACATTCAATGGCATCATGTATCCAACCTTCCAACTAGCATGCCATAAACTTGGATTGCTAGGTAATGATAGAGAATGGGAAAACCATTAGTTCAAGAAGCTTAATGGGCATTTGTATTGGAAATGAGGTAACTTTTTGTTATTTTGATTATGTTCTATGAGGTCAATGATCGAACAACACTATTTAAAAACAATTATAAGCTATTATCCAATGATATTGAATATCAACTATGTGTAGCCTTTCGGATGCTAAACTACCAAATTCTTGATAATTTTTTAATAAACTAAGTTCTTATAGCTTTGGAAGATATCTTCAACAAAATTTGCAGTTCTTTGGCTGATTAAAACATCTCATTCTGATCATAAGTTTTTCTCATTATTTTAGTGATAGATTTATTCAAGAAGAGTTTAACTATGACATGACAAAACTCGAGGCAAAATATAAACAACAATTTGAAAAGTAGAATATTGACCAATGAGCAATCTATGATGTTGTCATGCAATCAGTTCACAATAATGATGAGATTATATTTTTTGTCTATGGAAATAAAGGAATAGGAAAAACATATCTTTTGCAAATATTGACGGCTAAGCTTCATTCAATAGGGATACTTGTATTGGTTATTGCTTTTTCAAGAATAGCTTCATTATTGTTACTTGGTGGTTAAATAACACATTCAAGGTTCAAAATACTACTAACTATTGATGACTATTCCTTATGTGTTATTAACAAAGGAACTCAACTTATAAGGTTAATCCAAGCTACCAAACTCATTATCTAGGGTTAAGCACCGATGGTGCATTGGAACTACTTTGAAGCTTTGGATAAAACCTTAAAGATCAATCCTAACATCAATCCTCATGCACGATCAAAATGTTTCAGTGGAAAAGCAATTGTTCTTGGTGGTGACTTCAGATAAGTGCTTCTTGTCACCAAGGATGGAACGAGAAAAGATATAATGAAAGCCAACATTAGTAAATCATATTTATGGCCTAATTACAAATTATGTTTTTGGACACAAGCAAGCTATTAGTTAGAGGAATTATGATAGATAATGAAAGAGTAAAGATGCAACAATTTGCTCAATGGTTACTTGACATAGGCATTTGAAGCATTAGGGTCTCACTTAAGAACAACAGAGATGAAACATAATTGATAAAAATTCCAAATCAACTACTAATTGCATATGATTGTGATCTAATCCAAGTGATTTGTTCAAGTATCTAGGCTAACTTCTTTAGCAATTATGCTGATAATGTCTATCTTAGACAACAAGCCATTATCACTCCATACAATAAAACTATTAATGCTCTCAACTAGTATATTTTATCTTTAAAAAAGAATAAAAAGCTTTTCTAAGCTTCCATTCTATCTTTCTACAATCTAGCAATGTTTCAGAACAAGAAGCTTTCTATCCTCCAAAGTTCCTTAATTCCTTAAACTTTCTAAGAATTGCAAATCATTAACTCAAATTGAAAATAGATTGTGTGATTATGTTGTTAAGAAACATAAATCAAACTTTAGGTCTTTGTAATGGAACTAGACTTATAATCACACAATTGGCTTTGAATGTGATTGAAGGTAGAATTATCAATGGTAGTCATATTGGATAAAAAGTTTTAATTCCTAGAATTGTCATGATAGCTAAAGACCATAAATGGCCATTTGTGTTTAGTAGGAAACAATTTCCTATCAGATTGTCTTATGTAATGACTATCAATAAGAGCCAAGGTCAAACCTTAGATTTTATAGGCCTTTATTTGCCAAACATATGTTTAGCCATGGACAATTTCACATTGCTTTGTCAAGAGTCACTTCTTACCAGCATCTAAAGATTTTGATAAACAATAAGAATAAAATGCATGCAAATAAAACTATGAATGTTGTGTTTAAGGAAATCTTTAAAAATATGATTACAAGTTTATGTTTGTTGTATGTTACATTCTAAATTTGGTTCCCTTACTTACTTTTTCTAATTACAAATGTTTTCATCCATGCATCTTACTAATTGTTACACTTTGCCCCCCCCAAATAGACATTTTTCTTAAATAGCTATGCAAAATTTTTTAACTTCAATGCCCATCATTGTTTCGGGTTTGCTGTATTCACTTCTTTTTTGTTAAGGGAAGAAACAAAAAAAATTGAGTGAGAATCACTAAATATTCCCAGGTGTTAAAGATTCATAGCTAGCTACCATTTCTACATAAAAATATTTAATTTTGGCTTTTAATATAATTCAATTCTTAGAATTTATTTCAATTATGTAGCAGAACTATTGTAAGCAGCACTATGAATTATTTATTGCTTAATTTTTGATATTTTACTAGACAAGGTATATATATATATAAGTTAACCTTTATATTAAAAACATTTTCATATTGTATGTTAGGCAATACTAAAATAATGGTGATTTTACCACTGTCTGAACTGTCAGACAAGAGTAAAAAATGTACTATTAAGGTGAAAATATTAAGACTTTGGAGATCTATAATCAAACATCTGATATGGCATTTTTCATGGACATTCTAGAGGAAGACCAAATTTACCTGATATCTAACTTTTATGTCACTGAAAGAAAAAAAATACTATAATGTAGCTTCAAACCGATACACAATCAATTTTGTTAGATTCACCAAGGTTGTCAGATCAAGCAAACCACCCACCTCTTTTGCTGTTTACCACTATAACTTTGTTAATACTTATCAATTAGAGAACAAAACCAGGAAAAATGCAATCCTTTCAGGTTTTTAGTCATTCGCAAGATCATTAGTTTTAAATTTTATATTCTAATCCAAATATTAAGCTTACTTTTCCTTTTCTGAACATTGTTAGATGTCATTGGGTTGTTGGTTATTATCGGCAAAATTGGGCAACACATATGTCGGGGAAAATCCTCAATAAGTGACAAAGCAAAATCTACAAGTGTGAATTTTAGAGTACAATCTATCAATAGCATTAATCAACTCTAGTTTTGTCCATATAGAGACTAGTTCTGTTCTTTCCATAGATCTTGTTTGCTATAAGAATGATATGATAAGTGTCACACTTTGAGGGAACTTTTCGCACCTCTTTAGAGAAGATAAATTTTAGGCAATGAAGATAAGCTAATCATTGTCTTTGCAGCCATGACTGTCACAAAATTCATGGGTAAGTAATGTATTTTTTAATTCTAATACTATTTAATTTTTTATAGATAAAAATGCAACTATTCAATTGACAAAAAAATAGGTATTTTTTTGTTTTAAATGACATCCAAAGCTCTATTATGCAATATACAATTCTCACATTTTTTTATTACATTTAAAAAAAATAGGGCAACTATCAATTTCAACATGTTTGGCTTCAAGGATTATTATCAATCCTGATAGTCCACGTGCTTTTGAGCTAAAACCTAAGTATGCTCGAACATAATGGACATCACAAATCATTCTAAATGCAATTCAAATCACAATGGCTTAAACAAACAAAAAATGTTCCCAAGTTCGAAGCCAAAAAATCAAAGGTTTAGTTGCTTGGTTTAAAAATTATGCCTCACCTTCCATTGTAATAAGAAAAAAAAATAGGATGACCATTCAACAACTCCAATTAGACCTAGCCAAAGCTTCGGTACTGATTTAATCAAATTATTGTATCAGCCTATCTATTCTTTGAAAAAAAAAAGTAGCAACTAATAAACTATCAAAATTTCTTTGAAATTTAGAACACTAGATACACATCTGCAACAAAAATCTCAATAGATGCCTCCCATGGTTGGTTCTATAACTTCTACAACCAATGCAACCAAATAGTAATTACATGTGATGGGAAGTTATGGTCCACGCAGCATAAAGAAAAGTTCCCACACCTAAGTATAGTAACAGTAGTAAAATATATAATATTTTACAAGTTCTTTTTAGTTCAAATTTTGGGAATTTGATTGAATTTGGTGCATTTAATGCATGTTTTATTGATCTATAGGTTTCAACCTTATGGGATGTGAAAACCATGCAAGTTTATGCAACTACATGCAAGATTAGGTTTATTCCTAATTCTTGTAATGTTTGGAGATGTAAGAATCAACTTTAGTCAAATTTTATTTATTCTAACACTCATAATTTCACTTGGATAAAGGAATCCTACTTGCATTATGACTTCTATATAAATTTGGCTATCTCATTTAGAAGAGGAATCCTATATGCACTTGGAAATTGAAGGTTCATACTTGGACAAGGACTCCTAGAAGCATTCAACCAATAAGAGATTTTACAAGAAGATGACTCTTTGATTAATCATGAAAGTGGTTTTATGCCAGAAAGACACTACACAAGAGTAAAGGTTAAGAGTTATTATTGAAGAAGGACTTTTGGAAGTTTATTTTAAGAGTTTGAACTTAAAGCAACTACATGGTCTTGGATAAACATGTTTAGCCAAAACTTCCTTAAGATTACAAGGCAAGATTGGCATGCCACATGGATTTTTTTAAAGTTTATTTTAAGAGTTTGAACTTAAAGCAACTACATGGTCTTAGATAAACATGTTTAGCCAAACCTTCCTTAAGATTGTAAGATCAAGATTGGCATGACACATGAAAGATCAAGATCAAAATCAAATCCAAGAAGACACATTTAGCCAAGGCATTCAAGAATGAAGAAGCCTATTCGACCATACTTCTATAAAATCAAGGCAAAGCTTTATCACTTAGAGTTTGGATAGAATAGAAACTTTTAATCCCAATCCCCATCTTAGCCAATCCTAGCACTATAAATAAGAGGCTCTTTTGTAAGATTATATCACATCTTTTCTCACGCCCTTCTTCTCTTTATTTTTAGTTTTGGTTTTTCTAGTTTCTTTATAGTTTTCTCTGTATGTTGGCTAAGGTGATAGATTAGCCATTACAAATCTTGTTTTCTCAATTCTTTTTTAATTGAAAGCATTCTTTGTTTGAAGATCTTTTTTCTTTCAAGCGATCTTTTTTTTTAGAAGTTTTAGTTTACCACTCTTTTCATGTTCTTTTATTTTTGACAATCATTTAATTCTTTCTTTTATGTTTTCATATTTTCAGCCAACCTTTAAAATATTTTCAAAGCTTTCTATTATTTTAGATCTTGTATATTCGTCCACACCTAAGAATTCTAAGTGACAGTTGGATAAGTTAAGTCTAGGCTAATACAAGATTTGATTTTCATTCTTTGTTTTCTTTAATTACTTTCAATCTCAATCAATATTTTCATAAGTTTAGATATAAGGCTGTGGTAGTTTATTATCTTTAGTACTTGATTTACACCCAATAACAATTCAATTATATAATCCTCATGAGAACAATGCTCTATTCACTCACTATTATTACTTGATAGCGATTTTTGCACTTGTATGTGATATAAAAGGCAGCAATCAAATTTTTTGCACCATTGTTAGGGATTATATTGGTGTTCAAGAATCAATATCAATAAGGATTTCTACTCCCTTGTAATCTAAACCCTTTTACTTTTTATTTGTTTAAACTATTTTAATCTTTTTCTTTGTTTGCGTGCATAGATCTCGAAGTGTTGATTTAGCTATACTTGACAAGAAAATCAAAAGAAGTCTTAAGGGCTTACGAAGAGAGCAAACAACACCTCCAACTCTAACTTTAATGGTGAATGCAAACAATAAAGGACAAAAAACTTTGAAGGACTATGCTATTCTTAATGCTAATGGATTTCAACCATCCATAAGAAGGCCGACAATACAAGCAAATAACTTTGAGATAAAGCCTTCGATCATTCAAGTGGTCCAAACTTTGGTTGAGTTTGGAGGGTTATCTAATGATGATCCAAATTTTTATCTTTCAAACTCTAAGAATTACATGATACTTCTAAATATAATGGTGTTTCTGATGATGCAGTTAGACTGAGACTTTTTTCTTTTTCTCTTAAAAATAAAGTGAAAAGTTGGTTATCTTCTTTACCATCAGGTTCAATTACCATATAGGATGATTTAGTGCAAAAGTTCCTCACAAAATTCTTTTTGCCTGCTAAGATGACCAAGATGAGGAATAAAATTACTACATTCATGCAACTTGATGGTGAAACTTTATATGATGCGAGGTAGAGATTAAAAGAGTTGTTTCAAAAGTGTCCACACCATGGTCTCCCACAATGGCTACAAATTCAAATTTTTTACAATCAATTGACACCATTTATGCAAACTACTCTAGATTTAGCTGTTGAAAGAGCAATAATGAGGAAAATAGTGGAAGAGGAATATGATGAATAAGGATATGGTGGCAAATAACTACCAATAGGGTATGGAAAGAAAGGTACATAAAAAAATTGCTAGTGTTTAGAGCTTGACTCTCACATCAATCACAGCACAATTAGTAAGCTTAATTAAAAAAATTTATGCCTTAGGAACCTAATCCCCAATTGCCCTATTCAAGCCATTCAAAACCCCTTTTTCAACTTGTGAAATATGTGAAGGATCACACGCTACTGATAAATGCCAAGTTAGGATAAAGACAGTCCAATATGCCCAACAAACCAAGCCTGCCTATAACCCATATAGTAATACTTATAACCAAGGCTAGAGAAACCACTTAAAATTTTCTTATAATCAAAACCATCCTAACCATCAAACTACCAATCAAAACTCAAACTTTTGCCCAAATCTACAACCATACAACCCACCTTAAGAAAAAAAAATAAGTCTTGAAGAAATGTTAACCCAATTGATGTAAACCTAAAACACCACTATATAAAGTCAAGTCGTATCCATTAAGAACCTTGAAACACAAATGGGACAACTAGATCATGCCATAGCCAACAACCACTAAGAGCTTTGCCCAATAATACTAAATCTAACCTAGAGAAATAAGGCAAAGAAGTATGCAATGCCATGTACTCCTATAAGGGGGAAACAACATATAATTTTGATATTGATGATGATCTAATGCATGAACCCATGTAGTCAATTTGCCAAGCTTTGTGAAACAACCTAGGTGGAATATATTAAAAAGAATTTAGTGTTAGAGGAAAAGGAGTTAATGCAATTTGGTAGGGAAATTTTGACAAGCTTTGATCATATGGCATTAGAAGATCTTGAAAGTATTGAGCCGAATAAGGAGATGAATGAAAATTATGAGACAGAGGAGGATCTAGTGAAAGAATACATTAAAGAAAATTTGGCAAGAGAAGATGCAAAACTCATTCAAGTTGGAAGAGCATTACTTGAAAGCACATAACTTGAAGAGGAAAAAGTGCAAGAAAAAAAAGATCGAGAAGTGAAAAGGGTAAGAATGGCTCTAAAGATGTCAACCTAAAGGAAGACACCTAAACTAAAATGGAGAGAGCTACTAAGGGAGTTAAAAACAGTTACACTTATTAATGAGTATAGCCCTACACTTAAACAAATTCAACCAAAAAAGCAAGATGATCTTGGGAGCTTTTCCATATCTTGTTTAATTAGTCATCTATATTTTGATGAAACTCTTTGTGATTTAGGGCTAGTATAAGTCCGTTGCCCATGAATATTTTTGTATACCTAGGAGCTAGTGCTTTGAAACCTCCAATATTAAACATCAAATTTGCTAATAGGTTTGCAAAGAAACCCAAAGAAGTGTTGGATAATGTACTTGTGAAATTTGGTAAGTATTTTTTTCTTATTGATTTTACTATACTAGACATGAAAGATAGTGAAGCCCCTATCTTGTTAGGTAAACCATTCCTTATGACTTTTAGAGCCTTGATAAATGTATAATTATAAGGTCACTTTAAGATTTAAGGATAAGAGGATTACCTTCAAAACTAGACAAGGTATCCTTAGGAATGATGAAGATGTACAAGCATTGTCTAGGGTCACAAAAAAGAAAAAACTTAATGTTAGGGAGCCTAAACGAATCCACCAGTCCACAAGTCCAATATGCAACCATACTTAACCAACCCATAATGCCTTAATTCTTGCAAGCCAAAGATCAATCCCACTAGTTCCAAACTGAATATCCGAATGGTAAACTCCAATCTAGCTTACATGATACTTGCAATGAGAGTTAGTACACCTCTTAAAGCTAAGTTGGTATATGTGACACCTCAAAAGCACAAGCAACAAGGGAAAGTCCCTTTTAAAAGAAAGATGTAATTTTTTAGATCATTTAGGTGTGGTCAAACTTAACTAAAACTAGTGTTACTTGGGAGGCAACCCAAGTTTTACATTTCTAGTTTTTAGTTAGTTTTTTCTTTAAGTTTTATATTCTTTTCCTAGGACAAGTATGCTTTTTCTTGTGTTTGTTTTTGAGTTGTTGTTTTAGGGATGAAGATATGCATAGAGATGCCTAATGGAGAGTGATATTTCAACCTAAAAAGAAAAGCAAAGATAAGAGAGTATTTCTTTTACCCTTAGTTCTTAATTGTGTCATATTATGCAAATTACGTGTGGGAGGGGAAGGAAAACTTTTTGATTAAATTTTTTTTCAAAATTTTTCCTATAATGCTTTGTTTTCAAACCAAATTAGCACACTATATCATTATAATGCTAACTTAGCTGATTTTTCATAAATTAATCGAGCATGACTTATATATTATATTAAGAAAAATATGAACGTAGAAAAGCATAAGATGATATCTTAAGTATGTTTTTCTTTGGATTATGATTTTAATGTTTTATGTATTTGATCTTGATCTTTGATATGCATTGATTTTAGTGAAAAACATGTAATATATAAAGTTGCATAAAGAGTTGAGGCATGAGTATGACTTTAGAATTTAGCTAATCAACACTCAAGGTGAAATTCTAGACTATATTTTATTCAAGAGATGGTCTAGGCATTCTTTAGATAGTTTGAGCCTTTTCAAGCCCACCTTTAATAAAGTATCCCTAATACCTTTATTTTTAAGCCTTTATAAATTTCTTTTTTCTTTATTATTATTTAGCCATATTAATAAGCCCAAGCCTTTTCTTTGAATTATCCTTTTTTTTGTTGTTACGTAACCCAATATTGCTTATACATATGGATAAAATAAGAAAACAAATCGTATTTGGGAAGAAAAAAGGCCCAATGAAGTAAAAATGAAAAAAAAAGCAAAACAAAAGAAAAAGAAAAATAAAAGTGAAATTGACTAAAGCAAATAAAGAAAAAAAAATAAAGAGATGCCTCAAAGTCTTAAAAAAGTTCAATGTTCTCAAATTCAATCAAAAGTCCAAGAAGTTGGAAAAGGAAGCAAAAGGGTTTATGAGCCTAAATTTCTTTTTTCCTACCTTCACCCAAGCCTTACATTACAAGCCTAAAAAACCTTTTGATCTTGAGTAAGTATGTATGTCTAACATTAGTAGAGAGGGATTGAGGGAAGTAAACATATGAATTATATTCTATCTTTAAATTGATATGCGATGGCATATGTTGCATATTTTTTACTTAGATTGTATGTATAGATTAAAATAGATTAACTTCACAATCATAAAAGTTGTATGAAATTGAAAGCTTACTTTTGAATAAGTTTCTTTTTGTAACTATATTTATAACTATCTTTATATTATGCTATAGTGCATGAGTGATGATTTGTGAAAATTTGAATTTGTGTGCATTTATTTTTATGTTTAGTATAGTTAATTTAAGAGTTTTGCTTGAGGACAAGCAAAAAGCTAAGTGTGGAGTGTGATAGCAATAAAATATAGTGTTTTACAATTTCTTTTTAATTCAAAATTTTTTAAATTTGATTGAAATTGGTGTGTTTAATGCATGTTTTCCTGATCTTTAGGTTTCAAGCTTATGGGATGTGAAAACTATGCAAGTTCATGCAATCCATGTAAGATCAAGTTTATTCCTAATTCTTGAAATGTTCAACCATACAAGAATCAAGTTTAGTTGAATCCCATTGACACTAAGACTCTTAATTTCACTTAGATAAAAGAATCCCACTTGCATTATGACTTCTATGTACATTCAACTATCTCATTTAAAAGAGGAATCCTACATGCACTAGGAATTTGAAGACTCATACTTGGACAAGTACCCCTACAAGCATTCGACCAAAAAGAGATTTTACAAGAGGATTACTCTTTGATTAATCTTGAAATAGTTTTTATGCTAGAAGGATATTACACAAGAGTAAAGGCTAAGAGTTATTATTAAAGAAGGACTTTTAGAAGTTTATCTCAAGAGTTTGAACTCGATGCAACTACATGGTGGATAACCATTCTTAGCCGAATCTCCTGTAAGATTGCAAGATCAAGATTGGCATGACACATGAAGGATTAAGATCAAATCCAAAAAGACCCATTCAGTTAAGGCATTCCAAGAATGAAAAACCTTATTCGGACATACTTCTATAATATTAAGATGAAGCTTTATCATTTAGAGTTTAGATAGAATAGAAACATGTAACTCTAATCCCCATCCTAGCCAAACCTAGCATTAAATAGAAGGCTCTCTTATATCATCATATTACATCTCATCTCACACTATTCTTCTCTTTATTTTTAATTTTGGTTTTTCTTGTTTCTTTATAGTTTTCGTTGTATTTTAGTTAAGAGGATAGATTAGCTATTACAAATATTGTTTTCTCAATTCTCTTTTAAATAAAAGCATTCTTTATTTCAAGATTTCTTTTCTTTCAAACACTCTTTTCTTTTACAAGTTTTGGTTTACCACTCTTTTCATGTTCTTTTATTTTCAACAATCATTTAATTCTTTCTTTGATGCTTTCATATTTTCGGCCAAACTTTAAAATCTTTTCAAAGCTTTCCTTTATTTTAAATCTAGTATATTCAACCACATCCAAGAATTCCAAGTAACAGTTGGACAAGTTGAGTCAAGCCTAATACAAGATTCGATTTTCATTCTTTGTTTGCTTTAATTGCTTTCATTATTTTCATTAGTTTAGATATAAGTCTTATGATAGTTTATCATCTTTGGTACATGATTTACACACAATAACAATTCAATTATATAATCGTTATGGGAACAATATTCTACTCATTACTATTACTTGTAACGATCTATACACTTGCAGGCAATATAAGAAGCAATAATCATATACTTTAAACTGAAAATAAAAATAACTTTACTAGCTTTAATCAGTTTTACAAAACTAACAAATCCATCCTTGCAGTTGTAAAATGCCCATCACAGTTGATGACCACAATAGAATTGCAAAATTCATGTTTTTTGAGGACCCTAAAGACAAATTACTACGAGGCATGATGATGAACTTGGTTGCATTATCAAAAGGAGATCCCATGACTTTTATACAACCTTTCAAAAGACTTGAAAATCAAAAAAGAGTTTTCCAAGTCTCCATAACAAAACAATCACTTGACATTGGAATTCTTCATTTTTCCATTTATACTACATATCAGCCAGATGATGTGGAGAAAAAGTCTCCCCTTTTAACATTACCTCCAATTAAATAATACTTCTAACGCCTTAAATAATTCTTTTATAAAAAAATTAAAGGATCATTTAAATGATCCATAATATATAAAAAAAATCATTTAAGGCATTTTTATACAAAAAAACGTTAAATAATCCTTTTATAAAAAAAAATTAAATGATCATTTAAATAATCCATAATATAAAAAAAGGATCCTTTAAGGCATTCTATACAAAAACACCTTAAATGATCATTTATTTTTTTTTATAAAAGGACACTTTAAATAATCCTTTTATAGAAAAAATTTAAATGATCCATAATATAAAAAAATAAAAGGATCATTTAAGGTGTTTTCTATACTATTTAAGGCGTTTATGTATAAAAAACACCTTAAATGATCCTTTTATTTTTTTATAAAGGATAATCCTTTATAAAAAAAAATTTAAAGGATCATTTAAGGCATTCTATACAAAAATGCCTTAAATAATCTTTTTATAAAAAATTTAAATGATCATTTAAATGATCTATTATATAAAAAATTAAAAGGAACATTTAATGTGTTTCTATACAAAAAATGCCTTAAATGATCTTTTTATTAAAAAAAAATTAAAGGATCATTTAAAGCATTTCTTTATAGAAAACACATTAAAAGATCCTTTTATAAAACAATAAAAAGAATAACTAAGGTGTGCAAAGTGCCAAATGCCTCAATTGATGATATTTTATAAATAAAAACAGTAATCAAATAAAATATATATTTTTTGCTACTAAAGGTATTATTTGTCATTTGGTTATTTATTATTAATAAAACAAAATAAAAAGTTGTCATTATATATGTTAAAGAGATTATGATAATTATACAAAAATTAATATATGTGAAAAATTTTCAATTAAACAAGTGAATCTGAATACGGGATGCTTTAAAAATTGAAGAAAATCTTTAATATTATACTTTTTTGAAGATCACACTTTTTTCAAAATTTAAAATTATGGAAATCAAACTTCCCTTTAAGAGGAAAACAAATTTAATTATGAAATTTCACCTTTGTTTGATAGTCAAGGAAATGTAAGAAAATAGAATTTCAATAATCCACGTAGCCAACTTTTTTATCAATCATTTGCTTTGTTTCTCTTGTCAGTTATGCAAACTTTCTTGGTAGGTGAACAAGGAAGATGAGAGAGAAAATTAAGTTTTCGTGTTTGATCCATTTAGAGAGAAAAAAAAATGAAGTATAAAAAAAAGAAACGAAAGATTGGTGTTTCTTTCTATCAGAATCGGTCAAGAATTACAGAAAGCTAGTCTAACAATGTTTCGATCGTAAACTGCAATTTGTTGCCTTTAAAAGTTATTTAATCTAGGCAATTCACAAATTGACAAGAATATTTGCTTTTGATAAAGTAGTGCAAGTGGTTTGTCAAACCGTAGAATTATGAAATGCTATAAAAAATTAATTTTATTATAGTGTCTTGCCCATAAGATATGATAAGTCTCTATCAACTGTAGCATATCTTTGATGAGATCATATGTCTAGCAAATGGACATTTAATTTTTTTTTCTATATTAATCTTGTAATAAGATTGTAACATAGATTATTAGTCTCCCAAGCTATTTTAGACTTTTTCTATGCTAAATAATATATATTTAATTTTAAGAGGGATAATGTGAATAGATGTGACAATCTAAAATATTATATGATAATATAATACGAATACGATATAAAAAAAAATAAAAATGACTCAATTTAAAATTTTAGTTATAATTATATATGAATTTAATAAAAGAAAAAAATATTTTTTGCTTTTGTGTCGACACGAATTATGACATGTAATTTTTGTATAAAATACTGTACAAATATACAAATTTGAGTATTTTACATTATACAAATCACAAATCACCATGTCTAAATGTGAACCACCATGTTAATCAATAAGAAATAATCTATATCATTTTCAATTTTCAAACCCTTCTTTGAATGAATTAAGTATAAGCTTAAAAACGTTGGGATTTACCTTGAATCTCAGAATCCCATATCGAAAATTAAATGATTTTGAGTTTATCTTGTATCCCACATCGGGAGTTTAACAAAAGTATAAAGGGTTTCACCTTTATAAATAAGATGTTTTAGTTTTAGTTTAGTAACCTCAGAGAGTTAGACACCAAGAGAATAGCTAAGTGAGTAGGCTATTAAAGGGTCTAATTGGGTTTTGGGTTAAGTTTTGAGTAAGGAGTTTTAGGAGACTTTTTTCATTCTAAAAGTCTCACAATTGTAAAGATTTATTTGATAGTGGATTAGGTTTGGAGTAGGCCATTTTGAGTTGGGCCGAACCAAATATATTTGTGTGTTTTTATTCTTGATTTGAGCTTGTTATTTTGTGTGTGGTTGCTGGGCGTGAGTGTTATTTTTCCCAACAAGTGGTATCAGAGCGAGGTTTGAGGTTTGAGGTTTGAGGTTTGAGGTTTAAGGTTCGTGGGTCCAAGAGATCGTGAAGCAGTGTTTGAAGATGTCTGAAGAAGGTATGTCTGGTATGTTTATGCCTAAGTTTGAGATTTCGTTATTTGATGGAAAGAGTAATTTTATGTTATGGCAAAGTACGATTCAAGATCTATTAGTACAACAAGGGTTGGATCAGGCATTAAAGAATAGTAAGCCTGAGGGAATGTCTGACGTTAATTGGAATAGGATTCAGAAGAAGGCTGTTAGTACTATTAGATTGGCGCTAGCTTCAGAGGTGAAATACAGTGTGTTGATTAAGAGTACTCCGAAAAGTTTATAGGATAAGCTTGAAGGCATTTATGCTTCAAAGTCGTTGACTAATAGATTATGTTTAAAGATGGATCTGTATTCTCTGAAGATAGAAGAAGGTATGAGTCTTCATAATCACCTGAATGAGTTTAATAAATTGGTTTCTCAATTGCTAGCGATATATGTTGATGAGTTAAAAGATGAAAAGAAGGCTTTAATTTTGCTATCATTTTTGCCCAATTCTTATAGGCCTTTAGTTCAGACTGTGTTGGTGGGCAGGTCTACTTTGAAGTTAGATGATGTGACTGCCTCATTGCATGAGAATGAAAGGTTTATGAGAGCTCAGAACTCATCACTTGAGGGGAGTACACTAGCTGTAGAGGGTTTTGATCGAGGGAAGACTCAAAAGAGGATTGATGGATCAAGATGGAGATCCAAGTCAAAAGATAAAGATTACAGTGATGTAGAATGTTATTATTGTGGTGAGAAGGGACATATCCAAATACGTTGCAGGAAGCTAAAAAGGGATATGGCTGCTTTCAAAAGGGCGAATGATGAGAAGAAATTAGATGAAGAAAAAAATGATACTGCTGCTGTCGTGTCTGATGATGATGATGTTGTTTTGACAACTTGTATGGATGAGACTCAAACTTTAAAAAGTGATAAAGGTTGGGTTTTAGATTCAACTGTTACAGTTCATATTTGTAATGATAGGAGTTGCTTTGTGGAGTTGGATGAGAATGAAAAGTATGGAGATATTGTGGTTGCTAACAAATAAAAGGTGCAGATTCAAGGCATTGGGAATGTTCGCCTTAGATCTCACAATGGTGTTATTAGGATGCTTCGTCATGTAAGGTACGTACCAAATTGTCACTACAATTTGATTGCTTTGGGTGAGTTAGCTTCTCGGGGGTACACATTTTTTAGTAGTAATGATTGGTTAAAAGTGTACAAGAATGGTAGTGTGATTCTACAAGGGAATAGGGTCAATCATTTGTACATGTTTGATGGAGGCTCAGTTGCTGCGATTCCTGTGATGAAAGAAAAGAAGAAAGGTAAGCGTGTTAGCTTTGCAGATACTGTTGAAGTGTTTGGAGATTCAAGTCAAAGGAGGATTTGTTGGGATTTACCTTGAATCTCAGAATCCCATATCGAAAGTTAAGTGAGTTTGAGTTTGTCTTGTATCCCACATCGGGAGTTTAGCAAAAGTATAAAGGGTTTCACCCTTATAAATAAGATGTTTTAATTTTAGTTTAGTAACCCCAGAGAGTTAGACACCAAGAGAATAGCTAAGTGAGTAGGCTATTAAAGGGTCTAATTGGGTTTTGGGTTAAGTTTTGAGTAAGGAATTTTAAGAGACTTTTCTCATTCTAAAAGTCTCACAATTGTAAAGATTTATTTGATAATATATTAGGTTTGGAGTAGGCCATTTTGAGTTGGGCCGAACCAAATATATTTGTGTGATTTTATTCTTGATTTGAGCTTGTTATTTTGTGTATGGTTGTTGCACGTGGGTGTTGTTTTTCCCAACAAAAAACACGATTATTATTTGTTCAACACAATCTTTGTTGAAGTAGCAATGCCAGTCGCCAAACCTAAAAATAATTTTTGATTTTCAAGAGATTCTCAAAACTATTTTAGAAATCCTGCAAACAAAACACCCTCATATATTTGTTTTTCTATTTAGAAAACCAGATAGATTCTTGCAAGCTAGAACCATTAGAAAAATGGGCGGATGAAATTGCAAATCAAACATGCTACAAATGCTCATCTTGGAAGTACTTTGAAAAAAGGTTAAAAAAATCTACTAAAGAAATATATTGAAATTTACTATCATTAATATTTCATCTCTAAATTTAAAATATATATATCTTATTATAATTTGATTTTTCATTTCCATATAACGAATTACTTATATCATGTACTTTGTCTTATGACAAACTTTTTCATACTAATCTTTAAGTAATATACATTTTATAATTTTTTAGAAGATGATAGATCAAAATGAAAAAAAAATTTGTATTTTATTTACTAATAGTTTAAATGTTTTCTAAGTAGATTTAAGTATGCAATTTAATTTCTATAAATTGCTATATAAAGTAACAAGAGAGTAAAAGAGCTTTCATCGATTATATAATAATAGTAACATGAAATACAACTCAATAATAAACAAACTAAGTTCATTTATAGAGATAGCAACCAAGCAGATATTCATTATTTTTTTATCAAAATCTTTTTAATATTCATAATACATGAATTCGTTTTAATTTAATATCACTATCTGAATCCGCTTAAATAAGCATTATTCGTTTAAATATCTGAATCCATTAAAATATTTGATTACTTAAATTTTTTGTCAAAATATAAAATAAACAAGAATTAAATTTAAAATTTAAATTCACTCTTAATTAATAACAAATAAATGTTATTTGATAAGGTTTGAAACCTTCCATAAGTATAAAATTTTACATATTTTACATATGTAAATAAGTATCAAATTTGGATACTAACTACTACTTATTAAAACTTAAACAGAATTAGATGTTAAATATCGATGAGATACTATTTGTACTCTATCTAAATCCATCATGAATAATAAATCTTTTATTAAATTTCGTTAATTATCAATTTATAATTATCTAAATTTGATATAAAATGATCAAATAATAATAGATATCCGTTTATTTATTATCAATTATTATCCTTTTTCATATATAATAGTTAAGGACTAACATGACGCAAATATTAACATTTGTGTGTCGTGCCATGTTAGCCTATGTGCCACATGCTAACGTAAGCTTGATAGATTGTGCCACATGCCAACAATGAATCAAGTGAAGCACGACTTATATCATGCCAAATCGAGTGGTGCCATAGGTTACCCAATCCATTTGGTACATTCTTAAGATAAAATCATAAAAAAGTAGTCATATATGATCCACAATCGCATTTACATGATTATAAAGCAAGCTTCCATATAATTAGACTATGTAACTCGAATGTTTCAAAATGGATTACTTCAAATTCTATCTCAAATTTAAAAATTCATTTGATTTATGTAAATTTAAATTTAAATTTAACTTAATTTGATTTAATTAAAAAAGTAACAATTCAAATCTATTTGATCTAAACATAAAACGGCCCGCACTTGAAAAATTAACTCAAAACTATTTAAATCTAAATTGATGTAATTTTAAAACTCAACAATACGAATTTACAATAATCCAAAGTCTAATATTTTGATTGTCGAATTTAAACAATTCAAATTCAAAATAACTCAAACTTAAAATGATTTAAATTTTCCTTGATTGAAATGAAAAAATTTAAAGTAATTCAACATAATAATATATATATATATTTATATATATTTGAGAAAATCAATGATTGAATAAGATAGGATTTCAATATAGTGGGATCTTCTACCATTTTTTAAAAATTAAAATAAAAAGGTGAGAAGAATATAATTTTAATTACATTAACTTTTAGAAATAAAAATGTTAGTAACACCTAAAATTTCTAGTCTGTTTTATTCTTTCCAAAATGATAGCAAATTTGGTTCTATCGAAAAAGAAAAAATGATCATATACATGAAATTATTGGGCCTAAGCCCATTAACACATATTTAAAGCTAAAACTAGCTTGTTAGAAACTGAAGATCATTGAGCTCTTTATAGAAGTCAAAATGCTTAGGACATTTATCAAAGTTTTAGGTTTTCCTTGGAACTCTATTTCTTTTCTCTTTATTTTGATGAGATTGTGAAGTACAGAAGTTCAAATCAAAGCCTAGCTAGGTAGTTTTGGGCTGGACTCTTAATTTTCTTAGTCTATACTTGCCCGAATAAGTGCAATGGGTTCCTAGAATTCACGGATTCCTTTTACTATTCACTTTTCCTTCTCGTTTTTGTTTTTTTTTTTTTCTTTTCAATCCTTAAGTTAAATCATTGTGGAAAAAGTCTACTTAAGTTGAGAATAGTGATGTTCATTGCTAGCCATATGACCAAGCATGCAATTTGTTGTTTAACAACCATGATTTTAACGACAATATAATGATAAATAGACTATTTTTAACCAAATATTCTAAAATTCAAATTTTCATTCTCTAAAATGGAACTGTTAAGGGGGTAAGGGTTTTGGCTATTTCATTGAACCTATATATATGCTTTATCATGAGAATAAACTAAAATGTTAACATTATTTTATATTTATATTTATATTTCATTATTTTTTATATTTTCGATTATATTTAAATGAAAGTAATTTAAGTTGTTCAAAAAATGTGTAAATGAAGTTAAGCTTGGAATGATTTTTTTTTTCTAGGCCGCTCAATTATGGGCCAGGCTTGCTAGCCAACCCCACTTAGTCCTAAGGGAAAACCAAAATTTTTCTTCAATAGGAGAATAGTAGACATGTTTAAAGATTAAGCTAGCCCTTTTTAATGGGTTCTACTTTACTCTTGTTTGGCCTTAAACAAAGATTTTTAAGCTCAATCAGCGTAAATTATTATTTAATTAATAAAAATATTTCTTTCCATTTTGAATTTTAAAATATATTGTTCATATGTATTCTCATTGGAGAACTGAAATCCAAAGTTCAAATTTTTACTTCTTTTAGAAGACCTAATTGGGGAGGTTTAAGGTAAAAAGTTTTATCCTCCATGTTCAGATGTAAAAAAAAAAAAAAAAAAAAAAACCTAAAACTTTACCATTTTTTATGCTAACTTTTCTTTTCTTTACTAATTATTTATTTTATTATTGACTAAATTTTGCCTTGATTAATTAGACTTCATGTATAAACATATAGCAAATATACATGCGTATAAAAATGCTGCAAGTATCACGCGAGATACTAATGGTTGAAATACTTTATTGTAATACATTAAGCATTAGTTTGTTTTATTTGAGAGTTCTATAAAAGATTGTTGGTAATTTTAAAGAGATAGCTTGGAATATTTATGCTTATTTTATTCGACTAAATTTACATATTTATTCATTTTGCATCGTATCTTTTTTCCCCCTTTTGCATTGTATCTTTTGTGATTTGTAAAATTATCTTTTTTTTTTTCTAACATATAGGTCATCCCAATTAGTAAATTTGGTCATTTTGATAATTAATTTTCTTGTGTTCCAATCGTACCAGCAGTTGGTGCTAATTTTAAATGCATTATCTTTACAAGGTGTAGCATATTTTATCTTAACTTGTAAGATAGAGTCACCTTGAATAACCTATTTGATTTCTCTAAAATATTTTTGACACGAAAGGTTAAGAAAAATAGGAGAATACAAATTTGCAAATATCATATATCAAACTCCAACCTTATCGAAAAACTAGTTCTTAAAAATGCTTGGTGAACCCTTTAAGATAAGTTTAGGGTTCATAAACTAAAATTTCTATTCAATTTAATGCATTAAAAAAACCCATTTTTCTCTTTAAAGAGGTGATCAATACTCAAGATTCATATATTTGGTAAAATATATATAGAAATATTGTTGGCTAGAAAAAAAATACCACTGGTGTAGGTAAGACCTACCCCACTGTTATATACCACAAAATGCAAGCAAATAGTCACTACATGAAAATAGAGATTTAGTGACTATTTTTTATTAGTGTTTTTAAATAAATACCACAAAGTTTCATGTTTTTATAAGGTTAGTGATTTTTTTTATAAAATGCCACTAAATTCTTATATAACGACGCTTTGATTTAAAAAAGCTACTAAAAATATATTTTTGTGGCATTTGTTGACTTAAATGCCACTATATACTTTGACCTTTATATATTTCGCGACATTTATAATGTAAATGATGCTAAATACAAATCTACAAACTAAAAAAAACTCATTGTTTTGTTTTGAATTGTGGTGTTTTTAACTTAAATGCCGCTAAGGGCAAGAAAGTTAGTGGCATTTCTATAAGAAAAATATTGTTAAATTTTCCTTAAATTTCAAACCTACGAGACCTCATTTCGGTTTTTCTTTTCCCTACTCATTTCTTTTATTTTTACTCATTTTTTGTCACTTTTTTCTCATTTTCTGCCTAAGTTTCAATCATTTTGTGGTCAATTTTCATCTTTTTTCTTTTCATTTTTGTAAATTTCAAGTTAGCTTTCTTGAATTTTGGGTCAAATCTCTAAACTTCCTGTCTAATTTATTTGGTCAAATCCCTAAACTTTCTATCTAATTTGTTACATTTTTGCTATCGTTCAAGCTCCATTAGTAAGCTCAATTTCAACATTGACAGTTTTTAGTGTTGGCCATTCTTTTACTTTTTTTATCAATTTATTTTGTTATTACAATTCTGAGTTTGGTTTCGTTTAGTTGGTGAAAAAAATTCAAAATAGAACAAAAAGTGAAAGAAATAGGGTTTTTCTCTAAAAAACTTGACATTGAACGTTGAATTTACTTATAAATACGAATGAAATTTTAAGTTTAGTTTTTTTTTTCAACAAAATATTTTTGAAATTACTAAAAAATTGTTATTTGTTAATGTAAATTTGTTGATTCATTCAAGATATCCTTAGGAAACCATTCTCAAATAGTTTTATTATGTTTTGAGTATTAAATTTTCTGGTTTATTGTTTATTTGCTAGGCTTTATATTTTCTTAACGACTTAAATAAAGTGGTACATTGCTTGAAGAAAAAAATTTATGCTACTAAGATACAAGTCTCTTTGCATCATTATTTTATTCTGTCTTTTACTTTATAATGAAGATGATGAAGAAGTCAAAGGCTTTTTTGTGAAACCTTCTTTTAGATTCGATAACTTTCTTACAAATTACAATGTACAAGTATTTTTAACTCGATTTTGCTTCTTTTACTATTTTCTTTTTATCTTTATTTGGTAGTAATTTAATGAGATTGTTATTGAGTTATGTAAACTTAAAATATTTACCTAGACTTATGGATCCCTGACTGGCAAAATGTTTATATAAAGGACGTTGTTGAGTGCTTTTAAGCTTTATCCCTCATCAAAAAATAAAGGGGTGTTTGTGCTATTTGTAGTTTACGGGTTCTGTGCATTGTCTATTTGTCATTGCTGTCATTTTTTGACAGAAGCTTATTCTTTTACTAAAATTATTGATATAGGATTTCTTTTTCCTTGTGTAGCTAGTGCTATCGATTGCCAAAACTAGCAATCGTGTTTACAAACAAATGTGTGTAGAGACTAGCATGCATATACATGCACTTGTCTTCTTGATTTCATGTTAATGTTATGTGTTACCATATTCAATTAAATTATTTAGTACTTTTCTTCTATTTTTAGACCATTCCAATATCTACTATTTTCACTTGGTGTAAGTCATATACCTAAACTTTACATCTTCAATTCAAAAGCAAATAGGTAAAACTTTAGAGGGTTTTTGTAAAGTACTTTGCATTTCTACTTACGAAGTGGAATGGATAGTGAAAGGAGACAAGGAAGAGATATTTTTGCATTTCAAAATGTCGATATACTTCATATAAAAAAATGTGAGTATGCTATTAATATAGGATAGATAGTTAAGAATAATTTGATATATTGATTTTGAAGCATGAAAAGTATAGTGGGATATGTATATTGCATTTTATCCATTTAAAAAGAAAAAAAGATAAAAAAAAAATGAGTAGGATAATCGACCTAACAAATGTAAACAATGATTCAGAATGAAAGTAAACAAAGGTTAAAATGCAGGGTAAAAAATAGAGAAAAAGGCTAGATATGTTGATATCTTCATTTGTATAGCTTATTTTTTTTCCAATACCTGAAAAACTTAGCATATTATGATTCACTTCTAATGTTGTGTGGTGGCATGTTTTTAATTCTCTTATAACCATATGCAGCCATCACCAAAAGCTTGAAGTGTAACAAACTAATAGGCTATTATAATGGTTGAGGCAATAAAGAATAAGATGTAAAGATGTTAATAGTTGAAGTTAGGTGATTATGTGTGAAATTTTTGTTTTTTTTTTTTTTTTGAATGCCCTAGATAGAATTAGTTGTAATGCAATGAGGAATCATTAACTTACCATGTTTATTTATGTTGAATAAGTTGCTCATGTCATTGAAAAATGGCTTTATGATTGTTTACCTCTGTTAAAGTCATACTATCTTTCATGTTTGCAAATGGTGCTAAGTTTCATCTGCAGAACTACACTATTTGATTTTATTCCAATAGGTATGTTTTTTTCTTAAGCAATATTTATCACTTATAGGGGCAATTGGAATATGATTGTAGCATGTGTCCATGTGATTTTTTTTTTTTTTTAAATAGTTTGATGCTGGAAAGTTAATGCACCATAGGGTGTTTGTATCTATATTGTTTATAGAACTCTTAATTGAATTTGACAATTTTAATGTCATGAATTAAATGACATTAATTTAATTAAAATATTATATTAAAATCATAATAACAATTAAAAGGAATTTATGTCTTACCTACATTTTCCTAAAAATGGATAATGGATAATGTATAGAGATAATGTATTTTAGATCTATTGTCAAAGGTAATAAAATGCAAATCTATAAAAATATTACAACCATTTTACCCTTATTGGTGCTAATTATTGGTTTCTCTTAATTGATTTTAGTGAGAATGCTTCTATTATTTATTTAGAGTTACAGGTGCCTTTCTTCATACGATCTTGTGTGTCTTGTGAGGATGTAACTTTATAATGGTCATTACATCTATTAATGGCCATATGTGTTTAATTTCTATCAAAGCTGATTTAGCATTACATATTGGTATAAGCATGCATTTGGAAAGGATGGGTAGGGGTTGGTGGTTAAATTCTAACTCTTGACATGATTGGAAAGAAAGGATATTTTTACTTGTATGGAAAGTTTGTTTTTATCACCATGATGGAGTTTAATTAGATTTGTTGCACCTTTAGAAATGTTACATGCACTATAAGAAAATAGGTATATGGATGCATTTTTTTAGTGGCATTTATTAACAAACGCCACCAAGTTTCATGTTTTTTAAAAGTTAACAGCATTTATATTGTAAGGCCTTTCCTTTAGTTTCCTTCCACTAATTTATAAGTTTAGTGTTACCAACTTCTTCCTTAGTAGAGAATGATTCTTATTGCATCTAGAAGTTTATTTGAACCGATTTTTTGATGAATATGTTTTGCCTATACTTTATTTTTACCTAAAATTTTCTCATCTCATCTTAACATTTGTTTTGTTTGTTTTTCCAAATTATGGTGTTTGATAAAATGACTTAATCTTGCTTAAAAGGATTTGTTGTGCATGAAAACCATAAACAACAGAAGATAGAGAAAAAAAACATCTATAGTCATTTATGAATACTGCAAGGTAAAGTATTTACCACATACTTAATATTCTTCTATTACATTGTAAGTTTTTAGATGTATGAAAATTCGATTAAAATTTGTATAAATTTTTTGTTAATGTTATCTTTATTTTTTTTTTTGGATTGTTTAAAAAACATGATATCAATGCATGACACATAATATTTTTTTTTTTTGCATTATAATAGGTTATCTCTGATATCATCTTGTTATTATTTTTGGTTTAATACTTAGTATAATTAAGTATGTTATAGTTCATTTTCATCTAATTTTATTATATAATTTTAGTCTGATAATGTAGTAAGTACTAAATGAATGAGAGTTGGATGCAAAAGTCAAGAGTGCTGAGATAGAGTGAAAATTTTCTTCATTTTGCATTTGATAATGCAAGTGAAGATAATATGATATTATGCCATGTTTAAGGTGTGTTAATATTGATGGGCAAATGCGTGAAGTTATTTTGAAACATTTAATTTGTATTGGATTTGTCTCGAGATATGTTAATTGATATTTTCATGGAGAGTTTGTACCATCAACGTCATCGACTAGAGTTCCTTCAACTTCAAGGGTTTCCTAACATCAACATGATCCTATTAGACAAGATGACAAGAAAGGCATGTTGCAAGATGCTTTTAACATTCATAACCAACATTTTCATAATCTGTTTCCCCAAAATGATTGATTTAATGAGTCAAATGTTGAAATGAATGAATTTAGTGAATATGAGATTAGTGTAAGTGACCAGCAATCTAGTGGAGAAGCATCAAAGTTTTATAGATTGCTTGAGGATATGAATGAAGAACTTTATGAGAGATCTAAGCATTCAACGTGATATTTCTATGTGTGTCTTTTTCACTTGAAATGCTTATGTGGATAGATGAAAAATTCTTTGACTTTATTATTGGAGTTTATGAAAAAAATGTTTTCTTTTGCAAATATCCTTGAATCTTGTAAGAAGATGATCAAAGATTTGGATTTTAGATATGAGAAAATTCACAATTGTCCTAATGATTGCATGTTGTATTGGGGTGATAAAAAAAATAAAAAATCTTATCATATATGTGGTAATTCTTATTGGTTGGACATAAATCCTGATGAAAGATTGAATGGGCATGATGATGAAGTCTATGTAAAAGAAAAGCTTGTAATAGTTTTATAGTATTTTTCATTAATACCAAGACTTCAACGACTTTTTATGTCTTCCAAAACTATAGATTCTATAAGGTGGCATCATGACAAGCAAATGGATGATGGATCATTGAGGTATCCTGTTGATTCTTTGGCATGAAAATCATTTTATTCTAGGTTTTCAAACTTTGCTTCTGATCCTCAAAATGTTATGCTTGGACTAACATCTGATGAATTCAACCATTTTAAAATGATGATTACTTCTTATAGTACTTGGCCAGTTATATTGCTTTCGTACAATTTGTCACCATGGATTGCCATGAAGCAACAATCATTTATCTTGTCTATAATAATTCTCAGAGAAAAAAGTCCAAGTAATGAATAGACATATATTTGCAACCTCTTATTGAAGAGTTAAAGTAATTATATGAAGAAGTTGAGATTATAATGCATCAAAAAAAGATAACTTCAATATGCATGCTGCTTTATTATGGACTATTAATGATTTTCTTGCTTATGCGAATTTATCTGGTTAGAGCACAAAATGTTGTTATGCTTGTCTATGTTGTGTTGCACAAACATGTTCGAATTGATTACATAATGGTAGGAAGTTTAGTTATATGGCACATCATCGATGGTTAGATGATAATCATCGATTTAGATTCTAAAAAATCTCTTTGATGGAATTGAAAAGTTGAAAAGAATGCCTTTATCAATTAGTGGGTCTAATATCTTGTCAAAGTTAGAAGATATCAATTTCACTTATTAAAAAATGACTCAATCAAGGAAAAGAGTAAGAGAGATCTTTAAAAGTGTCCACTTTCTATTACTCAAGTTGGTAATCTTAATGTTCAAAGTGATAAGGAGGAAGATGAAAAAAGATAACCTTAATAAGTTTGAGTTGTGAAAAAAAAGAAGTATCTTTTTTGAGTTATCTTATTGGAAATATAATTTATTATGTCATAATCTTGATGTGATGCACATAGACAATGATGTTTGTAAAAATTTTATCAGGACAATTCTCAATGTAAATAAAAGATCAAAGGATGACTTAAAGAGCCAGCTTGACCTAGTTGACATGGGGATTGGACTTAACCTTCATCTGAAGTAGCTTCCTAATGGCAAATCTTGATTGTCTCCCACTTGTTTTAGAATGTCTAAAGTTGATAAAGATGTGTTTTACAAGGTTTTGAAAAATGTGAAAGTCTCGGATGACTATACATAAAATATATCGAGATGTGTGAATATGAAAGAGTGAAAACTTTCTTTATTGAAGTCACATGATTATCACATTTTGATGCAAGACTTAATTCCCCTTGCTTTACATTCATTAATGTCAAAGTAAGTCATTTCAGTGGTAATTGAATTGAGTAACATATTTAAAGCTCTCTGTGAGAAAGTTTTGAATATGGAAGAGCTTGACAAACTTCAATATTGAACCACGATTACTTTATGCCATTTAGAGAAGATTTTCTCTCCAAACTTTTTCACTATTATGATGTATTTGGTTATCCACCTTCCACACAAAGCAAAAGTCAGTAGATCGGTTTATTATCGATGGATGTATCCTATTGTTTATTATTTGTTAATAACTTGATTAGATTGTTAGTGTTGATCATATCACTCTAGTTAAAAAGGTATATCACAAATATTTTATGCCTTAGGTTTTTGGGGAGGTTAAAGTTTTATTGTCGTAACAAACACTATCCAAAAAGTTTTGTTGCTGAAGGATATTTAGTAGAAGAATGTATGACATTTTGTTCTCATTATTCGAAAGATGTTGAAATGAGATTTAATAGATCATAAAAAAATGTTGGTATACAGCATATTGACTTTGCCTACACTTATCTTTTTGAAAGTTTTGGACAATCAATAAGCAAAACTGAAGTGGTGGAGTTAAATGATAAATCTTGGGCATAAGCACATCGATATGTTCTTTTCCTTTATGACTTAATTGAATCGTTCCACATGTAAGTTTTTTTGTGAGGAAATCATTCATTCTATTAAGCATAATTTATCATATTTTTCTTATTGTTAATACTTTATCTTGATGCATGTAGTGAGTGTAAAAATAATATGAGAGCTCGTGCACATTATCAATGATCAAACCCTCGAGAGCTTGATAAGTTTTTCACTGAAAATTTTCATGAATAGTAAGGAGCAACTATGAGTAATGCCATACTTTCCATTATAAAAATTCTACATAGAATGCCTAAGGTATAAATAAAATTAATTACATATATATTTATTCCACTTTTATGGGTTTGGAGTGGAAGGTATGCTAGTGAAGAGGTGAAGTGTCTTTCACAAGGTTCGAACAGAATTATGAAACAATAAAAAGGTTTTATTATCAATTGATTTAGATTTCACACTAAATCCCGTGAGAGATTTAGAAGAACACAAAACTCAAGAGTTGTTGTTACTTCATCAACTACTAGCTATGCTAGTGCTAGGGACACAAACTCTTTTGAGAAAAATGTTTACTATTATGGCATGATTAATGACATCATTGAGTTGGATTATTATGGCAAGTGAAAAGTTATCTTATTTTGGTGTGATTGGATTGATATGAATAGTGCAAGAGGTATTAAGAAAGATTAGTTTGGATTTACAATTATGAATTTTTCTCGATTAATTCATACTTGACAAAAACTCATCGATGAACCTTATATTTTTTCCTCTCAAGTTAAATAAGTTTTTAATTCTGAAGACTTTAAAGAATTGGGTTGGTTTGTTGTTCTTTGTAACACACCTAGGGACTTATTTGATGTGGGGTCAGATACTAGAGATGATGTTGAATATGGAATTGAATATTTACATTTTGCTGAACAAAACTTGTATGGAATTATCTTCAGTACCTCTGCTCAATGGGTTTATGAAGATGTTAATAAAGACATTTATGAACCATGATGAATCATCTATATTTTGTAATTAAAGGGTTTAAAACATAATGTAATCAATGCTTGTATGTAATTTATGTGGCATTCATTTTTGTATATTTATTGTTTTGTAAATCATACATTATTTTTTAATTTAATTAAATCAATATGTTCTTTATATATCATTGGTTATGATTTCTTAACTTTTTAATATCTTTATATATGTTCTTTACATATGTTCTTTATATATTCGCTTTTATAATGCAACTAAGCTATAATGTCAAGAAATGTGCCATGGACTGAATCGTTTGGAGGGAATGTGCCTACTGTCGATTCTAACTCAGTCACTTTTAACCCTTCAATTGATAATGGATCTAGCAATACAAGAGGTCCAAGTTTAGATAGTATCCTACCAATTGATTCTGTTTCCAAGTTGAATGCAGATTTTATAAACCCCATATTTAGATTTCGATTATAATCATTAAAGTATTGGTAATTTACTAATTGACATTTTATTTTTTATAGTTGATAACAATGGTCAACGTAGGACCAGAGGCCAAACAACTTTGAAAGAATTGTTTCTATTACTTCTAAATTAGCATATTATAGTGTCTATAAACTCTGATAGGCAACCAATTGGTGAAAAGTCTCAACTCTTAGCTATATTTTTAGGTATGAATGCCTGTAATGGAATGAAATTGCCTATTCATTATGAAACATGGCATAAAGTTCAAACAGAAGGTAAGGTTGATGCTTTAAACTTTATTGAGGTATTAGTATAATTAATTACACATAAAAAATTAATTATTTCAATTTTGATTTATTGATTATAACCTTTTTTTTTGCATTATTACAGTCAAGATTTGTACTTGAAATACCTACTTCATTTGTGCTTAAGTCATTGGGAAAGAAATGGAAAGACTATAAGCATAATTTGAAGAAAAAGTATTTTGATCGAAATAGTATTGTAGAGGCCACAATGGAAAATCTACCTCGTAATGTGATTAGGTGGCAATATGAATAATTAGTTAGATTTTCGTTCTTAAGAAAATGAGATGTACTAATTTATAACTTTTATGATTTTAGTTGGTAATATTTGTATTTCTACTATATACACAATTTTTTTTATGATAAGAAAGAGAAAAGACTGGGATTGGTAGGAGAAAGCTGCAAAAAATAGTGACACAAGTGGATAAAAAAGCTTTGCAAGAAAGCAAAAAAAAAAAGTAAGTTTATGATATTAAACTTATCTGAATGACTAAAATTGGTTTTCATTGTTGATATTTGTGAAAAAATTACAATTTATGTCTATTTAAGACTTTTTTATGCTGTTAAAAGGTAAAAAGGTAAATTTACAGTTATTGTTCTTTTTTAACAATTTTGATAGTTTCAATACATGATATTAAACTTGTCTACATAATTGAACTTGGTTTCTATGATTGATATGTGTGAAATGTTCTTGTTTATGTTTGTTTAGAACTTTTTATGCTGTTAAAAGGTAAAAATACAAATTGGCTATTATTGTTCTGTTTTAACAATTTAGATAGCTTCAATACATGATATTAAACTTGTCTGAATGATTGAACTTAGTTTCCATAGTTGATATGTATGAAAAAGCTACCGTTTATGTCTGTTAATGACTTTTTATTCTATTAAAAGGCAAAAGTACAAATTTGCTATTTTAACAATTTGGATAGCTTTAATACATGATAGTAAAATTGTCCAAATGATTGAGCTTAGTTTCCACAATTAATATATATGAAAAAGTTATAATTTAAGTTTGTTTAAGACTTTTTATGCCGTTAAAGGGTAAAAACACAAATTTGCTATTATTGTTCTATTTTAGCAATTTGGATAACTTCAATTTATGATATTAAACTTGCCTGAATGATTGAGCTTGGTTTTCATAGTTAATATGTGTGAAAAAGCTATCGTTTACATTTGTTTAAAATTTTTTATGCCATTAAAAGGCAAATGTAAAATTGCTATTATTGTTCTAATAGTTTGGATAGCTTTAATACGCGATATTAAACTTGTCTGAATGATTAAACTTAGTTTCCATAGTTGATATGTGTGAAAAAGTTGCTTTTTACCTCTGTTTAAGATTTTTTGTGTCGTTAAGTAGGAAAAGTGTAAATTTACAATTATTGTTCTATTTTAACAGTTTTAATAGTTTCAATACATGATGTTAAACTTGTCTGAATAATTGAACTTGGCTTCAACGACTGATATGTGTGAAAAAGTTATTGCTTATGTTTGTTTAGGACTTTTCTTATGTCTTTAAAAGGCAAAAATGGAAATTTGCTATTGTTGTTCTATTTTAATAGTTTTGATAGTTTCAATACATGATATTAAATTTGTTTGAATGATTGAACTTGGTTTCCATAATTGAAATGTGTGACAAAGTTATCGTTTATATATGTTTAAGAGCTTTTGTACTGTTAAAAGGAAAAAATACAAAATTGCTATTATTGTGCTAATTTAATAGTTTAGATAGCTTCAATACATTATATTAAACTTGTCCGAATGATTGAACTTGGTTTCCATAGTTGATATATATGAAAAAATTGTTGTTTATCTCTGTTTAAGATTCTTTGTGTTGTTAAAAGGCAAAATTGCAAAATTGCTATTATTTTTCTATTTTAACAGTTTAGATGGCTTCATTACATGATGTTAAACTTGTTCGAATGATTGAGCTTGGTTTCCATAGTTGAAATGTTTGAAAAAGCTATCGTTTGCATCTGTTTAAGACTATTTGTTTCATTAAAAGGTAAAAATGCAAAATTGTTGTTATTGTGCTATTTTAACAGTTTGGATAGTTTCACTACATGATATTAAACTTCTTCGAATGATTGAACTTGGTTTTCATAGTTGATATGTGTGAAAAAGTTGCTATTTACCTCTGTTTAAGATTTTTTGTGCTGTTAAAAGGTAAAATTGTAAATTTGCTATTATTGTTCTATTTTAATAGTTTGGATAGCTTCAATACAAGATATTAAACTTGTTTGAATGATTGAACTTAGTTTCCACAGTTGATATGTGTGAAAAAGTTGCTATTTACCTTTTATTTAAGATTTTTTATGTCATTAAAAGGCAAAAATACAAATTTGTGATTATTATTATTATTATTCTATTTTAATAGTTTGGATGGCTTCAATACAGGATATTAAACTCGTCTGAATGATTGAACTTGGTTTTCACAGTTGATATGTGTGAAAAAGTTACTATTTACCTCTAATTAAGTTTTTTTTTACCGTTAAAAGCCAAAAATGCAAATTTGCTATTATTGTTCTGTTTAACAGTTTGGATGGCTTCAATACATGGTATTAAATTTGTGCAAATGATTGAACTTGGTTTTCACAATTGAAATCTATGAAAAAGTTATTGTTTACATTTGTTTAAGACTTTTCTTGCCATTAAAAGACAAAAATGAAAAATTGCTATTATTGTGCTATTTTAACAGTTTGGATAGCTTTAATACATGATATTAAATTTGTCCGAATGATTGAACTTGGTTTCTACAGTTGATATGCATGAATAAGATGTAGTTGATATGTTTTTAATAATAATATGTGTTTTTAGGTAGGAGATTGAGATGGGTGAAAAAATTAGACGTGTGAAAATTTTTTGATTAACCCACACAAAAAATATGGATCTTACCTAAATGTCAAAATATAAGAAATTGTGGTAATTTGTTGGATTCATTTTATAAAGAAAGTAAATATTTACTATTTTAAATATATTATGAATTAATTATTAAACTTGATAGTTTTATCTAATTAATTTACAAGAAAAAGCAAAAGAGAAAATGACTACTGAGATTAAAGTATCATCTGATAGTTTTGTTAATATGCAAGAATTGAAAAATTAGATTTTTACAGAAGTTACTGAAAAAGAAAGACATGGATGGGTTCAAGGCCTTGGATTGGGTCAACACCATCTAGTTACTATGGATATAGCTCTCAACAATTTACATTCTTAATAAGTCAGTCTTCATGAGACATCTCTATATTGAGAGAGATATTGCAAACTATGCAATAATGTTTTGAGCAAATGGAAGCAGAGAGAGAACATTAGTGTGCTAAAATTGAATATGAGCATGCTAAAATAGAAAAAGAACGTGGTAGAATGGACCAAGACCATGCAAGATTTTAGTAGTTGCATGATTGATTTGACACTCTTATTTTTTGCAACAATAATTTTCAGAAACTAATCTAGGTGGTCCACCAACTCAAGAATTATATTTAGTAACTATTTATATTTTTTAATATAAAAAATAGCTTATAATTAAGTGTTAAAACTTGTATTACTTTATTTAGTAGGTTCTTGAGCACGCTAGTGACCAAGGTGGGAAAAATTCTTCATCAAATGGTAGTATTCCAAATCTATGCAGTCATTAATTTCATATATTTTAAAATTTTGGCTAATGTACAAAAATAATTTGAATGTTATTGCATATATTAAACTTTGTGTTCAATCCATATTGGAACAAATTAGGTATTTATAATATTCAGTTTATGAATTTAAGTTTGTTTTTATTTCTTTTAACATTTTTTATTTAATGATAATAATTGATATTAAAAGAAAATTTACAAAAATAAATTTTTTAATTTAGCGATACGCCTCTAAGTTAACAGCATTTTTCTAAAAACGTCGCTATTTTCCTCTACGCAAATATAGCCAATACTCTTAGCGGCATTTTTGTCAAATGCCATGAATCTTTTAGTAACATTTATAAACACCACTAAACATGAAAAAAAAAAAGGCTGCTAAAGACTTAATCCCCTGTAGTGAGTTCCAAAGCTTGAGAGGGGCTCTTGAGTTTTAAGGTTGACAAAGGCCTATGATCTATCAAATACGATTTCTTGTTATAGCTTGGTGTCAAAAATAAAATGTTTGATCTAATGGTCAAGACATGGGAAGTGGGCAATGCCACTATCAATACTGGGATTTTTCAATGTCATACTCTTTGCCATATTTGGCTTTTGCACGTGCTTCAATTTTCACCTTATTTGTCACATGAAAAATCTAGTAACATTCTATTACTTATCATAAGGAGCTATACACTTTAGGGATTCAAATAGTGGTAGAGTAATGGTGTAGTAGTTGCTATTTCGTGGTAATGCCATCATCTGCTATCGCTATTAATGAAAAAGTAGATAAAATTTTGAATCACAATAGTAATGGTAGATAACGATTGTAAAAAATAGTAAATCGATGAATAGGGCAATATGGGCCCGCTATCAACTGCTACTCTATTTTTAGTTCAAACATTCTATGTAAAAAGCAAAAAAAAAAAAAAGGTTAAAATCTTCAAATAGAAAATAACTTTAGGTTGATGGAGACTTCAACCCACAAATTCATCCTACAAAGCAACAAGCACAAGCAATTATATTACTTGTTGTGATTTTTTGTTGAATGAAACTGGACTCTAGATCATTGAAGACTAGTGAAAGTCGCTTTGTGCGCGAGATTGGACTCTTGAGAGACAAGAGCGATGAGAGGCAAATAGAGGGACTATGGGTGAGAATTGGGATTATGGGTGTGTAGGAATTTTAAAATCAAGATTTGGGATTTGGTGTGTGTGAGAATTGGGATGAAAGGTTGCCATTTAGGGGAAAAGGTGAGGGAAATCGGGAATGAGTGGGGATTTGGGGAAAATTAAGGGAAATAATGAGAGAACAGTGATCCGTGAAGATACAGAGTAAAGGGTCGATGGATTTAGCTTTTTTTTTTAACTTAGAGGAAAGATTTTGTTTAGAGAATTTTTTTTTTGGTTAATAGGGATTTTTTATAGGACAATTTATTAATTTATTAATTTATGATTTTGTATTTAAATTTTAGTAATGGTTTTTTTTATTGTTAATTTTTTTAAGTATTAGATTAGTTATTATTTTTTGTGTAATTAAATAATAATACAAAAGGTTGTTTATTATAGAATAAATTAAAAGTAATTTATAATAAAAATATAAATCAATTAATATGCTAAAAAATAAATTACTTAATAAATTGAAACATTTTATAAATTATTAAAATTATATTTTTTTTAAGTTTGTAATATTATTATATATGAATACTTGATATTTAACATGTTCTATTTTATTAATATATATTTACTTTGTTTAAAATTAATATTAAATATGAACTTTTCTTAAGTAAAGATTTGTCATTAAACCAAATATAAATACTTTGTATAATCTAAATAAAATTATGAATAATTTTTTTTAAATAAATAAAAGATTATAAACTACTTTAAAATTCATAAAATAAAAATTTTTATAGTTATAATTGTAATTACTACATTTTGTATTAAGTTGTGTAAATTTAAAAAAAATTTATGACCGCAGTGATCGTAATGACCATAATAATTTTCGTTATGTCCATAATTATGATAAACATTATACGACAAAAAACATGACTTCAATTACAATTTAAATCTCTACTATTAGGCTGATTCACAAAAGAAGTATTGACATAAATCTCCATAGAGTTTTGTTTATTGCTGTTCTGGGTGATATGATTTTAAAATTTATGGACTCAGCTAAAACACTTGTTTTATTCATGGATTAATCTTTAATCGTAGTCTAAAGGAAACTCAAACCTTACTGGTTGGAAAAGAAAGTCATAAATAATGATGCATGATGTTAATTAAATCAATTGTTAAATTGTACAAGGTATTTTTAAAACAGAATTTTAGGCTTTGTTGGAGGGTCAGAATCAAGGGATCGCAGCCTTAATTTCATCATTATATCACAGTAATTACTGATAATAATAATCAATGGGTTCGACCTGAAATTTTCCTTGGTATGTACGACTCTGATCATGTTAGCATCTTGTAATCAAAGAATCTGATTTAACACAAACGGTTCAATCACCGCTCAAATTTTGAAAAAAACAAAATAAAATAAAATTTTTAATAAAATTTATATTTGATATATTATCGATATGTAAATTTTATATACTATTTATAAATTAAATAATATAATTTTATTAATGAATAAATATCAATTTTTAAAATTAAAATATAATAATTAATAAATTTTATAAAATTTATTTATTAATGAGATAATATCATTTGATTTATTTTATTAATGATATGATATTATCTTATCTATTGATAATTATGAGCACATCAAATATAAATATTTTTTAATATTGTAATTTTTTTCTATCTTTTCTTATACTTTGGTTATATATATATACATATATATATATATATATATAAACTTGTAATCAGAGCAATAAGATTAAAATGAACTCAAATAAAACAAAAAAAGAAAAGAAAAGAAAAGAATCAACTGGGGGGGTTTTGTTTAGCTATTTTCAGGTAATTTGGAAGGTTAAACCACATGGATGACGTATGGTGGGAGTCCCATATTCACATGCCCTTCCCTGTAAGCAACCTTCTCATTCTTTCTCCTCTTTTGAGATGCAAATTTTCAGAATAATGGGCTTTACTCATTGAGATCAGACAGCTATAACTCCGCAATGAAGCCAGGTTGGTGGGTTGGTGCCTGATTATTGTTGTAATTATTTTTATTTCTTTCAAGATTAATTTTTAACGTGTTCTGAAAATTTTTATCAGGTGCCTTGCCAGTCGCCACCCTATGCAGGGCTTGCTTTCAACTTTGTAACAAACAATGATTGGAGTAGAAACTAGAAAAATGTTGTGTACCCATCTTTTCTTTTTCAATTTTATATAGTAAATTATGTCCTACAAAAGGTGAAACCACGCGCAAACTTTCGAATTAAAGCTATGAAAAAGCAGAGTACACCACCAGTAATTATTTTCTTTTCTTTTTTCCTACCAAGATTCTTTGCTTAAGTGATAGCACAGAGAAACCCCGGATTGTTGGCTGTTGTTTCTGTCTACAAAATTATATATATTTTTTCATTTGAGGTATTTTATTATATTCATTTAATATAAAAGTTATATGCAAGTAATATACTGAAAAAAAAATAAAAAAATAATATAATTATAAGTTTTATCAATTCATAAAAAAAATATAAAAAAATAAAATACATCAAATAAATAATTTAAAACTAAAAATATATAAAAATAAATCAATTGGTAAAATTAATCAATATGATTCAATAATACATTAATAATATATCAAATATAAACTTTGATATTTATTTGTTAATTAATAATTAGGTTGTTGGTAAAGTATACCAGGAAAAAAAAATGATTGGAATCCTCTGTTTAAGGAAACTAAGATCTGAATCTAAATAACTTCTTGGATCTGTTGGGCACCCAAATTGCTTTATTCTCTCACACACACATAATCTTCTCAACATTACATAAAAAATTCTACTACTATATTATTTGCAATTGTAGCTTTCGGTACTTATTTTGCTTACAAGAAATAAAACTATCAGTTTCTTTCAGCCATGTGATGAATAAATACATCCAGCAGAAAGAAAGGGACAGATAGATGGGGGGATATTTTAATGGGGGGCATCTCCATTAATCCAGCTGCTGCAGGGAAGCTTGTGCCAGCAAAGCACACGAGGGGGCGGTTGGGGGACATAAAACAAACCAGTAAAAACAGTGTCCTTTTTACATTATTGCTAAATATATGCATGCTCAGATTGTTAAAAGATATGGTATTCACACGGGTTAGTTCAATTAATAAGGAGAATTTCTTTTTCTTTACCTATCAATCAGGTTTGATTTTAGTATGAAAGTAAAATTTTGAATATGTCACGAGAGTAAATTTTACCTATAGTCAATTGAATTTTGACCATAATTTCATTTATGTCATTGAACTTTAATTTATCCCATTAAAGTCATTGAAGTTTATTAAGTATACTAGATTTAATTACTTGACAGAGTTCATCTAAATTAATTGACAGAAAAATAACATGGCTCACATCATTTGTCGCATCTGCTAATTAAATATCTATAATCTGAAAAAAAAAAAAAAATTCATTTTCATTTTTTCTTTCGCTCTAAGTTTCCACTCTCTCACTACCCTCTCCCAAAAGAAAATCAAGCCACCCGCATTAAAACCGTGAAACTATATAGAGGACTCTCTACACCTAATGCCACTGCCTGTGTAATTTGAAACACATACCTTAAAGAGATATTTAAACCCACTAACAAGATTGATGTATTGCTTTCAACCATTACCTCTACGCCTAAACCAATTCTTACAAGATTTTTTTATTTTATCCTTGGTCTTGAACAAGGAACTTCAATTATGGCATGGATTGGAAATCATGAACGGGTATTGATACTGAGAATTGATGGTTGAGATGTTGAAGATTAATTGCAAGAAGAAAACTCATAAAGAAAATAACTCACATGAATGTGAATAATGATAGAATATGATTATTGGATTAAAAGGATAGAAGTTTACCACCAAGATTAGACACTGGGGGATATAGAAACATCACCCTAAGAATTCTAATCAAGGATACAGAACTGTAAAAGTTCACCATTCTAGGAAAACCACCTAAGAGATACAAAACTTGAGAACAATCTAAAAGATTACTTAAGGATAAAAGAAACTTTACTCTCTCTTCTACAAAGAATAACAAAAGATAAATCGGTTTGGAACATCCCTCCAAGCATGGAAGCTTCAAAGATTGCCTTTTTTTGGATTGCTAAATTGATGGGATTGCCTTCAATCTTGTCTTGCTAAAATGGTGCCTAAAATCATGGGATTTGCATGTAAACACAATAATCTGTAGTGTGAACACAATTAGCTGTCCATTTACTCTTGTAGATTATAGCCTTGTACATTGATAATGTGCTTAATATTTGGTGCCTAGGTTCATCCCTGAATCTGACCATAATCCTATCCATCGTCATGCTCTTCTTTTTTAATTAGTGTGAACATAATTTCTCTATTCCAGCCTACCTTAGTTTTGCATTTGTTTAGTGGATTTGGACCAAAGATAGGCCTATCTTAATTTTGGATAAATCCTTAGTCTCAACCTAAGTTGTAAGATGTGTTGACACTCTAGTGTCAATCTCCCTTGGTTAGAAAGATTTGTCCTTAAGTTTGAATTAGTCTTTTCATCATGGTAGGGTACAAATCAACAAATTGAAGGTGGGAGATACTCCATAAGTGTCGATAAGCTTTATTTTGTAGGCATTCTTTCCAATTCATCATAAAACTTTAAATGGGTCATTTGCCTTAGACTGTAATTTACCAAACTTCCTTGGTGGAAACCTTTATTTGAGCAAGTAATCCCACACCAAATCACTTTCTTTGAACTTCACATGTCTTCGATGCATGTTTGTTGCCCTTTTAAATTTCTCACTTTTCTACAAAATCTTATTCTAAACCTGTTCATGAAATATTTTGATACTCTTGGTTCTTTCTTTTACATTTTCATCAAATTGCTTGTTAGTAGAAAGTTGAATTAAATCCAAATGATAGTTTGGATTCTTCCCAAGAACAAATTCAATAGGACTGCAACTAATGGTTTGGCTTGGTGAATGGTTGTAGGCAAACTCCACTTATGGTAAAATAAATTCCTATTGTTTTACTTTTTTTCTCACATAACTGCTCAAGAAAAATTTCAAGTTATGATTAATAACTTCAGTTTGCTCATTAGTTTGGGAATGATGCCAAGGGCTATAATTAAGACTAGTAATAAGCTTTCTCCAAATGGTTCATAAAAAATGTCTTAAGAACTTAGAATCTCAACTGAACACCATGGACATTGAAACACTATGTAACTTTGTGCTCTCTTTGAAATACCAATCAGAAACATGAGAAGTATCTATGGTTTTGTTATAAATGATAGAATTCACCATTTTGTAAAAAAGATTCATAACCACCATGATCGAATCCTTGTTTTGTTGAATACTTAGCAATCCCACTACAAAGTCCAAGCTATTATTATCCCTTCCAAAATGTTCTCCCAATGCACCATCATGAACTTTAGTGAAAATGGATTGCCTTTAAGGATGGTATAGGCAATTTACTTTGAAGAGAAAGTTGTCATATAATAGAAATTGGTTATATGACCTAAGCTTGCATTCCTTCCAAATTTTGTCAAAATAAAGAATCTTCTTATAGAGTTTTTTTAGCACATCAAAATTAATAACTTGATTAGCCATAGTTCCCAATATGGAGTTCTTTAGGCTCAAAACTTTTGCCATCATCTTAAGAATTCCAAATTTGTGTTTGATGATGAAGTAATAAGATTGAAGAAACTCCATTCAAGTTACATGCCTTCAATTGAACTTGTGTTGGCTGTTAATGATCTTTAACACCTTATGATCAAAATATAAAACAAATGACTTGGTAAGGGGATATTGACTCCAAAGAAAGAAAGCTCTATAAACAGCATAAACTTCTTATCATAAATTAAGTACTTTCATTGAGAATCATTGAGCTTCTTACTAAAGAAGGTAATTAATTTTTCTTTTTTACTAAAAATAGCACTGATTCCAAAATTAAAGGCATTATACTCTACCTTAATCTCCTTTCTACATTTAAATTAAGTAAGTAAATTACTTCCTTCTCTTTTAAAAGGTTTGGCAATATTCACTGGTTTAGTTTGACCTAATACAACCTTACAACGATCCGTGAAAAAAGTGTATGCAATTTTGAACCCATCATGTAGAATCCTTTGTTCATAGTGCCATGGTCTTCAAAAAAGTAAATTACAAGCATCTATGGCGGTTACATCACACCATACTTCATCCTTATAATGTTTCTCTATAGAGAATGGCATCAAACAGTGTTTGTTAATCTCAATCTCATTTTTTTGTTGCAATCATGACAAGATGTAGGGATTAGGATGATCCATGGTTTTTAGATCCAATTGTTGCACTAAAAGAGTGGATACCTCATTCTTAAAGTTACCAATATTAATAATGACATCACATACCTTCTTATGAATAGTGTATTTAATGTAGAATTCATTTTTGTACAGCCAGTCTTCTTCTATTACTTACGAGTCACTTAAGTTGCATTGTGAAACAAGTGAGGATTCAAGATCACTATAGGTATTTTCAACATCTTTTCCTTCAACTTTTTTAAAATCTTCATCTTTAACCAATATAATGATCTTGTGGCTTTGACATTCATAATCTACATGCCTAAATCCTTGGTACTTGAAGCATCTTTCGATTTGAGTGTTAATAGCACTAAATTATGGTTTGTTAGGAATGGTTCCTTTCTTCTGTAGGGGTACCTTTGAAAGGGGTTTGGTAGAAATACTAGTATTGGATGTATTTTTCTTATTAATGTAGCTCTCATATGACCCAAAATTCAAACCACCGCTACAAGTCTTCTTTTAACATCTTTCCACCTTCAGATTATGGAGTATAAGGAAAACATCTTGATGAAAATTGTTTGGAAGGTATTTCCAAACAATTTTTATTTCATCTTATCTTAAGTTGTAATTTTGCTCTTATCTTCTCTTTTTTATTGCTTTTTCAAGTTTCCCACCAAAGTGAGGCATGCTTTGGAAGGTTATTAGCCACCAACTTGACTTATGGTGTTTTGGAATATCATGATATTCAAATATGAGTTTCATTGTACGTAACTAATCAAGGAATTCTTCTAGTTTTATCTTTCCTTCAAACTAAAAAATCTTCATCTTTGAGTTGAATGGGTTATTTTGGGATTGGTTTTTGTGTAGGTATTCTCTTACATTTCTAGGTGCTATCTTGTGAATTATGGCTGTTTACATGTTGAAAGGGTTGAATCCATCATCTTCATCACCATTTCTCTTTTCATGTTTCTTTACTTCATTGTATTTTTTATGGTTATGAAGCTGTTGTTGTAGTTGTAGAATTTGTTGCCATATCTCTTTAAGAACAACGTCTTTCGAGTTTGTTATAACAGTTACTTCAACATCAACTGTCAAGGCTTGATGATGATAAGCTGCCATAGCTCTGATACCAATATGAAACTGAAATTAATGATTGAGATGTTGAAAATTAATTGCAAACAAAAAACTCACAAAGAAGATAACTTACAAAAATATGAATAACGATAGAATATGATTATTAGATTAAAGGGGTAGAAGTTCACCACAAAGACTAGACACTAAGGGATACAGAAACACCACTTTAAGAATTCTAATCAAGGATACAAAACTATAAAAGTTCACTACTCTAGGAAAACTAGCTAAAAGATACAAAACTTGAGAACAATCTAAAATATTGCTTAAGGATAAAATAAACTCTACTATCTCTTGTACAAAGAATAACAGAAGATAAATAGGCTTGGAACATCCCTCCAAGCATGGAAGCTTTAAAGATTGCCTTTTTTGGATTGTTGAATTGATAGGATTAACTTTAATCTTGTCTTGCTGAAATGGTGCCTAAAATCATGGGATTTGCATGTAAATACAATTAGCTGCCATTTACTCTTGCAAATTATAACCTTGCACATTGATAATATGATTAATATTTGGTGTCTAGGTTTATCCATGAATCTAACCATAATCCTGTCTATCTTCATGCTCTCTTTTTTTAGTTAGTATGAAGACAATCTTTTTATTCTAGCCTATCTTAGTTCTGTATTTGTTTAGTGGATTTGGATCAAGGATAGGTCAATCTTAGTTTTGGATAAGTTCTCTTTAGTATTAACCCAAGTTGTAAGATCTATTGACACTCAGTTGTCAGGTACACTTAATGCTTTTATAGATTGACAACTAAATTATAAACAATAGCAAACAAATCCAGATATGGTGCCACCACTTTTTCCAAATAGAAATTATATGCAATGGCTTGATTTTCTTTTGGGAGAGGGTAGTGGAAACGTAGAGAGAGAAAGCGAAAGAAAAAAATCAAAATGATATATATTTTTTTGTATATTATAGGTATTTAATTAGTAGATGTGGCAAATGATATGTATTGATATGTTGCCCATGTCATTTTTTTGTCAATTAATTTGGATGAAATTTGTCAAGGGACTAAATTTGGTATACTTAATAAATTTCAGTAACCTTAATGGGATAAATTAAAATTTAATGACATAGATGAGATTATGGTTCAAGTTTAGTGGCCATAGGTGAAATTTACTCTACATCACGATAGAGAGTGCTTATTGAGATTGTTATGTAAGAAAATTAGATCCACATTGAGTTTAAAAAACATGATTGTATTATAAATATATATATATATATATATTGTTAGCTTTTAAGGTGAGATGGTGATCCAAGAGGGAGGTGAATTGGATTTCTTCAAAATTTTCCCAAACAAATTATTTCAATATAATTGAATAGAAATTAACATAATAAGCACTTTTAATGAAAATATGATGCAAACAATAACAATTAATGAACCTAAAACCAAATATAAACAACAATAAATTGTAAAGAGATAAGGATAGAGAAATCAAACATAATGATTTATAGAGGTTCGGTCCTTCTCCACAAGGCATCTATGTCCTCTTTTCTTGGTTATCCATACCAAGGCTTCAATCCACTATTCTTGAATTGAAAATACGATCTATTTTTTTTTTCTAAGGCGTAAGATAGAAACCTTTACCCTTTGTAGTATTTTACTCAATCTCACTACAAAGCTCTTAAAAGGAGACCTTACCTTTTGTTCTCTTCAACCCTTGTATATCAAAAGTAATTTTGCAAACAACAGAAAAACCTTTCTAAGGCTAAGTGTTTGCTAAGTTTAAGTACAAGAAAATGATGAATGAACAACAAATATGGTTTTGGATACAATAAATACAAAGATATAGACTTTAAAGCTTTAAAACTCTTGAGAGAATGAATATGTTTGATCTTTCTCTCTTGATTCATCAACCTTAGTGTGTTGGAGTACCCAATTTATAGAGAAATTGAAGAGTTAGCCATTAGGGATGCTTGGGAGAAGAAAATAGTCGTTGGAAGCATGAAAAATTAGTCGATGGAGAGTTTCTGCCCAGACCTAATCAATCCCTTTCATAAGGGGATCGATTGGTTCAAGTTTTGTGCCATTTTCCACTTGAAAAATAAGACCTGATCGATTAGGTAGGAGACCTGATCGATTGGTTCAACTAGGGGATCGATCCTATAACCCACGGGATCGGTCCGGTCAAGCTGCTCTATTGTCTCATATTCTGCACTCTACTCACTAATTTGATAATATCTTAAGTTATACAAATTCAAATCACAAACCGTTTGAAGATTTAGAAACTAGACTTAAAGTGTTTCTATCCATACAAAATTCATCACATAATTCATTGTATACGAATTATAGTGAATTTTCAAATCTACCCCTTATGCAGTTTTTAGACAACTATAGAGTGTCTAGTAAAAATTTAAAATATTTTCTTAGAAAATTTGAATTTGAATTTTGTTTAATCCATTAGAGAGTAGACTCAAAGAGATTTCCAAGCATATAAAATTTAATTATTAAAAATTTGTGAATTAATATAGAAAACTAAAACAAGTTCAATGTTGGAAAACTTTGTTCTTGTAAAACAACTTTCTTAAATTAATCTATTTCTCAAAACCAATATTATTAAAATTGTATTAAGTCCAAAATGAATAGATTCACTTTAAAAACAACAATTGAACTTTCATTTAAGCTCAAATAAATAATCTTTAAAGAAAAATTTAGTTTGAGAAATATGAAAACGAAGAAAGGTTTGTTTACACTTTGAAAAACATATTATTTATTAGTACCAAAATATAAAACTTAAAAACATGTACTAAATAAATATTTTTCAAAATCTTGATCAAGCTTATCTAGCTTAATGTTTTATCATTTCAAAATAAGGATCAATTTAAGGCTAACATATATATTTATACTATTTTGCTAAATAGCCATGGCACCTCTCTTTTTTTTGTAATTTTTATTTTTTTAATTAATTTAATTAATTATGATAAAATGATATTAGGCCTTAAAGTGTAATTTGAGCTTGAAATTGGACTTTTGGATTTCTATTAGGCATTTAAACCCAAGTGATTGAATTTTGAATTGACTCAAAATTAAACCGATTGGACTTTGGCTTATGTAAAATGGTCAAAAAGATGATTAGTTTGAAACAAGTCCAAAAGAATTCAATTTAATTTAAATTCTTAAACTGGTCCAAATCAAAATGTTTAGATCAAGTCTAAAAATTGAACAAATTTGAATTGATTCAGATAAAATTAAATGCTTACAAGCTTTTTATTTTTTTTCTTAACCTTAGTATATTTTTCTTAACAAGTGAGAACACATAAATCAAATCACGAAGCTCCAATCCCCCAGGACCCTTTTACCATTATTTTTTTTCATTTCTATTATATCTTTAAATGAGTATTTATTTAAAAAATACTAAAATTTGTTTTTTTTCTTCTTTACTTGACCTTAATATGTTATTTTAATTTACAAATATTTCACAATGTATTAAATAACATTTTAAAATTTTAAATTTTAAATAAAATAAACATAAATACATAAAAATAATTCTCAAATATTTAATAATAAAAGTATTATTTGATATAAAAATAATTTTGTTAATTTTCAACTTATTAACGAAAATAGTATTTGATATAAACTAATTTTAAATTTTAAATTATTTATTTATTAAAAATATCAAATATATATTACAAATTTTATTATATACAAGTTTAAATCTAATGTCCTTAATGATAATTTTTTTTCTCAGTACATTTCATCTCATTACTGTCACTGCATTTGCATTCAAATGCATATCACTTCACTGATTTTAATCTTACTGCTAAAATATCTAATCTCATCACTATAGTAAGTATTCTCACCTTTACCAATATTTTTAATCTCATCATCCATTCAAATGGATCCCTAAACGATTAGATGTTACAATTTATGTTTTACTGAGATTAGAAAATTGCCCTATGATTTTCTTTAAATTAAAATTTTATTTCATTAGGATTAGAATTATTATCCCAATAAACCAATAAAGTTCTATTCAATATATATATATATATTTATTTATAAATGAGGAATCCACTTACACTAGTGTAAGAGTTGCATTTTTTTTTTACCTTTAGATCAAATCCAAGAGTAAAAAAAATGTGTAATTCTTACACCGGTGTAAATAGATGCTTACTCATATAATATATATATATATATATATATATACTAGGTCATATTCCGAGCATTGCTATGGATCTATTGCATTGATTTGATGCATATGTAATATATTAATATTTATGCTTTTAATAAATATATTAAAATTAGTTAGATTTATTCAATTTGAATATAATTCATAATTAATTAATAGTAAATATGAATCTTAACTCAAAATTTAAATGACACCAAAATGAAATATATTTATTCACAATTAATTAAGTTTATGAATGTCAAATATTCATGAATGCCTAAGTTCATGAATAGTCAAAGTACATTCATTCATAACCAAAGAAGAATAACATTTGACATGACAAATGAATGACACTTGGCAAGAATACAAATAATATCTGGCTTGCATGGTAGTGTCCACGTGGCATAATATTAGAAATAGGGGATGAAAATATATGTAAGTAATATATATATAAAGAGAGAGAGAGAGTAGGTATCCACTTATACTAGTGTAACTCTTATATTTTTTTTGACACTTAATAAAAAATACTAAATTTAAAAATATTATTTTAATTCAAATTAGTTATGGATTTAATTTTGATCTAAGGATAAAAATGTAAGAGTTACATTAATGTAATTGGATCCCTCATATATATAATGGCACTCTAAACATCATGTGAAAGAATAATAGTTCTCTCATTTCTCAACTTATTTAAATTTATAATTTATAATCTATAATCTATATAATCTATCTATTTATCTATCTATATATATATATATATACATACATAAATTTTTTAAAAAAATTATTGATGAAAACAAAGATATATTTTGTTAATATTTTTAATTTTCCATTTTTAATTAGTTTTAATGAGAACTATAATTAATAATAAGATTTTTTATATGTAAAAGTTATAATTATACTGAATTACTTTTATAAGAGAATGATTTATTTTTACCATGCTAAAAATTCATGTAAAATGAATTTCATGTAAACTTTCTTAATACATATTCATCATAAAAAAATGATATTTTTTCCTAAATATAAACTAAAAGAAGGGATCCACTTACATTAGTATAAGTGTTACATTTTTTTTGACCTTTGGATCAAAATGACTAAGTGTAAGTGTTATAGATTTAATTTTGATTTTGTTGTACCAATAAATTTAGTCAACAAGATCAATCCCCATGATTGTCGAGTTAACACACACTCGACTACCATGTCACTGCAAGAAAGGGTCGACATTTAGACTCTTTGCACAAAGCAGACTCGTCCTCACTAAAGAGGACTCGTCCAACTGTCTCCAATAATATCCCATCAAGGCATCACTTCACAACAAACCAGCTAGCCTCTAACATATTTTGAATTATTAAATGCAACCCACAATCGTTCACGTGACCCCTCCTTAAGCTCCACCTGGACTTACCATCACATATCAACTGTCTTAGTCATATCATCACCTTTTCTCTTATATATAAGGTAAAAAGAGGCCCAAGTACAGTATGAACTAAGAATCCTTCCTCTTTAAGCTTCATAGTGCTATATAGTTTACCTTCTTTCTCATCTAAACCCTAGACATTTGACTAACTTGAGCATTGGAGAGCATCCTAGAAAACCAAATCCAGCACCCCTTGACCATACTTTCTTGTTACAGCTCTAAGCTATCCTTCATATGACCACCAAGCCATTTTCCTTCCTACCAACACCCAAATCACCAACAACAAATTTAAAGGTAAAAAAAAATGTGTAACTCTTATATTAGTGTAAGTGTATCTCTCTTCATTAACTAAATATCATCTCAATTGATATAAAATTATACATAAAAATTTGTGAATATGAAAAATATTCTTTATATGTATGCATGCAAATAAGGAATATAAACGAATATATATATATATATATATAATTATCTATGAAGGTGAACATTTTAATATAAGTAACTTCAATTGAGAGCATTTACATAATAATTAGTTAAAAAATTCTTTATATACATTAAATTAAAAAGTATTCACATGCCTGCAACTAGCATAGCAACAAAACTAGTAATTTACAAATGCTACAATCGCATTATCCTATGATATCAATATATCAATGTACAAAATAAAACTATTACAGTAGAGTTGATAATTAATTTATATTTAAGATCACTATAAATTAAATCATGATCACAAAGTTAAAATTTTAATACTTTATCAATAAATTGTATAAATGTTACTGATATTTCTTGCTTTGAATGTACGTATTACGTATTAATCCACCATAATATTATGGTTATAATATTCTATTGATTATTTGGTTCCACTTTCTTGGATTATGTGCAGCCTGCTGTTTCATTTTGTTAATTTGCTCTATCAACAATTGAGTAATTGATTTGATAGCATTATCAATCATGCCAACTCACCAAACCCTAGAGGTTCCACTTAACAAAGATTAGTATTTAATTAGTTTCTTATCTTAATAAAAGATTATCCTTCCATTTCATTTGAACCTTTTTGTGGGGTCATCTTGAGCTATAAAAAAAAAAAAAATTACCTTACAAAGAAATTCTCATTATTACATATTTTGATTTAGCTTTATACAAAGAAAAATTATTAAATACACAGTGAAGTTTTTTAATTTCACAAGTTAAAATTGTAACATATATCCCTTAGTATATATATTTAAAAAAATTAAAAAAATTAATTTTTTTAAAAAAAGACATGTGTCACAATCTTAACTTTATTTGTAAAGTTAAAAAATTCTAATGTTAATGTATCAAATAATTTCTCTCCAAAGAAAATTGAAGATTAGAATTGAAAATCAAAATCCTACACCCAATTGTATTTATGATACATTTGATAATTCTGTTATTTTATTATTACATAATCCATTTTATTCAAAAAAAGTTACTGGTCTTATTATACTTGTTGGTGTTGAACCCGTATTTCTTTTTATGATATCAAAACTCTTTAAAGTGTAGTTGAACAAGTGTGCTTAAGTGTTTCAGGATTAGTTTTACAGGATTAATTAATAAGCCCAAAATAGAAAGGAGTTTAAGAATAGCCTCTAGACTAGAAACTGGAAAAGAGTAGTCTGTTGCTTTTAACAGCAGTCGACTGCCCAACCAAGTCAGAACGCAAGAATCTATTGCCTTCAACAAAGATCGAAATCCAAGCAAGAGGAACAGATTCCAAAAGATAAGAAATCGACTGCCCAGATAAGAAGACACAAGGATGGCACGGAAAAGTCAAAAGACGAGGAGAAACTTGAATTTTTGAAGCATCGTAACGATCATTTGATGGAGACGCTCCTAATGAAACAGGAGCAGTCAACTGCCAAATTAAAGCAGCCAGCTGCCTTTGTCAACGAGAATGGAGTTACGCTTCGAAAAACATTTTTGAAGGAAAAATTCAAAGGAGTAATGGACTGCCCCAAGTAGCAGTCGACTTCCCAGGGAAGTTAATATGCATCAAGACACGAGCAACGGACTGCCAACTGAGAAAACAAGGCAGCAGCGGACTGCCTAACCAAAGCAGCCGACTGCCCACCAATTCCAAAATGCTATCCGAAACGCTAGTGCTTGAGAAAAAAAAGGAGCACCCGACTTCCCTACCTAGGCAATCGACTGCCCAATATCCAGAAAGTTGTTAACATTTCAAAAACCATTCTGAGAAGGAAAAATTGCAGAAGCAGTCGACTGCCCCATCACAGCAGTTGATTGGCCTTGGAAAAAACATAGAAGCAGCCGATTCCACCTTGCTAGGAACTGATTGATACCTGGAAAATTGAAGAAGTAGTCGACTCCTCCGTAGTAGCAATCGACTTCCCTTACCTGGAAAGTCAAGAAAAGCTATCAGATGCTTCACAAAGATCCTGCATTTCAAAATTCTTAAAAGTCTTCAATCTCCAACGTGCAAGAGTCATCTCAAACGGCTAGAATTCATCTCCTCTTTGTAGATACAACCTCTTGGGCTAAAGATTAAGAACAATAAAGAGCTACAAAGTGCAAAAACAAAGAATCAAAGATCTATCTTAGCATTCAAAGTTTTGAGCTTCATTTTTCATATCTTTTGAGAGAAAAATTTGTAGTGAGCTTCATTTGTGTATTCAAATCAGTGGGTGATCATCAACACACTTTTACAAGATTGTTGCCTGGATCAAAGCTTGTAGCTTGGATCAAAGTGTAAGAAACACTTTGGATTTAGACATTTAGACACTGAGCTTGGTTTAGACTTTGGATTTGGACATCGAGTTTGTAAACACTTGTTGAGAGTTTGTACTTTATTTTGAGCTTGTGTAACTCACATTTGTAGAAACTTGGTGGAAGGTGCAATTTAATCAAATAATGGATTTGTATATCCTTGGAAGGCTTGTCAAAATAGTGGACATAAGGAGAGCCGAATCACTTTGAATCGCTAAGCATCATTATCTTTCATCAACAACATCCACTTGGTGACTTCTTTCCTCTGCTGCAAAATTGTGTCCGTTGCCCTTAAGCTTATTTGTCTTTAATTTTATGCAAAAAGTACTATTCACCCTCCTCTATTACATTCTACTTGGGACCAACAGTCGACAAAGAAAAGTCTTAATATCACTTGCTTGCTAATTATCATTAATTAATAACTAAACTAATATATATAGAGAATAGAGAATGATTGAGTTCACATCACCAATTAAAGCAACAATAATTTAGGTTAATAAAAAATCAAATAAAACTATAGGATATATATATATATATATTTATGAGTAAGATCGACTTTATCATTGTATGTATTACAATTTTTTTTCTTTTTGAATCAAAATTAAATTTATAATGCTTACAGCTAATTTCAAAGATAAAATATATATATATATATATAACATTTATACTAACGTAACAGGATCCATCCTCTCTCTCTCTCTCTCTCTCTCTCTGTATATATATATATATATAAAGTGTAATTTTACATTCTCTACAAATGAGGAGTTGAGCACCATTTTTTAATTGATTTATTTTTAAATAATATATATCCACTCTCTTTCTTCAACTTAAGTGTGCTATCTTTATTTATTTTTACCTATTTTTTGTCGTTTCTACCAATACAGCGAGTGTGTTGTCCAAATCCAATATAAGAAAATGTCATTAACTAAGATAAAAAAGAAAGTATAGTAAAAAAAATCCCCTGATAACGACTCTATCAATCAAAACCATCAATACGAAAACAGAAAGGAAAAAAATGAAGCATTTTACAATGGTGGTATAAAGCATGTTGACGAGAGATTAGAGTAACATCTAACAACTGAACAAGCGAAGCCACCCATGACACGGTCCTAGAAATTGTGATAACTAATGAATCACGAGGAATTTAATTATACAATATCTCTTAGGCCTTAGCCTGCGAAATTTCAGTACTCTTTATTACTTTGAAGGCAACTATATTGGTCACTACTTTCTTCAATCTCATACATGACTTTTCGCCTAATAAAATGACCTACTCTACTTTTAACTACTTTTATTTCAACATTCTCTATACACCACTAACCTTGATACATCAAATTCAGATAAGTTTAATGCACATTTAAAAAAAAATAATAATAACTTGGAAGGCAAGATTTGTCAAACCTTGAATCTTCTTAATCGTGGTTACCCCGTTTTGCCACTTTGGCCCACCTTATGTTGAAAATTAAATTTAATTAAGTATAATGGCCTTGATGTTAATAATAACAAGGGGCATTTCTTTTATTATGATATTATTTTTATCAATAAAAATTAGAATAATAATAAAATCATTTTTAAAATATGTGAATAAGAAAAAAAATCAATAGGTTAAACTAACATATAATTGAACGAAACTTACATATAATAAAACTTCCATTTGGGACTGGGGCAATTTATTTATTTATAAAATTCAATATTGTAATTTTAAAATTTTAAGTTTGAATAGTAAAAAAGGAGAGGTGAAATTTACGAAATTAAAGAGAACGAATCAAGTATGGTACAAAAGAAATGTGGTGGACCGACAACTCACATGTCTCAAGATCAAATTTATGAGATTGGAGAGAACAAAAGTAAAGTGACACACGGAAGCGTAGTGGGCCGATAATCAAGAGATCCCCAATTTAAATTTAGGAGATTGGAAAGAACGAAAACATAGTGGCACAGGGAAGTGTAGTGGGTCAATAATCCATAGATCTCGAGACACTTGACTCTAATAAAGAGTGATTTTTACACTATATTTGGTGAAAAGGAAAGAATAAGGAATGAAAGAGAGTGAAAAGAAATTAAATATTATTTCTTTTCTTTCATTCATTCGTTCAGTGAGAGGAAAATAGGGAAAATGAAGCAAAATTGATGGATTTGCACAGTTTCCTTCATTCCTAATCTAATCCTCTCAATCGGTAGGAAAACAGGCTTTCTATCTTAAATATAATATTTTATTATTGGTAAAGATCATATACATATAAAAATATACATGTAAATGTACACAACTTATTTTTTCTAACATTAACTTTGCAAACTATTTGATTAATGAAATGTCGTTGTACATTAAAAAAAAAAAAACTTTGTAAACTAATAAAAAGGCCATCTTATTACTCTATTTTTTGAAAATGCCATCACAAAATAATTATTTATACATATATGTATTTAACATATATATATAGTATTATCTTATCAGAAATTATTAATTTATACTAGTGTAAAATTAAAAAGTTTTATACTTTTTTTAACTAATAATTTCAATAGATCAAGAGATAAGGGAAATAAGTAAAAAAAAAATGATTTAATCTCACCCTTTAATCTATTGAAATAAATAATTGAACAAAAGTGTCTAAAACGTTTTAATTTTACACTAATATAAATTAATTCCTCCTCTTATCTTATTTTATTTATAGTTTTATCTCTAATCTCTTTTTTTTTTTTTTCTATTTTTTCATTTTTGGTAACAAACATAAGGAAAAAAATTTTCCTTTTCTCTCTTTCATTTTTTTCCTTTCTTTTTATTTTCCTTTTTAGCAAACATAGTGTTATTAGTGCAATTATGAGAAATGGAAAAAAAAAAAGTCTCTTTCATTATATAATCTAGAATCATATACATATAACAAAAAAGAAAAAAAATAAAGGGGCAATTTAGGAACATGAATGAAGCAAAGGACAAAAATGTGAATTGTAGAATTCAAGCGAAGTAATGTTAATTAGAGATCATCTGATGTAAAAATATAGTTGAAGAATAGGTTGCATGATTAGAGGGTCAATGGGATACATGTTCAGGGGCCGTTTGTAATTTCAACCACATGTGTAGCCAACGGCCACTGAAATCCAAAACGCCCAAAAAGCGAAGCTGACCTACATGCCCCAACTTATTATTATTATTATCTCCATCGTCGCTATCTGCAGCTGTTGCCATTGCTGTTGATAAATTTTCCATTACTATCTCTAATACATAATAACACAAATATATATATTTTCATTTTTTGATATTTATAATTCATCTATCTTCTGCCTTTTTTATATTTATTTACTGTCATGCATATCTCTGATTATATATAAGAAAAACCCAAGTAACCATTCGGGTTCTTTTTCACCAGAGAAAAGCGAAAAATAACTGAAGATTCCATACAGATTAAACATTATAGAAAAAGGGAAAAAATAGTTCTTGTTTGCAAATTGTTTTCTTGGGTTGAGATTGACAGGCAGATCCCCACCAAAAAAATAAAATAAATAAATTCATCAATCACCTATCTTACATAAAACGCCTTGACAATATTCACCTTTCTCTTGTTATACTATTCTTTTATTTTCAGCTGTAATTTCTAAGAAAGAGTCCTATATATGATGGGGGGCTCAAGCACGGTAGAAACCTCCGCCGAAGCCATGGCAGCGCCTGGAATCCACGACGGAAGTGAAATTGGCATGGTTGGTTCAAATTCTGGTAAAGAAGATAAGGGTAGGGTTGATGAAGGTGACCGGACTTTTGGAGGAAACCGTTGGCCGTGGGAAGAGACTTTGGCTTTATTGAAGATACGTTCCGGTATGGATTCTGTTTTCCGAGACTCAAGTCTCAAGGGTCCATTATGGGAAGACGTTTCTAGGTGAGCAAAAATCTTTCTTTTGTTTTGGGTTTTGCTTCAATGGTTTGAGAATTTAAGCTATCTAGCTATCTCAGCTGATCATGCATGCAGATCACCTGATATAGATTTTCAAAGTGAAATTTGGTTTCCCTTCTAAGATATAAAGTGCATACCTTCATATATATACTAGTAGTATCATATTTCTAAGATTCTGGGAAAGTGGAATTGGCTTTCAGATTTGATCGGTTTCATGAAATTTAGTGTTTACAAGCTGGAAATTGGATTCAGCTTTTCTTGTCAAAGCCTTTCTTCTAGCATTTAAAATTTAAAGTTCCATAGAGAAATCTCAGCTGCTGATAGTTGTGGTTTGTTTCAGAGATGGTTTGTTTTGGCTTTTGTCCATTTTAGTAAAATTCATAAAAGAAAGTTTATCAGCCTAATAAATTTCTACATGTACTTCCAACATGGGTTGTGAGTTTCCCATGTGGCCTTGGTTGGTTAGGTTTTCTCTTTCTTTTCTTTCTGTCTTATTTTCTATGTTCTTCTTGTTTTTTTGATGGTTTATTAATGTCGCAAAATGCTTTTAAACTTTATTCTATTGCCGAATTTGAGATAGAGTGTAAACAGAAATGGAGCTGTTTTGCAACTGTTTTTATCAGGAAACTAGCTGAGCTTGGTTATCATCGAAGTGCCAAGAAATGCAAGGAGAAATTCGAGAATGTTTACAAGTACCACAAGAGAACCAAAGATGGCCGAGCAGGCAAGGCTGATGGCAAGACTTATCGCTTCTTTGATCAATTAGAAGCCCTTGATAATCTTCATTCACTCCGATCACTATCTCCTCCAAAACCTCAAACTCCTACCCCTACTTCGGCTGCAATGCCTTGGACTAATCCTCCTTCTGCCTCCAATATCCATGTCCCATCATCAACAATAAACCCTATCAATATACCTCAAACCAATGCCACACCTTCCATAAACCTTACCATTTCCAACCATGCAGTTCCTAATCATTCTATAAATCCTCATTCCCATAACATCCAATCTTCTTTCCATTACATTTCATCAAATCTTTTCTCCACGTCTACCTCTTCTTCAACCGCATCTGACAACAATTCAGATCAAGGGAGCAGTAAGAAGAAATGGAAGGAGTTTTTCAGGAGGCTGACGAAGCAGGTTTTTGAGAAACAAGAGGAGTTGCAAAACAAGCTCTTGCAAACCATCGAGAAATGCGAACAAGAGAGAATGGCTCGCGAAGAAGCTTGGAGAATACAAGAAATGACACGGATCAACAGAGAACATGAGATTTTAGTTCAGGAAAGATCCAACGCAGCTGCAAACGATGCTGCAGTAATTGCATTCTTGCAAAAGATATCGGGACAGAAACCAAACACGGTAAAAGTGCAACCACTAGAAAATCCTCAACCACCGCCACCTCCTGCGCCAATAGCACCACTATCGCTTCCGCCTCCTTTGCAGCAGGCGCAACACCAATCACCAACTAAAGCCTTGAATTTTGGCAACTGGAAAATGAGTAATGGAGGGAATAATGCGGTTTCACCGAGTCCTTCACGATGGCCAAAAGCAGAAGTTGAAGCTCTTATAAAGGTTAGAACTAATCTTGACATTAAGTACCAAGAAAATGGACCTAAGGCTCCTCTTTGGGAGGAGATCTCGGCCGCAATGAGAAAGCTTGGATATAATCGGAGCGCAAAGAGATGCAAAGAGAAATGGGAAAACATCAATAAATACTTCAAGAAAGTAAAAGAAGGAAACAAGAGAAGGCCTGAAGATTCCAAGACATGCCCATATTTTCACCAGCTGGATGCTATTTACAAAGAAAGAATCAGCAAAAACGAGAATCACTTGGTTCTTCCGGGTATGGGGCCTGACAGCACGATGGTGCCGCTGATGGTACGGCCGGAACAGAAACTGCCTCCACAGCAAGAAATTAGCCAGCTGGCGGAGGCGACGACGATGGATGAAGCTGAGAGGGAAAATGTGGATCAGATTCAAGATGAAGAAGAAGAAGGTGGGGTTAGTGAAGAATGAGAATATGAAGGAAATGATTTCGAGTTAGTAGCAAACAAAACTGCTCCAATTGGCATCGGCGAGTAAGACAACAAAGGGAAGCTTTTAATCTAAGCTGACATCAAGTGAGGCATTGACATGATGGTTTTACTATAGTGTATTTACTGTGGTAAACAAAAAAGGACATATAAGGCAATAAAAAAGTTTATTATAAAAAACTTGATTTTGTCGGCTGAGAAGTAAATCAGATTCTGATGAATTAATTCAGCAGGAAATAATGGTGGTGAATTGGATTATTAACAGCCATGCACATGGGGTGTAGTTTTATAGTGGGGTTAAATGTTTTGGCTTTTCTTTATTAAAATTTATTATTTATTTGCTAAATAAATATATATTATAAGTGTGGAAAGGGCATATAGAGTTGAGGGTGGGGGCATGTTTGCACAGTATTAAAATAAAAGCCAACTAGTTCTTTGTATGTTTTTGGTTATGAAAATTCGAAGTAAATAAGCTGTTCAGTCTGTATTTGATAATTTAATACAGGTGATTGCAGATCGTGCATTCGAGATGACTTCAATAAATATTCATTGACAGGATTTGAATCTAATACTTTTTCGTTCTTCGACTTTAACCTATTCAATCAATCACTTGTTGGTAGTTTTTTGTATTTTCTTTTTATTCATAGTGGAATAGAATTTCTACATAACATTAATTATTTAAAAGAAAAAAATATAAAAAAAAACCTAGTGCTGTATCTTTATTTCTGTCATAATTGCTCAAATGTGTAAATGGGAGACATGGCTTATAGCGTGTGTTTTGAGTGAATACAGTGATTACCAGATTTCACCATTAGAAATTAATACAAGGAAAAAGTGAAGAACAATTGCAAAAATATGTACAATTATTAACATTTGAAAGCTATTAGTTTATGTGTGTGAGTGCGTGCGTGTGATCCTTCGGTACCCTAGCCAAGTTGTCTGCACATTGGCTTCGAATCCTCATCCAAAATGCCACTAGAAAAGACCCATGTGAGGGGTAAAAACTACTTCATTAATTTCCATGGAAACCCAATATTTTTTGTCTTGATATTGTTTAATTTCATTCTTCCTTTCAATTTTACTTGCGCTTCCAAATCGTTTATACTTGCATACAATTCAGTAGATTCCATATATGTATTCTAAAAAGTTTAAAAAATGTTAAAATGCTTGAAGTATAAAAAATGGCAAAAACCATGGTATATATCTTAATTTGTTGAAGTATAATTTTAGTTGGAGAAATCAAAATCGTAAAGAAAAAGTGAAAAATTCAATCGGATAGATGGAATTTAAATTCTTGATATCCTTGCGATATTTTTGTGATGAGTTTAGAGCAGTGAATAAGTTAATACTTAATAGCCTTTGAATTAAACAGGAGGCCCTATCCACAGCATGGCTAAACCTAACCCTTTGAAGCCGCAATGAGGGTCCTACGAGGGTAATCTTCCAAGTGATCTTCGATAATAATGTATGGGATTATTAACGCAACCCTTTTTGTTGACTTTCCACATTGCCATTATATTGATCTCTACTACTATTACTAACTATAATATATATTTCCACAAAATTAATCAATTGTCTCATCTTTTCATCAGAAAGTTGGAACATTTTTGTTGTGCTAGATATTCATGAATTCAATTTTTCTTCCCAAATTAGATGAATTTCCTACTCTTTTTTTTCCTCTCTAATCTTTCTGTCATGATCCACTTCCTCTTGATCATGACTTAACAGCTACTTTACTCCATGCTTCATCTGCTTTGCCCATTTTGTTGGGAGTCCAAAATATTTTGTCCCACATTAAAATCAGAGGCCCACAAATTTTGAGTGGTCATGCTCTATTTTTTAATAGGAGATAGATATTCTGCCAATAGCTGCATGTAAACAAGGCACACCATTCAACCCTAATTTCTAGCTTATTCATCAGATCAGTAGAGGTGGTAAAATGAATTCAAATTCTAAAATCCTCTTGAAAAAGTAAAAACACGAGTAGATTGAATACGATTTGATAAAAAGTCAAAGCTTGAACTTGAGAAAACTTAAATTTAAAATATAATTACCCAAACCTAAAATAATTCTAACTCAAAAATTCTCAGACCCAAAAAAACAATATATATATATATATATATGTTAAAAGAGGACTATAAAATCTAAAAATAACTTAAAATAACCCGAATCTAAATTCAAATCAAACTCAAAAAATTTAAACTTAAAAAAACTAAAATACGAAATAGTTTAAACTTGAAATGATCTAAAACCTGAAACAATAAGAATCCAAAACAATGATGAATTTGCATTTAATTAATGCCTAAAAGTCTACTTAAAAAAAATTAATACCTAAAAGTCACACAGTTGGCTATTGCATCAATTTTTGTTACAAAAGCATAGACAACTATATCTACATATTTTTGTTTTATCTTATCCATAATTGTCACGCTAATTAATTAAATCAATCACATAATAATATTTTGGTAGCTAGAAGTGATCCATTGAAAGGGACTTATCAGCTTATGCATACTTTCTAATCATTCAAGCATATATATAATATAACTATATATAAAAGCTGGGCGCATTCACATTTCTTAGGTGGCGCTAACGTCTATAAGATCAAAGATTTTCTAAGTGTGGGAAATTTAATTGAATTTCTTTGCAACCAAATTGGATGGCTGTTGGATTAATTATAATTAAAGAGTTAGTTATCATCTCAAATCAAAGTATTTAAGTTAATTACTTTTCAATTCTTATGATACCATTTACTTGCAAGTTCGAATTTCACGTGGATAAGGAGATTTACGTGTTGAATAAATTAGCAACAACTGAGCATTTACTTAATGGTAATTAGAGTAAATATGCATGTGTTTGATTAAAAATCGAATTCGAATCTCGTTTTCCGATAAAAAAAAATTTAACATGGCGTTGAATTGAAGTGAGCTGATAAACAGATGAAAAGTGCATGCCAAGCATGCCTTTTGGGGCATGTGATATTTTTTTAATTCAATAAATTGAGGGGATTTAATGAGATTAATGATAACATATAAGTGAGCAACTGAATTGTGCTATTAAGTTTGAAGTATGAAGTAAGCAATCCTGTATTCTTTTGGGCATGGATTTCATTTTAGATTGGACCACTTAATGAGAGGGCCGAGGGTCCTTTTTGAAGCTCAGTACCCCACATTCTTTGTATTGGAATTGGAAAGACAAGAATGGAGCTTATGGCATGGTACCAAAGTACCAACAAGCCAATAACCACTTAAGATATTTTCATATAATGTGTGTGCATAAAGGGAATTTCTCCATTACTTAATCATGTGGGAGAATTGGACAAAGTTTGGTCATCAGAAATCGAGATATAACATTAACGGAATCACAGATTCACGAGGACAGACGGTTCGCAAGCAAGGCTAATTCGAGTTCCAGTTTGTTTACGTTTTATATCAACAATCTTAGTAGGAAGATCTCTAAAAAAGCTTTATGGGAGGCCTTTTTTAACACTTAGATGGCATTTGGTACTTTACCATTAAATAAATTGCAGAGAATGTGAATGTAGGGAAAGTAATTGCAGAGAATTAAAATGTGGAAAAAATAATATTGCAATGTTTGGTATATAAGATAAAGTGCTGGTTAAAATACAAAAAATGTAATATCTTACTAGGAATGTAATGTAGAACTTTCAAATTATTTTAATGTATCAAAATAAATTATTTATAAAAAACAATTATTTTTATAATAATATTTATATTATAGTATTTATAATTAAATAATAATTCCATAATATTAATAATTTTAAAAATAATAATTTGTCCTTTCACTAAAATATTAAATATTATCATTTATTTCTTTATAATTTTCCCTGCAATAGTTAGGTGGTTTGTCTTTTAACTAATTCCCAATCCACCACTTGTTAGTAGATTTAGTAATCTAAAAGACGACATAATGACACGACACAAAAATGATATGAAAAAAAGATATGAAAATAATACAGTTTAAAATTTTAGCAAAATTCATATATTGGTTTGATAAACTCAAAAAAATGTATTTCACATTTTTTTTAACATAAATTATGGCACGTAATTTCATGTAAAACACGACATAAATATACAAATTGTAAATATTTTACATGATAAGAGTAAATGAATTGCCGGTCAACTTGTTGGTACATCCAATCAAAGTGCCCAACACCTTTCTCTTTTAAATTGGCACCACACCACCACCAACAAACATGTCAATCCAATGTAAACTTCATCTGTCTCTTTTTGATGAAGAAACAAAAGGAAAAAGTAGGCTTAGCCTTGGCTCCTTGAGTTCTTCAAAGTATAGATATTCATCAATACCGGCATCTATATTAGACTCATTTACATATTTTTCTTGATCCCTATATCTTCTTCTTGGCACCTGTTGTGCCTTTTTGTTGCATAGTTAACATCCCATGCATCGCTTGTCAATTATGCAATTTGCTCTACTAAGTCCTCAAACTTTTTGTGCAACCCAAGAACATGAGCTTGTTCTAAGTTAGCTCTCTTGGTACCTCTCACGTTTGGCCATTGTTTCCAACTTAGCTATTTCAATCTTAATTTTAAGCACAAACCACCTAGAACATTTGCTCTGATACCAATATGATGCACCTTGATTGCAAAAGTATAGGTAGTTTTTGAAGTTTTGGTTTTCAACAAGAAATGTAAGTAAAAAAAAAAAGGATAAACCAAGTTTAAATGACTAATAAGTAAACATGCTACAACTAATTAGACAAGAGTAATTCTTCATTCTTAGAGAGAAAGAAGGATGAGTGATAAAAATCTAGAGTTATTCGTCATAAAACAAGTGTTTCTTTTTATAAGAATAAAAGAGAATGCAAGTCTAAAATTTCAATCAATAATTTATCAATTGGTGTAGCTATTATATGTTATTGGCTTTTATATAGTAAGGTTAAATAATAAACTTTAGAATCTAAGAGGTATTATCATAAATAAGAAAAAGAAAATATCTATGATACTTTTAAGATATTTTCCTAGATTTGGTAATCTAGAAGGTTACAAAATCTGACAAAAAATATAAAGGATTACATAACCAAATAAAATCAAATATAATCAGCCTAAATGTACTAAAATAATCGTGCATGCATAATTCATAATGGATCCACATGCCAAGCCCATAATAAGGCCTAATACACAAATGCAAAACTCTAGATAAGCTTAAATTTGTCCCAGGCTCTTCATTATGTAATAACTTCACATGAGCTGAAATTTGTCCAAGTAAAAGATTAAGTGGCAAATGGAGCTTTTTAGCTTTAGAACCAATTATAAGGCCAATAATAGGTGCAATTGAGAGTTGGTCAATGTCTTCATCATCATGAAATAATTCAACCTCTACTAGATCACCATGATAGATTCCATCATCTTCCTTCAATTGATTGTTAGTTACCCTCAAATTAAAGTCTTCACTATCTTCTATATAAGGTAATAAGTCCCTTATATTGAAAGTGGTAGAAACATTATACTCATTAGGTAGATCAATCTTGTAGGCATTGTCATTCACCTTGGCAATCACTTTAAAAAGACCACCATCTCTTGGCATAAGTGTGGATTTCCTTTTACTTGGAAACCACTCATTTTGAAAATAGATCCAAACTAAGTCACAAAGCCTAAATTGGACTTGTTTTCTCCTATTGTTGGCAACTTTTCTCATAAATTGCATTCTTCTTTTCAATTTGTTGCCTAACACTTTTTTGCATCTTTTTCACCATCTCCACTTTCTTTTTACCATCCTTACATATCTTTTCATCAATAGGCAGTGCTGTTAAGTCAAGTGGTGTAATTGGATTAAAACCATAAATCACCTTAAATGACGAATGCTTAATAGCACTATACACACTCCTATTATAAGCAAACTCCACCCAAGCATTCATCCCAATTCTTTAAATTTTTAAAAATAATAGCTTTAAGTAAAGAAGATAAAGTTTGATTAACTACCTTCATTTGCCCATTTATTTGTGGATGACAAGTCATACTAAAAAGTAGTCTTGTTCCAAGCTTTCTCTATAATGTCTTCCAAAAGTAACTTAAAAAATACTTAGCATCACAGTTAGAAATAACAAATTTAGGAACTTCATGTAATCTCATAATCTCCTTAAAGAATCAATTAAAAACATGACAGCATCATCAGTTTTATGGCATAGAACAAAGTGTGACATTTTTTAGAATCTATCAACAACCACCATCACCAAATCATTACCTCATTGTGTTCTTAGCAAACCAAGCAAAAATTCATGCTAATATTGACCAATGGTTGGTCCAAAACTGGTAATGATGTATACAGTCAATGCACACCTTCTTTACTTTTGGCTTTTTTATAAATCACATTTACAAGTAAGGTGCTACACAGCATGTTTTATACCTATCCAATAAAATAGTTCATTGAGCATCCCCAAAGTCTTATTTTCTCCAAAATGCCTAGCTAATTTGCCACCATGTGCCTCCCTCACCAATAATTCATTAATTGATCCATAAAGAATAAATAGCCTCCCAAACTTGAAAAGATAATCATCATGGTGATAATAACCATTAGTAGCACTTTTTTAATAAGTTAAATAAATAAAAGAGAAGTATGGATCATCTATATATTGGACTTTTGTTAATTTAAACCCTATCAACTTTACATTTAGCAAAGAAAGCAAAGTGTACCTCTTTGATAATGCATCTACCACAATGTTAGAGTTTCCCTTCTTGAATTTGATAACAAAAGTAAAAGTTTTTAAAAACTCCACCCATTTGGTATGCCTTTTATTCAACTTGTTTTGGCCCTTCAAATGCTTTAATGCTTCAATACTTCATGATCAATGTGCATCATAACTTCTTAGGCAATAAATAATGCTACCAAGTTTCCAAAGCTCAAATCAAAGTATAGAACTCCTTGTTATAGATAGAATAATTCAAGCTAGGCCCACTAAGCTTCTCACTAAAGTAAGTAATCTGCCTCTCTTTTTGCGTTAACATAACTCTAATTCCTACCCCTGAGGCATCATATTCAATCATTAAGGTCTTAGAAAAGTCAAGAAAAGCTAGTGTAAAATCAAAACATAGGTTCTCTTTGATAAGCTTAAATTTTTTTTATGCTTCTTCAACCCATTAGAATACAACTCTTCTTTGTTAATTGAGTCAATAAAGCTAAAATGATGCTGAACTTTTTCACAAATCTCTTATAGAATGAAGCCATACCATGAAAACTTCATACTTCTAGAATATTTGTTGCAATTGGTCATTCTTGGATTGCTTTCACCTTTTTTTCATCAACTTCAACCCCATGTTCTAAAATCACATAACCAAGAAAGATAACTTGGTTTTGGAAAAAAGTGGCACTTCTTCAAGTTTTTAAACAGCCTCTCTTGCTACAAGTCTTCAAATACTTCTTTAAGATGCTACACATGCTTTTTTAAGTTTTTGTTGTACTTTAAAATGTCATCAAAATACACCACAATAAACTTACCAAGGAACTTAAGCTAGACATGGTTCGTCAGCCTTATGAATGTGCTTAGTGCATTTGATAAACTAAATGGCATCACTATCCACTTATATAATTTATAATTTATGCTTGGTCTTGAAAGTTGTCTTTATACAACTCCTTCTTTTAAGCGAATTTGATGATACCCACTCTTTAAATCCATCTTGAAAAATAAACTCGATCTATGTAGCTCATTAAGCATGTCATATAGCCTTAGAATAAGGTAGTGGTACTTGATAGTGATCTTATTGATTGCATAGCTATTAACACATATCATCACAGTCCCATCATTATTAAGAACCAACAAAGCTTATACATAAAGCCTTAGAATAAAGACTTATGGACTTTAGCATAAAGCTCTTCTCTAACAGCTAATACATTTTATTTTGTAGTTTTTGGCCTCTTTGGGATTGCATCTATAAGCTAGTCTATTTGGCAAAGCAACCCCTTGAACAAGATCAATTTAATTGTCAATCCTTTAATTGGCGAGTTGAAAAGACATTTGCAAACTTCTCAATAACTTTTCAACTTACAATGATATTGAATAATCTTCTATTTGAATCATCTCTTTAATAAGCAACTTCAACACTAAATTAGAATTTGACAAGGCCCTGTCCACTTTTTTCTTGATTACAAGCAAGCTTTCTTTTTTTCCTTTTTCCATTAATAACTAGTTATTTTTGCACTTATTATGGGTTGAATGGTGCTAACACAAAATGTTTCCCATCGTTTGTGAAAGAATAGGTAATTTTGAGCACATCATGTATAGTGATTTAGATATTCTACAAGTACACATGTCGTACAAGTAATAATAAAGACTATAAAAGTCTAGATGTTGATCCCATAAGGATTATTTAAATAGATCCCTAGCCTAAGTACCGTTTATACCTACACCCTATCTAAAGTTGGCTCAATCACATTAACATGAATTAAAATGCATATAAAATTGAAAATAACAAATGCAATGACCAACAAAAAACAATAGCTAAAGGAATGAACCATAACAACTAACTTTAATTAAATGTAACTAACTATAACTAACTACCAATTTCCAATAAAAGAAACATCTAGAAAATTCTTAGGATTTGATCTATATAAACTAAAATTTTATTAAAACATAATGTAAATGAAGATAAAAATAGATTTAAAATGAAATCAAAGAGCCAAAATTGCAAATCTAAGTGAAATAATCAAAACTGAAGCTTAAGTGCGATTCTAAAACAATCGAATGTGTAATAAAAAAATTAGATCTAAGCTATTGGAAATTGAATGAACTTAAACTATAACTTTGCAAAAACAAAAGATAATTGAAGATTAGAACAAAATTGAAGATCAATTAGAGCAAAAAAAAATGTGAAAATCAATTAGAAACATTAAACCAAAAGTAAGAACTTAAATTTGGAAACTAACAATTTATGGATGAAAACTTAGATCTACAACATTCTAGATGGAATGAACTCAAATCAAACTAAAACAACATAGATCAACAAGTTGCTACATGAATTAATAAAGAAATGCATCAAAGCATTGAAATTCCAACTTAATGAACATTAATTCCAAACTGAGGGCAAATCTAGAAAAATGAAACACCTGTAAAGAAAATCATCCAAACAGAAAGTAAAATCTTGAAATTAAATGCAATCAAATGAGAATTAACTAGTAAACACATAGATCTAAAAGTGTTAAGTGCAAAAATTTCAAACCAAATGCCAAGATGGAGAAAAGATCCTTGATATTTTGTCACTCATCCAATGCTCAACTTTTCTTATTGGTTTAAGCTGAAACTTTGATGCTAGATTTGGAATTAGATTTTTTTTCAAATTTAAAGATCTATGAGATAGGAATCAAAAAAAAAAATTGGCCTAATAAAAGCTAGATTTCATCAAGATCTAATCAAAACATTGCAAAGAGGTCAAAACTACAAATCACCAAATAGATTTGAATAACTTGTGAAAACAATTGAAATTGAACATTAAAACTTGAAGATCTAAAATTTTAATTGAAGAAAACATAAAGTGAATTGAAAATTAAAGTAATAAAGTTAAATTTACATGGAAAGTAAAAGGAAATTGGTTGCCAAATAGCCTTATTTGGAAAGCAAGAAAAGAAAAGTGCAGAAGAAACTAAATGCAGAAAACTAAAAACTAAAATCTAAAAATCTATCTAATTATCCTCATTTTGGTCAACCCTTCCCCTTTATTTATAGGCAAATGGGAGATGCCTCTACCCATAAAATTTCAGCAAAAATAACTACGTATTGCCTATCTTCTAGATATTTCTTCCTTCTTTTCTTCATGGCCTTTGCTTGCTTTTTTTTTGGCTCTTTTAGCTCTCGTTGCTTTCAAGCCCTTTTCTCATGATCTGTTATAGTCTAAAAAGTAAAAATTATGACCAATGGGAAGCCTTAAAATAGCTAATTAGCAACTCCACATGGTTTTCTTTAAATCTCCAAAAATGGTGCCAAGATATATTAATCCTATGATGCTTATATCCATGGAGCACTGGCATTTTTTCCTCATCTTTTGGTGCTAGATGCAACAATTTATTCTTTAATTTTTCTACCAAAATTTAAGCCATAAAAGGGTCAAATTATGCATTATAATGCTTGGAAAATTTATGTAAATTTACTAATTCAAATTAACTTCCAACTCCCTAATGCACTTGTTAACATTCAAGCATGTATAAAGATACCAGAAAGGTACTAATGCATAATTGAGCTAAGGAAGACAATTCTGAATAAAAATTATGAGAATTAAGACTTAAAATAAGGTATTATGAAGCTCATTTGACCTAAAGAAATCATAGAAAAAAGGGTGAAGAAAAACTCCCATAAATGGCAAAGTAGCTTTAGCACACTAGTTTTGGCCTTTCATGTCTTTTAGCAAACAAAATCCTCAAAATGAGTCCAAAAGTTCCAAAATTCATCCATTTTCATATTTTCACCTACACATTGAACAATTATGCATTAAGGAGTATTTTTGCCAAAATTCTCAAGGAACAAGCCAAAATTCAAAAGAAATTACACTAAAAATAAGTAAGAAAAAGCTAAAATTTTAGTACAATCAAACCCCCAAACTTAAGCTTTTGCTTTTCCTCAAGCAAAATGAGATTGAACAAGAATCATCTTATACTTGCAATGCTTCATTTAACATGAATGCCTCATGGATTGATTAAAAGATATAACTAAAGTAAAATCTTGAACATATGCTAATATACAATAATCAACCTAGGCTAAGCTTATTCTTAACTATAGTTCTCGAAAGCAAGCAATACCTCTCATAAATCCTTGCATGTAATCTAGTAATATTATGCAAAACATGAAAATTTAAAAATAAAGATCAATAAAGTGTGCTCAAGTTTCATTTATTTTCTTATCACATATCTTTCTGTTAATATAGATAAACACATAACTAAAGATCACTTAGGACTTTATAAGCTTGTAATATAAGGCTAGGGTTAAGGTATGACAAAAATTACATTAGGTTCAAGTACCCTAACAATGCATTACTTTGTTTAGGATCATTCATTGTTGAGCTTTCAAGGTAAGAAAAGATAAAGCTTGTCTATAGAATCACACCTAAACTTTGTTTTTGCCCACTTTGTCTTTCTTTTCTTCCTTTTTTTGCTTTTTCACCACTTTATTGTTTTTGCTCTTTTTTTTTTCTTTTTCTTTCAGTTTTTTTTTCTTGTCAATTTTTTATCCTTTTGTTTTCCTAATCTTTTTCCAAGCTCCATCTTTTTCCTTAATAATGCATAGCTTAAAATGATGCATAAATGTCCCAATACACATAAGGTAAAGGACTAAAATGATAGGAAATATCAAATCAAAGGCTTAGGCTTGTAATGTGGTTTCATAACAAAAAAAGGTATCATTAGGCTCAAACGGGGTGACTATGGAAAAATTAAATCATGTTTAGCTTGAAAAGGCTTAATCGATCCAAAGATGGCCTATATAATTTCCCTAATCATGTATCCTATAATATTTCACCTTGAGAGGTAATCAAAACAAATTCTAACACATGAAACATGACTTCAAAGACCAATGAAAAAAATCTAATGCTCACATAATCATGCACTAGATAAAAAGGTAATTCAATGATCAAAGTATGAACTCACAAATGAAAACTCATACTTAAGAAGTTACTAAACCTAAGCATCATCTCATTGTCACATAATATTCAATCTTTTCCTAAAACCATATCATTCTCAATCTCTACCTATCATTGGCTTCTTGAAAAATTAATCAAAGAAAGCATACTAATGATTCAAGCTACAACAAGTCAAGCTCAATTTCAAGGCAAAACTAAAAGAAAATTTAAAAAATTTTACAAAAATTTCAAACAAATTTTCCATGCCCTCCAAACTTAAAGAACACATTATCCTTACTATGTAAACAAAAAAAAAAAAGCAAATGAGAGGAATAAGAAAACTTCACTATTATCATGGAGGTGTGGTGGTCAAATGTACATTACAATTGTAGCCAAAACTAGTGCATCTTTTTTTCAATAATTTATTCATCCTACAAAACCAAGAAAGCCACCATACAAAGAAATAACATCAATATGTACAAGAAAAATAAAAGCTAAACAACAAAATAAGCAAATAAAAAAAAAAGAAATGTCATTCTTGGGTTGCTTCATAAGAAACTATTTATTTAAATTCAAGAGCTTGATTTTCATTGGTATTAGAGAATTACACCACACTTAGTTTTGGTATCTACTTATTTCATTCTCTTTTTTAGCACTAAATATGTAATGGTAAGCTTTAAATAGCCCCGGTGCTTAAGGGTAGAATCATAGTTCACCTTTATGATTAATCTAAGCATATTATAATAAGATCTAACAAAGACGGTCATTGGCTTCAGTACTAATGAATTAGGTATCACCGTAAAGAATATAGGTTTTGGCTCTAAAAGAAAAAAAATCTTTCATGGATGGTTTAAGTTAAGTAAGTATAAAGGATGAGAAGCCAAAAATATTAAGTTAAGAAGTAGAGGTTGGGGAAATCATCCAAATCCTTTACATTATCAACTTTTAGTATTTTTTTCAAAATTTTCTCTATTTTATCCTCATCTTTTTCACTAGGCTCATTAATATTGGCAAAAAGTGGGCTTTCAAGCATATGCATTTCCAAATCATCATCTTGTGGATTTTTAAATCATAAAGAAAAATGCATGAGTATGCTATGAGGTTCGCTTCCTTCTCAATTAGGACCAATACTAAGACCTTTTGGTAAATCAATGTAAGAAATTGAGCCATCCTCTTGAAAATCATTTTCACTCACCTTTGCTTATATGAATTGTCTATCGAAAGGAAGTTGTAAGAATGAGATGTTTATAGCTTCAAGCATAGGATCATGGAATGGAAAAGCTATTGGATAAGTAAGTTCTTTATTAATTATTTCCTCATCATCCTTATGCTTAAAACTAGATTTAAGAAAGAATGTGTCTAAAAGTTTAAGTAATCTATTTAATAAGCTTACCTTATCAACACATCTATCCACCATATACATTTTCATAAAATTAGGTAAGTAATCTTCAAGGAACTCAAGAAATGACATGAATGAAATATCAAGCTCAACTTCTTCTTGAATGTTCTCTCATTTCTCAACTTTTTTAGATGATCCATTATCATCAACTTCTCCAGCCATTAGCTTATCCTCTGCCTCCATTACCTCTTCTTCCATAACTTTAACAAAATGTGGCATTTCCACCATAGTGGGCTCATCATCATCATTAATCCATATTGAACCTCTTTTTTCTAAATTATCCTTTAATATATGCTTCTTATTCTTCTTCTGATAAGGTTTTGACTTTATAGTCCTAGGCATAGGATCTAAAAGATAGGTATTTAAGGTCTATTCATTTTGACAACATTGCCCAAGAGTTCTCAAAAATGCCTCTTGGTCATGCTTAGGTTTTTTTTAATTTGGTGAAATTCATTAAGCATCTCCTCAAGGGATAGTGTCTTTTCTTATACAGTAGGTGGTGGTGAATATGGTATGGATGGAAAGTGATGTGAAGTTGAGTAGTATTATGATGAAAAAAAATGTTATTGTGGGGGAACATAATATGGCACTTAAGGAACTTGTAGTGATGGTGGAGAATGTTAGGGTGGCAGAAGATATTATGGCAATGAAAGCTCAATAGGATAAGTTGGGGTATACTTGGATGGTGAATTAAAGGAATGTCCCGTACTAGTATCCCACATGGTTTTAAGATGACTCTCCCATTTTTTAATAGTGTAAGTGTTTGAGTAAGAATGGAATTGTTGGTCATATGGACACCTAACATTATGGTAATCTCCACCATGCACTTAACCATTATCATGTTGGCTTAGAAAGTTATAGATAAAAGTAGGCTTAAGATTATACCATGCTTTTAATGGCTTTTAATTGATTTTCTAGAGAGTAATTTTTTGGATAAATTTTTAAGGGCCTACTCTCTTTTGGCTTGGTCTTCGTCATTAGGCTATGGCCCTAGGTAGTCGTTAAAAAAAAAAAGGTCTAGCATGGTCGACATAATGCTCGGCTACCTTATAAAGCTTGGAATCCCACACTAAAAATAAAATAAAACCTAAACAAAAATATAATAACTATGTCTAAACTATCTATACTAAAGCTATGTAAGCTAAAGGATGAATCAATCTATAGATGAGCATGGCGAAGCAAGATATTAGCCTAAGACTCTTTACACGTAATCCCTGACAATGATGCCTAAAACTTGATTTGGATATTCTACAAGCGCATAAGTCATACAAGTAATAATAGAGACTTTAAAAGTCTAGATGTCAGTCTGACTAGGATTAGTCAATCACATTAAAATGAATTAAAATGCATATCTAATCTAAAAATTGAAAATAACAAGTGCAATGACCAATAAAAAATAGTAGCTAATGGAGTAATTCACAACAACTAACTTCAACAGAATGTAACTAACTATAACTAACTTCCAACTTCCAATAAAAGAAACATCTAGAAAATTCTTAGGATTTGATATAAACAAATTGGAATTTTACAAAAACATAATGTAAATGAAGATCAAAATGGATTTAAAATGGGATTAAAGAAGCAAAATTGCAAATCTAAGTGAAACAATCAAAATTGAAATTCAAGTGTAATTCTAGAACAACCAAATATGTAACGAAAAATTTAGATCTAAGCTACTGAAATTTGAATGAACCTAAACTATAAATTACAAAAACAAATGGTAATTAAAGATTAAAACAAAATTGAAAAACAATTAATGCAACAAAAACTTGAAAATCAACTAGAAACACAAAATTGAAAGTAAAAACTTAAATCTAGAAACTAATATTTATGGAGAAAAACTTAGATCTACAACTATCTAGATGGAATCAACTCAAACTAAACTAAACAAACATCGATCAACAAGTTTACTACATGAATCAATAAAAAAAACTTATCAAAATGTTGAAATTCCAGCTCAATGAACTTCATTTTCAAACTAAGTGCAAATCAGGAAAAACAAAACACTTACAAAGAAAATCATCCAAATAGTAAGTAAAATCATGAAATTAAATGCAATCAAATGAGAATTAACCAATAATCATATCGATCGACAAAATTGAAATTCTTATAAATCTGAAGTTTTTAAGAATCTTCCATTTGAAGTTCTTGCGAATCTAAAAGTTTTGCAAATCTTTGATTTCTTGGGAACCTAAAATTTTTAAAAATCTGAAAATTATGCGAATGTACCATTTCTTGCAAATTTGACACTCTTACAAATTCTTACGAATCTAAATGTCTTGTAAATTTTTGAGTTCTTGTAAAATTGAAATTCTTGCAAATCTAAATTTTCCATTCTTGCAAACCTAAAAATTCTTATAAATCTGAAAATCTTTACGAATTTGGAACCTTTATGAAACTTAGAACCTTGTGAACTTGGAATCTATGTGAAACTTGGAACCTTGCAAATTTGAAATCTCTACAAAACTTTGAATCTTTATGAATCTAAAATCTTAAAAATCTTAAATCATTTACGAACTTTTGGAATCTTTGCAAAATTTGGAATTTTTGCCAATCTTCGCAAATCTTAACTTTTTACGAATTTTGAAATCTTTGTGAATTTTTTTACCAAAACTTGGAGTCTTGAAATCTTTCAATTATGTTATGGAACATTGTGAATCTTTGACACAAACCCTTGAATTTCCATATTGTGAATCTTTGGATTTCAAGCTAAAAATTTTTTAATTTTTAATTTTTTTGAGCCTAAGCAAAATTGAGAAATTTTCTAATTAAAGTTTTTAAAGTTGTTTAAGAGGAGATCATTTTTAAAATGTTGAGCCTCTGTATAAAGGAGTTTAAAGAGGATTCTTAAAAAACAAAAGTGTGCACCAATTTGGGCTCGGACATAATGGGTATCTATGTTATTGTGTAATTCCTATTTCATAGAAAATGTACAAAGAGGGGCAACTGAAGATATCCCATTTTGTCCAGAAGTTTTTCTAGAATAAAAATTGGACCTTTGACTATAAAATGCGCCTAATTGGCAAATTTTGGGCCCAAAAATTTTAATTCCAATTTTAGTTTTAATTTTGGTTTTTATTTAATTTTACTTTTAATTTTTGGTTTTTAATTTAGTTTTTATTATTTTATTCTTAGTCAAAGGTTAAAAAAAGGAAAAAATTAGAAAAATAAATGCATGCAATTTTTTTTAAAGGAACATGTGATGCAGTGATTTCATGATTTTTAAGAGGAAATTAAGACGGTTGAATTGATTCATTTTCCAAAATTGGAAGGGATTCAATCCCTATAAGAAATTAACCAAACATAAATGAAAAGGGAATAAAAAAGGGTCACATAGTTTGAGAGAATATTGTTTGACAGTAAAGGGTTTTTTTTTTGAAGAATTTTAGGAATTTGGGAAATTGTAAGGGTTTAATTCAATTAGTAAGGAGTTAAAAGACAAAGATGTTGTGATTTAGTGTTTGTGGGAATTTTTTAAATTTTTTTTGGAATATTTTGAAAAATTCTAGAAATAGGAAGAACTTTGAACTTTCTAATTAAATTTTTCGGCAAACTTTGAAATGTTTGATGGGATTATGGGGTAAAACCTAATTTTTCGATGAAACTTTACAGGTTTTGGTGCAACTTAATAAAACTGGTCGTCGTGTTCTTCGTTTGTTTAGAGAGAAGCAAGAGAAAATTAGATAGAAAGGGGGGCAAGTTTAAGAAAAAGCAAAGGATTTTGGCTTTTATACTAAGCCAAAACGACAATGTTTTGAAGACCTTAGGATCCTCATCAACCCGATGACCCATATGAAGATCCATGCTCCAAATCTAACTCGATCACAGGTTTTCCCTTTTATATTTTTTTTTATTTTTGTTTTTGATTTTCTATTTTTATCTTATTTCCATCTTTTTATTTTTTATGTGTCTTATTATTTTTTTTAATTATTAGTTAAATTTAAAAAGAATGAAGAAAAGAAAAAAGAAATTTGATAATATTATTTATGATTTTTTTATTTATATTTTTGCATGATTATTAAATAATTGCATGATATTTTATATTAATTGCATGATAATTTATAAATTATATTGTTGCATAATTATATTATTTTTACATGACTATATTATAATTGTATGAGATATTATTATTGCATGATATTATTAGCATGATAATTTTTATTTATTTTAATTGATTTTTTAAATTAAAAAAAGGTTTTAAAAAAAATTGTTTCTTTCAATCCTACCAAACTATTGGAGGATTTAATCTTGAATTAAGTCTTACCAAATTATTGAAAGACTTAATGAATTTTTTGAAAAAAAATTTTTTTTTACAAATTCTAACAGCATATTGGAAAGTAATTTTTAACAAAAAGTTTTACCAACAAATTGGAGGATATTTCCGACTATAAACCCAGTTTATAGATATTTATTTTTGGAAGCAAAATTAAGTGAATTTGATGATAAAACCTCTTCAAAACGTGACAAATAGTCTCCTTGAATACTCTTGAGGTGAGAAAATATTTTTAAATATTACCAACATATTGAGGTAATTTAAGGAAATTTTCCAATATTAAATTATTTAGTAAATTTTAAATATGTTTTAAGGCTTGGATAACTTGAAATTAAATTGGTACCATTTTTTGGATGGGCACTATGAGGGTGTTATAACCTTCTTCATGCATAACCGTATTCTCAAACTTAAATATGGTTTCGTGGACTAGAATATACTATTTAAATATACCTAAGTCAATCTTGGAACTCTTTTTTAAATAAGATAGATTTACACATGTCGCCAATCGTGTCTAAACAAAAAAGATTGGTTGTGACTCTTAAAGTTTATGTCTAGTGATAGGTATATGAATCTATACGTTATGACACCATTCATGCTCATTTCGAGTTCTCCTAGTATAGACTTAGAAAAGTCTTAACAAGAAATATTTATCAGTATCATCAAGAATATCAATTAATAAATATTATACCAATTGTTAATGTAGACAACCATTTGTGTCTAGGCTCAATTGGATCGATTTTTTTTGTTATCAGTATTTTTGTTATTGTTATAGTATATATTATAACATAATATTATGGTATGTTATTATTATTAGTATTATTGTTATTATTATATTATTATATTATATTGTATTATATTATTATTATTATTATTGTTGTTATTATTATTATTATTATATTTATTTTTTTATTTTTATTTTTGTTTCTTCTTTCGTTTTGGCTCCAATTTACACGTGAACAAGGAAATTTGGAATCAGAATCTCGTCAATTCAATCAAAGTTAATATAGAATCATGTCAATGTGATTGACTGAAATTCGAGAACCTAAAAGCATGCTTGGACAAAATTCAATCCCAAGATTCAAGCCAAGGATTGATTCTTTCCATTTCTTAAAATTGTTTCTAGAGCTACTTATAAATTGAACTAGTTCTACAGAGGATGAGGACATAAAAACTTTGAGAGAAAAAAGGTCTACAAAAATTTTGGTAGTAGGAATTTCTAGAATTTTAGTATTAGGATTTACAGTTTGATTTGTAGTTTTGAGCATGAATTTAGGCATTTGGAGTTAGGTTTAAGGTTTTAGAAGATTTCGGGGAAGATTTGTAGCTTTCTGGAAAGGTTTAAGAATTTTTTGGATTTTTTTAGGTTTTTTTTTTGGTTTGGGAAGAATATTTGAATTTTTTGGTGAAATTTTTTTATGGGATTCTGGTGTCTTTTCCAAAAACTAATGGGTTTTTCAGCTTTCTGGTTGAACTTGTTGATGATTTTTCTAGAAACTAATAGGTTACCCAGTTTTTAGTGGTGTTTTTGGTTGGGTTTTAGAGAGAAGGTAGAGGTTTTTTGGCTAGAAAGAGAGAGGCCTTGAGATTTCTGAAGCAAAAGTCTTGAAAGTGACTTTTACACATTGCCCAAATGACATAGTTTTAAACACCTCAATCCACGCGTCGACCTGACAACCCACGTGAAGATCCATGTGCAGACCCGACTTGTTTCGCAAGGTTTCCTTTTTCCATTTTATTTTTATTTTTTGATGTCTATTTTATTTTATTTTTAGCTCATTTTATTTTTTGGTTTTTGTTATTATTGTTTTATGGTTTTTTTTAGTAATTTTATTATTTTGTAAAAATTATTTTCTAAAAAAGGAAAAAAAACAATTAAAAAAATCTTTTCAAGTAAGTTTTCAAAAAAATATTTATAAAAACGAAAAATCCTTTCAAAAAAAATCTTTTCTAATAAAAATCTTTCAAAATAAATTCATGAATTCTATTAAACTATTGGAGAATTTTTATGGATCTAATTTTAAAATAAAATCCACCAAACTAATGGGAAATTTCATAAATTCGTCTTTTTAAAAAAAAATAAAAAAATAGAAAATAATTTTCATTCTCTAAACTATTAGAGAATTGCTTCCTAACCTAAGTCCTACCAAACTATTGGGAGACTTTACTAATGAAATCCTTTAATAAATTCGACGATGAAGCCTCTTCAAAGTGAAACACTAGTCTCCATTAATACTCATGAGATAGGAAAATTATCTTAAATTGCTACCAAACTATTGGGATAATTTTAAGATATATTTTCAATATTAAATTATCTGATAAATCACAAAATGATCAAGGCTTTGATGATCTACAATCTAGTTGGTACCATCCTTTGGATGGGCATTGTTGGGGTGCTATAATCTTTCCCACACGTAACCATATTCCTAAACATAAACTTTGATTTCGTAGATCAGATTTGATCAAGTGACCAATCACACCTAAACAAAAAAGATTAGTGGCGACTCTTCTAATCTATGTCTAGTAGTAGGTCCACGGATCTATACGATATGATAGTTAAAAATAAATTTCATATTCTAAATTATTATAGGTAAAAGAAATTTTGTTTATTAAGTACAAATTGCCAATTTGCTAGCAACTTATTCAATATTAACTAAAGCTATATACCATTCATCATAATAAATATCATATACCACAATAGCGGCACTAAAGCAAAAGTTCTTAAGTAAAGTGCCAAACATCAATCTTTTTAGATCATTTATGAATACAGAAAAGATTGATAACTCTATTTTATAAAGTTAGTTCCAATGTTTTTATGGTTGATTGTTGCTTAGTTCTAAGCAAAATAATGTTCTTTTTACTCCTCAATGGTTGAATTTTTTGTTTTGTAGATTTTCTTAAAGAAAAGAATGATTCTTGGTAATTCTTAAAGATTCTTGAAGATTCTTAATGATTTTTAGATGATTCTTTATCACATTATAGATAGTTGAGATGTTTTTGGAAGTTCTTGATTTTCTTGAAAGTCTTGAAATTCAAAAATAGAAAAAATGTTCAAGATTGGTTTTGGCAAGTGTTATGCAGTTGAAGATCATGAATCTTGAAGAAAGAAGATGAAAATTCATGCAAAGAACTCAAGTTGGAATTTTGACAATGAATTGGGGTAGAATTGTACTTTCACATGATTGCAAGTCCATGGTAGCTTGTATAGGTGCATATGCATGGGATTACTATAGGATGACATGGCATTTAAGAGTTTTCTTATTGGTTAAAGAAGATGATGTAGCATGATGAGGTGGTAATTCTAGTTTCTTTTCCTATTTGGAGTTCAATTTCTTTTCTTAGTGGTGAAGTATTCCTAATTTTACTTAGAGTAAGATTTTGCATGGTTTATAAATACAACTTGTATGGGCATTTAGGAAGCTTTTTGGATAAATTTAATTTCTATTTTTTCTTCAAGAATTCAAGCTAAGGCACAGAAGAGAAGATCAAGATCAAGATGGAAGGATTTGAAGTAACTTTTTGGAAGCTAAATATAGTAAGGCCAAAAATATACTTTCTTGATTTGGCAAGATTCTATTTTTGGTAAGTTTATGTATGGTATAAGTTGCTACATGATAAGTTTTGGTATGATAAAGATCTAAAAGCTAAGTATGATCTAGAAACTTTCCTTTTAAGAGTCTTAATTGAAGAAGCATTCTTGGATTGAAGAGACCAAGTCCAATCAAAGCTATGTGAAGTCTTCTTGGAATCCCATCTTTAGTTAAACACTCTAGAGGATTTTTAGGCCTATAAATAAATGACTTAAGTGTTAGGAAAAGTGTGTACAAGGGTTGGAGTGATAGACCAATCCATAGCTTTCTTGTTTTCAATTTTCTTTAGCATTTAAACTTTCAGTCCTTAAGTTTCTTGTTCTTTTAGTTTTATGCTTTTTCAATTCAATTTATGCACACTATTTTAAGTTTACTTCAATTGAATTCTAGTTTAAAGCTTTCCTTCTATTATGTTTTAGTTAGTTTTTATGCAAATTGGTTGAAAAAGTGTTAGTCACAGTCAATTTGGATTTTAATCTTTATAATTTGTGATTCTATCTTTCGGTCTTTTTTAATTCATGTTGTTCATGTTCTATTTTGTTTGAGTTCATTCAATTACATGTTTAAACCATCATTAAGCATTCACTTTATATTGTTAGGGCTAGATTTAAGTTTAATTATCACATGCTTGTAAGGTTTGCATAATTTAAGGTTAAATTGATATAATTACAATTTGTGTTCAATTGTTTTTAGTTCAATTGTTTCTAATTTCATTTTTAGGGTAATAATTAGTTAATTTTGCATTTAATTAATCTTGTTTCAATTCGGTTTAGTACTTATTAATTAGGGTTTGCATGAATTGCATTACATTAGGATTTATATCATTCTAGTTTTGCATATTTAGTTGATTTAATTTTTGTTTAACTTTAATTTGGTTTAATTGCATGTTATTTAATTAAAATAAAGCTAATAACATGATTTATAGTTAATTAAGGTTTCTATTTACATAGTCTGTATGTTCGTTCCCTAGGGTTTATATTTGGCATTACAAATTTGATTCTTATAAGTTTCTAATTTGGTTCTTTTGATTAGTATTGCTTATTTTCTTGCATTATTACTTTTGGTTTATGCTATTTATAGTTAATTGGATTTTGGTTCTAGTATTTAGCTTTAATTGAATTTGATTTTTCATTATTTTATTAGATCGGTTTCTGTTTTGCCTGTCTTTGGTTATTTTTACCTTGTTAGTTTATTTTGGTATTGATTCATAGTTTTGCATGTTTTTAGGTTTTTAATTTATTAGTTTTCATATATTTTAATTGATTTTTCTAGGTTTAGGTCTAAAGGTATACAATTTTGGTACTTGAGTTTTTTATTTTTTAATTCTCGTGGGAATGATACTTTACTTATCATTATATTACTTCTACGATTCTATGCGCTTCCAAATTCTCAATCAAAGACATATTCAAAAATTCAAAATGATTGAAAAGCTCACAAAAGAATATGTAAAAACCAATTTTAGACCATATAAAATTTCAAAGGTCAAGAAAGATATATTTATTATCAAAACATATTCCAAAAAATTTTAACATAAAATAATAAATATATCAACACAAGTTATAGGCCATAACAATAATGACTTAAGGTAAATATAAGCATTACAAGAAAATTATTCTCTTAAGTCATTTTCTAATCATTTGAACTCTAGGCCTAAAAATTTCAAATATCAAGTCAAGTTAAATCATATTTATCATATAGGCATACACTTGACAAGCATAATAGATGAACCTAGAATACATTTCTTTTAAGATTAAATAGTTCATCATACATCAATTCAAAATCTCAAACTAAGAAATATACCAATTAAGCACAAAAGCAAGCATATTTCAAAAATGTTTCACAAAAATCAAGAGCTAAACAATCACAAATCAAATATCAATATACATACAAAATGTTTTAGGGCCATAAAAATCATATTTGTAGCACCAAACTCATATAAGTAAATTCATTTATGCCAAACAAAATAGAATGAGCCATTCAAAGCTTGATATGTCCAAGATTTTAATTTTTGACACTTTAAAGTTCATTTTTGCTTGAAAATACCTTGAAAAATCTCTAAACTAGTTAAGCTTATTTTAACCAACTTGACTCATTCCAATAAGTTTCAATTAACAAAACAAAGTTGTTCAAGTGGTGATTTGGCCTTAGAAATAATGAAATCAAAAAGTCAACTCTTAAACACATTATTTCTTTAAAAAAGGCTACTAAGATGGGCAAGTATGTTAAAACTCACATTTAAGCTCTTTAAGACATTTAGAAAAGTTTTATATCAAAATTTGGAATTATCCAAATGGTTTTTATGCCCATATAAGTTCAAAAACAATATTTGATCTTTTAAACTCCAAAATCCTTTGAAATTTGCATGTCACATTGTGAAAAATTAAAATGATTGCAAGTTATCAAGTTTTTTTTGTCTAAGCAAGTTTAAATCATTGGACACAAGATTTTGAAATTCATTTTGCACCTAAAAAGATGTTAAAATAAAATTTCACATTTAAAGGCTTGACTCTTGCATAAATGATTTTTAAAGCAAAACTTAAAAACTCAAAATCATTAAGCTTTGAGTGCTCCCCCTAAGTTTGTTCACAAATATAAAAATCAATTAAACAAGCACGAAACTTAATCATATCAATCACCAATAATAATTCAATAAAGCATGATATCATAAATATCCAACGTTCATATATACAATCATGCAATATATAACATGTAGTCTACTTTAACTAATAATCAAGACATATCAACAAAGCATATAACAATTAAGCACTCAATGTTCAATCAAGAACAAGCAACCAATTTCAAATTCACTTTAAATAAAAGTTTAGAAGTTATTTATCTCCATTATGTGTCTACAGATATATCAACAAAGTATATAACAAATAAGCACTCAACATTCAATCAAGAATAGGCAACCAATGTCAAATTTACTTTAGATAAAAGTTTAGAGGTTACCCATCTCTATTGTGTGTCTAGAGTATTTAATTTTCAAAAGAACATTGTAACATCTTGCTTTAGCACACCTATAAGAGAAATTACTCATTTGATTTTTGGTACCCAAACTACTTTAGGTCCTTGAGAATTAGTGACTAAGTCTCTTGTTCCGTTTAGAACCCATGCTTACCTAATTTTAAATGGGACTTTCCTTTTTATAGCACAAGTGGATATAAAGTGACCATGAAATTTACAATAATTGCATTTTGACATCTTAACACATAAAAGTTTTTTGAAAAACTCTTGTTTTTCATTCATCAAAACTTCAAGCTTTTTTTTCAAATCAAAATTTTCCTTTCCAATTTTTTTTTTCTATTTTGAAAGGCTTCAAAATTCATTTTCAATTTATCATTTTGTTTTTCCAAATTATTCTTTGTATTTATCAAAAAATCATTTTGAACATTTAATTTGGAAATCATTTTCTTGTATTTCAATCTTATTGATTCAAATTTGATAACTTATCAAATGCATCGTGCAATTCATCAAAAGTGTATGAATTTGAATCACTAGAGTCAAAGGTTACCTTGGGCTCTTCAATGGCCATGAGACATGTTATAGGTTGGTTAGAGGCTTGCCTTTCACTTATTGAACATTGCAATCCATAAGTCATTGTTCCATTTGCTTTTCAAGCTTGTCTCGAATCTCCTTGGAGATTGAACAATTTGAGATCATGTTGAAATTGAAAGAATCTAGAGTTTTATAGAGAATGCACTTGGCCTTAGCATCATCTAATATTTGCATCTTTGGAAGGAGTTCCAAGCCTTCTTTTTATGATGAACTATACTCTAAAACCTTGAGCCATGATAAATACTTTCATCCTTATTTTCCATTCTCAAAACTCATAATTAGAATTTTGAAGGCTTTTTCTCCATGTTTGAAAATATGTTGAGCCATAGGATCATTTTCTCAAGGTTGTTAAACCTTCAAAAATAGAGTCCAAGTGTTGATACCAATTGTTAGCCCAATTAAAGGTAATAATCTAAGAGAGGAATGAATTAGATTTTCTACAAATTCCTTCATAAAAATAGATTTCATTAAATTGAATGGAAAATTAAAATCAATGTTCTTTGATGAAAATATGATGCAATGAACAACAATTAATGTATCTTGAAACAAATATAAACAATACTGAAAGTAAAGAGTGTAGGGATAGAAAAATCAAACTCAAAGATTTATAGAGGTTTAGTCCTTTTCCAAAGGTACTTACTTCCTCTCCCTTAGCTACTAGCCAAGATAAATCTAGTAAATGAATCAAATTACAATCCCTATCTTTTTCAAGACTTAAGATACTAACAATTCACTCCCTATCTTTCTAGGCTAAGATAGTAACATCTATGTCCCTACCTTTCAAGGCTAAGATAGCAACCACTAATCTCACCAAATGAGTTTCTACAAAAACTCTCAAACTATTCAAGAAAATGCCCTACCTTTTGATTACAAAATAGCTCAAACATTTTACAAACTAAGAATACCTTTTCTAAGATTAAGTGTTTGCCTAATGAAATACGAGAAATGATGAATGAATAACATAGATAACTTGGATAAACAAATCTAAAAGATATAAACTTTAAGGTCTAAAACCTTTGATTTCTTGAGAGATATGAATGTATGGCGTGTTGGCACTTGATCTATTATTTCATCAACCTTCTTGGTGTGTTGGAATTCCTTATTTATAGACGAAATGAGTTTGTAGCCATTAGGGATGATTTGGTGATGAAAATACCTGTAGAACTTTTGAAAATAGCCATTTGAAGCTTTCTAGCAAGAACCAATTAATCTCTTATTAAACCTGATTGATCATGTAAGCTACTCGATCGATTCTTTCATGTAGGGGATCTGTCCCTTTTGGCTAGTTTGCAATCTTGTGGCTTTTTGGTTAAAAAATCGATCGATCCATTCCTTTAAGGGATCAATTGGTTTTTCCAAGCTTTAGACCTGATCGATTCTATATCTTAAGAGATGGACCTAGTCAACTACATGATTGATCTTGTAAACCAAGGGATTGATCCCTTCTTTCCAAACTTGTATAAAACGTTTTAAGTATGGAAAGAAGTTGGTTGTTTATCTTAAATCATTTTCCACTTTATAAATCACTTAAAAACATTTTCATTTCGAGTTCAAAGCATTTTTTCAGGTTTTCCAAGTTTTAGCAAATCAAATATCATTTTCAAAAACATATTATTTATTTAGTACAAAAATAATAAAACTTAAAAACAAGTACTAAATAAATCTATTTGTAAAATCATAATTCAGCTTATTTAGCTTAATGTTTTGTCATTTGAAAATAATGATTAATCAAGGCTAACAAGGGGGAAACAAGTAGAATTAAAAAAAATAAAAAAGGAAAAGAAATTTTTTTAGCACTTGTGTGATTTAGCTTAATCTTCATCATAGAAAATAGCAATCGCATCATCAAAATAAGCTGTTGCACTTTAGTCGGAACGCATTTGCATTATTAGGGTAGAAACTTGCATGTGCAACTATGAAAAAAATAATCACATTGTGAGGATAAATATTTGCATTTGCATTTTAGTTTGCAGGCATTTGCACCATTAGATTAGGAATCTACATGACCAATCTTGAAGGAAATGTTTTCATCATTGGGATATGTATTTGCATTTGTATTCATATAAAGGCATTTGTATTCATAGAAAGGCATTTGCATAATGGGAAGAGAATTTAATTTTCATAATTGTTCATGATCTTTGTGTTTGCATTTTGCATGTTCATGTTGGAAAATATAGGATTTGCATTTCGTATGTTTGGATAAATGCTTGCAGTATGTCTCATTGGAGTAGGTTTTTTCACATGCATATTCTTTGAGAATTTTTGCATCCCATATGAAGGGTAGCCATAGAAATTGCATCTTAATAAAAGTTATATACTTTTAGCAAAAGAAATTCATTGGTAAGAGATTTCGTATTTTCATCTTTGAGCATTTACATCATAAAGAAAAGCATTTCCATTTGCATATTCATATAAAGCATTTGCATCATTAAGAAAAAAAAAATAAAAAGTTTGTAAAAAAATGAAAAAAAAGTTTGTCAAAGGAAAAGAAAAGGAAAAGAACTACCTAGTTCAAGAGACAAGAAAAAAAGTTTACCAAGAAAAAGGAAAAAAAAAGGGAAAGAGAATAAAGGAAAACTAATAAGAAAGGATGAAGAAGGTATATGATAAGGAATTTTTTCTAGAAAGAGAAAATGTTGAGAATCATTGAAAATTTGAGATTTTCTAGATGATATTCAATGAAAATGAGTTCTTAAGCCTAATCTAACTTGCATTGAAATTGTTAAACCCAGTTAAATTGGCACTAGATAAGAGATTTAAGCCCAATTAAATTAGTACTAGATAAGAGATTTAAGCCCAATCTAGTTAGTATTAAGATTGTTAAGCCCAGTTAAGTTGACACTAAATGAAAAGATTTAAGCCAAATCTAGTTGGTATTGAGATTGTTAAGCCTAGTTAAATTGGCACTCAATAAGAGATGTAAAACCAATCTATCTGCATTGAGATTGTTAAGCCCAATTAAATTGACACAAGATGAGAATATTTAAGCCTAATCTAGCTAGCATTGACATTTTTAAGCCTAGTTAAGTTGGTACAAGGTGAGAAGATTTAAGTCCAATTTAACTGGCATAAAGGTTTAAGCTAAGTGAAGTTGGCATCAATAGATTTTTAGGCCAATCTAGCTGACATTGATTTTTAAGGTTAATAAAGTTGGCATCGATTGAGATTCAAGCCTAATTAAGTTGGCATTAAATGAGAGTTTTAAGCCCAACTTAGCTAGCATAGAGTCATGTAAACCCAATTTGGTTGCCACCCATAACACCCACTCATTTTGTTTTATGACTTATGGTTCAATTTTAGTCATTTAATTTTTTGACTTATAGTTCAATCCTGGTCACCTTACTTTTTAACTTGCAATTCAATCTCGATCATTTTATTTTTTGACTTACTGTTCATTTCGATAATTTTTATTTTTTGACTTATAGATCAATCCCGATAATTTTTATTTTTTGACTCGCAGTTCAGTCACGGTTATTTTTATTTTCTAACTCACAGTTTAGTCCTGATCATTTTTATTTCTTGACTTGTGTTTAGTCCTAATCATCTTTATTTCCTAACTCATGGTTTATTCTTAGTCATTTTTTATAACTTACGATTTAGTCTCAATCATCTTTATTTTTTGACTTACGGTTCAATTCCAATCATCTTTATTTTTCGACTCACAATTCAACCCCAATCATTTATTTTCCAAATTGCAATTTAGTTCAGGTCATTCTAACTTCGAATGCCTCTAACAAAAGGATTTTTGTTTAAAAAAATCCAAAAAAAACTTCAAAAGAAATTCCAACCTTTAACCCCTAACAAAATTAGTGTCTTTATCTTTGCATTATTCTTGATGCTCAAGAATACGCAGCGAAAGACAATTGTAGGCATCTAATTTTGTCCAGGCATATTCTAATCAATTGTGATGTTTTTAAGATTGAAAGCTAACTCATATTCAAGTTTTTTTTTAAGATTCATGAGTTTTCTAAATTAAATTTTAAGCTAAAATGACCAAAATGCCCATTGGTCAAATATAGTCAAACTTGATCAAACTTAAGTCTACCATGGAATTCATAATTGAATAGGATTATTAAGGCTTAGGGTTGATAAGACTATGATTTTGACTCTTGAAAGTCTTGTTAGACCTCAAGAATGGTGAAATTATGGAAATGCTCTTTAGAGGTATTTTCAACATTTAACCTTTTTTAGGTCAGTTTTTTGTGAAAAGCTCCATATCAAATTTAAATATTATTTCATGAACTTTTATGCATTGAAAATCTTGATTACATCTCAAAAGAAGTGAAATTACTAAAATACATTTTAGGAATATTTTTGTAATTTGACCTTTTCGAGATTGGATTTTAGTGAACAGCTCCAAATCATGTCCAAATATTATTTCATGAAATTTGATGCTTTGAAAATCTTGATCGCACCCTAAACGGTGAGAAATTATTAAAATGGCATTTAGAGTTATTTTCATAATTTGGCCAATTTGGGGTCAATTTTTTTGTGAAAAGCTCCAAATCAAATCTAAATACTATGTTATGAATTTTTTTGCATTAAAAATCTTGATTAAACCTAAAAATGAGTTAAATTACCAAAATACCATTTAGTGATATTTTTATAATTTGACTTTTTTGAGGTCAGTTTTTCATGAAAAACTTTAGATCATAGTTAATTATTACTTCATGATTTGAGGTCTTTTAAAATCATGAAAATAAAAATTGAATCATAAGATTTTAGAAAAATCACGAAAAAGCTTAAAACCACTAATAAGGTTACAATGGTCTTTTTTCATTAGGACAGCTACACTAAAGGCCAAGATGAGTGCCGTATTTTTTTAAACCTATTGATCTTAAAGGTTTAAATCTTAAGGTCAAGATTGCCTTCTTAGGCACCAAGCTTGGGGAAAATGACAAAATCATTACAACCTTTAGATAAAATTGATCTAAGGGTTAGGAAAAAAAGCCTTGGTCTTTAAATATATCATTTAGGACTAAAATGTGGGAGAGAGTAGCTAGCAGAAATGGTATAGTCTAGAAAAAGAGAGGAAAAAACCAAAAAATTTGAGAGAGCTAGGAAGGTATAAACTTTCTTCTTTATCATGCATTTTCCATACAAGCTTTCACACTTATTCATGTAGTTTCCTTTCATCTCTATGATTTTTGAAAGAAAGACATAATTTTCCCTGGTTGTTCTCTTCTACATTCTCTATTGATTTAATATTTCATCTTACCAAGATAATGGTATGGTCTTGAAACAAAAAAGAACAAAAAAAATTCTACAAAATGCCATGAAAGGAAGCTTTTGGCCATGGAATTCCCATGGTGGCTGAACCTCACCCCCCCCCCCATTTTTTATGATTTCCATGCTTTGATTCATGATTTTTGATATGATGCTTTATGCTTGTAATGATCTTGTTTATATGGTTTGATTAAATGTTTGTTCATTTTAGATGCATAAAAATGGTTGTTTGTCTATTTTCATTTACATAGTTTTTCAAGTGTTTAATAAAAGTTTTATTTTGAAAAAAAGATAGTTCTTTAATTGCTTCATGTGTGCTTGATATATGTTAGCTTTTGGATTTGATTTTCAATGTTTATAATGTTTGTTAGGTGTTTGAATAAATTTTCAAAGTTAGAAAATTTGTGTCCATGGTGTACTAAAATTATTTAGATAAATAAAAATGTAAGTTTTCAATAGTTTTTCAATTGATAAAATGGCTACATGGCATTTTAGTATTTGATCTTTTGCTTATACCATGCATCATGCGTTAACCATTTGTCATATAGTACTTACACATTAAAACCTTAATTAGAGAATAAATTCAAAAGTCCACTTAAATGTTGAAGATTTTTGGAAAAGTTCATAAACCACAATCCCAAAACCCTGAATTCTAAATCCTATAACCCTCAGCCCTAAAACCGTAAATCTTCAATCCCAAACTTTATACCTTGTACCCTAAAGTCAAACCCAAAACCCTAAAACAAACTTTAAACCCTAACCCTAACCCTAACCCTAAAACAAACCTTAAAACCTAAACCTTAAACCAAGGCCTCAAGCTGATCCAAACACTAAAACCTAACCTTAAACTAAACCCTAAACCCTAGTCAAGCCCTAAATCCTACTCAAACCCTAAAACAAACCTTAAACCCAAAACCTTGAACCCATTTCAACACCTAAATCATCCATAAATTCAAAGGATTTGTATGAAAATCTCATATGAAATAATTTGTACCTAAATGATGCCTAAAGGATATGATAATTAGGAAATTTTATTTCATTAAGTTTTTCATATGATTCTTCAACAAAAAATAATAATAAAATCAAACAAAAAAAGTAATAAAACATGATCTTAAATATAAGTAGTCGTACCTAAACTCTGTTTAGGAATTGAAGAGTCTGGACAGTCTCTTTATATTTAAGGATCCGATTTTAAAATTTTATCTCAACGTTATACGTGACATCCATTTGCATATCATTACTTTTAGATTTTTGTTGCATTCATTTTACATGTTTATATCTTTTAATTATTGCTTTTTTTTGTTAATTATAGCATCATCAGTTTTTTTGCAAATGTTATTAAAAGAAAATGAATTTTGAAATAAACTAAAATACCATTCCAAAGGAAATAATTCTTAGTACTCTATCTAGAAGTTAAAGTGTCACCAATAATTATCATATGCAATTATTTCATTTTAAAGGAATGTCATAATGAATCTTAGACGGAAAGAGTTATCTTTAAATTCTACCTAAATGTTGAAAAATTTTAAGGTAATTCTTTAACCTAAAAGATTTCCACAATATTCCTAAAAAAGTTTTTTTATCAAATAAAATTGATTTTTTTCAAATAGTGAAGGGAATTATTATTAAATATAGAGTTGAAACCACTTTTATCAAATGCAAAAAAATAGCACATGATTAATTGGTACTATTATTTTTAAAGAATTGGTACCATTTTTAAATGGGGCACTGTGAATGTACTAATCTTTCCACATGCATAACTTTGCTCCCAAACTCAACTTTGTTTTCAAAGACTAAAATATCTTTTTGATAAACCTTAAATTCATTCTTTTGGTTTTTACTAAAAAATAATTTTTTTATGTAATCAATCACACCTAACAAAAAAGATTAATAGTGATTTTTTTTTTTTTAATTCACAAAATTTTTACATGTAGCAGTCACGCTTTTAGACTCACATGTTGCAAGAAAGGGTTTAGGGTAAGCAAAATGTTTTTAGAGCTTTGCCCTTCTATTTTTTAACTATTTGATAATATAGTGTTATAAGGTATTTTAATTAATTTTTGCTATCTTTTTCTTTGATAGTTTTAAATGTTACATTTGAAGATATATTTATATATATATATATATATATTTGTTAGCTACAATTGTGTCAACTCATGACTAATTGTAAGACAAATTCGGAGAATCAAGAAAAATGAATCATTATATTTTTCTTCCTTATCCCTAGTAATGATTTTCAAGGTAACGTTAATATCTTCATGATAGATAAGTATTTTACTTTAAAACCTGATTTTTTAAAACAATAAATTTTATGTCACATGCATTTGAAATGAATAGTTAGATTTCATTTTCTAGCAATATTTATTTTAATTTGTTCATATTCAATGACTTAATAATTTCACATATAGATAGTTTTAAATTTGTCTAGATTCATATTTTGCTAAGGTTATTTATTGCTGTATTTGTAATTGTTAATTTAAAATATTTGATTTGATTGCATTTAGTTCTGGGACATACGAGGAAATGGACAACTTTGAGTTTAAAGCTGTGTCAGAAAATTTAACTTGGCCACTTCCTCGTGGCTTCAATATAATTATTCTTGATGACTGGTTAATCATGTTTAATTTCATGTACAAAAAAAAAACATAATTATGTTGTCATCCAATCCAAAAAGTTGGCAAAGACACATCTTTTAAAAAAGAGAAACGAGCACTTGAGAAATTGTTTTAATACAAGTCTTGATAGGTGAAACCAGAATGGGCAAATAACACTGCAAACTTTTACTTTTTAGAGAACAAAAGGAACTAGATGCTGCAAACAATTCTATATTCTTTGAAAGGTGCTTATTTTTGCAGGCTTTAAAAGTTCTTAAATGCAACCAACCTACTATGTTCAGCCTAGATGACCTTAAACTGTTTTTTTTTTTTTTTTCAACCCTTGTTTCTTTGAGTATTTCATTGGAAAATTTTATATTTGGTGTTTTTAAGTTTGGGTAGAAGAAAAAAATCTAATCATCAGGATTCATCATGAGTAAAACCCTTTTTTAGGACAATTTTTCATTTATAGCATATTATGTACATATAATGTTAGTTTTGTCTCTAATCTTAAAACGGATCAATTTTCTTTTCCTTTCCATGATTTTTTAGGAGTTCATAAGATGCAAAACTGAGATATTAAGTCTTTGTTATATATTGGTTACTTTGCTTAATATCCTTTTTTTTTTCATGTATGCAGAACGGCTGATGAAACTGATCTGGATCTTATTTATCAAATTGGAGCTTTGGAAAACAAGTACCAACAGATTAATTTAATGTGTTTTGCCCAATATTTCATGATTGTTTTATTATTAATCACTGTTATAGTTACTTTTGTTATTCATTATGGGTAACAAATTTCATAATTCTATGTTAAGACATGTAAACTTAAGTTTTTTGGTTGTTTTCAAACTTCTTTTGTCGAAATGTAGGGATAGAATTCATTGTCCTAGGCTCCTAGCTTATCAATTGTAACTATGATAGTACTGATATTACTATTCTTTCTTCAAACAGTAGTAGGGAAGGAATGACACTTTGTATTTTTACACTTGCTATTTTACTCTCTTATAATGGGCGAAACTCAATGGAGATTAAGTAAGCTATGATAATCCAACTATAATAATTGGTATAAGCAGCATATATGATAAAAGTTACATGTTTATATGCCATGAGAAGGTAGGAATACAAAGTAGAGCATTTTTTGCAATTCTGTAATGACAACTCGCCATGGGTACATTTCAAGGATCATTATTAGAACAATTAAGAGTGCTGCTTGCATGAATTGTCATATCTATTTGATATTTGAATTGTCCTAGAATTTTACTTAGTTTATCTTTCTTGGTAAAAGATATAGAGGTAACAAAGATGTATGATCATATCTTACTTGGTAAAAGATATAGAGGTAACAAAGATGTGTGATCATAGCCTCTAATATTTGAGAAAGCTTGCTGAAAATAGTTTTAGATTTTACTACCTTAATTTTATAGTTTTATCACTGGATTTTATGTTTCATCTAAGTTTTTCATGACACAAACTTCATAATTGCTTTCAAGTTTTCTTTTTAACTTTTTACTTTCAAATTATATATAATTTTTCAATGATACTAGGTTTTCTGCTAATATCTACCAAAATACCAATTTTCAAGTAAACCAATCCATAATAAGAAAGTTCAAGGTCACCAACAACCAACCACATTCAATAAGACTTATTTCTACAAGAATTGCCACAAAAAACTCAAGTATGATAAATTATCACCACTACTTGCAGTTGACTAAACAATACAGATGCTGTTGACATTAATTTTTTAACTCTTACATGCAAGGCAAAACAACTTTAAAAAAAATGATATTGTGGTTCTGGTATAAGAAAAGGACATGAAAGTTGACTTGATGGACAATGAACATTGTTTTCTACATAAACTATGTGTGAAAATTTAAGAATTGATAGAAATGTTTGTTTTGTTTTTTTAGTTATTAGTTTGATTGAAAACCGATTATATTAACCTCTAGCTGTAGAAACATTTTACAATTTTTAGTTATTATTAGAATTTATAACATGAAAAAACAATTTAGAATTCTAACATATTTTAGGCTTACATTGAAATTAGAAAGCAAGGAAAGCTTTAAAAAATGTATTCCTTTATAGTGCTAATCACGACATATTTATTATGTAACTTGAAAAATTTTACTTTCAAATATTATACCACAAGTAAAAATTTAATAGGCAAACCACTTCCTTACAAATTTCATTCATATTCTATCTAAATATGAAGCCTATATTAAGGAAAATGAGATTCCTCTCAAACAAGGTTAAATAAAATTCCAAATTAATTATTGAATGTGCAAGAAGGAAATGAAAGATATTTTCCCCAAAATTACAATAATTCTTCAGGCTTATTGTAGACAACTAATTTTATTCAGATCAATTCAACTTTTTTTTTTATTTTTACATTCAATTCAAATAATTTAATTTGGACTAATTTGAGTGTAGTAATTGAATTAATATGTTCTTACTTTGGATTAATTTTTTGTGATTTATTAAAATCTAGTCCAATTTACAGCTTGAATCCTAAAGTCTAATCTGGTTCAACTTGGATCCAAATTCAGTCACTTGGGCTTGATGGCCCAATAGAAGTCCAAATCGATTTTTTTTAAAAGCTCTAATGTCATTATTAAGCCCAGATTAAACTTTTATGCCTAGTTTCATTTTTATCTTTTTTTTTTATTTTTTTATTTGCTAGAATTAATTGAATTATTAAAAACAAAAAAAAAAGAGAAAAAACAACAAAGAGCAGAAAACAGGTAAAGGACAAGTAGTGGCCGATGAACACCACTACCTTACATCATTTATTGCTAGAAGAAGCCAAATTTTCAATATAGCAAAATGGTTACAGTTTTGTGAAAAATTGAATTTTTGGTGACTTATTATAGAGTTTCACAAATATACATAGGAGGGAGCAGTAAGGAATAGGGGGTTCTAAGATCAAAATTTTTTTGTTCTACATGCACCTCCATCACCCAACCCAAAAGAAAGCACCTTTACCATACCCATCCTACTCTTTGTTGCATCCTTGCCTACACCAAAATACCTAGCATAGTCCCTCAACATCCTCCATCAACCTACACCAAGACAAGCTACCTTCACACTAAGTCCTAGTCTCCATCACCACAGCATGCCTTCATCGTCCTTCCATCCCAGAGCCCAAACCCCTACTCACAGTCCATTCTCAAGACCCCATGTACTACAAGAAAATGGTTAAATAGTGATAGTTTTTAATGGTATTTTACTAATAAATGTCGCTAAGTTTCCTGTTTTCAAAAGTTAATAGCATTTTTATTGCAAACGTCACTAAATATTCATATAGTGGCATTTTTAATATAAAATGCCACTACGAAGTAAAAATTAATGGCATTTGTTGCTCAAAACACCATTAATCAGTAAAAATTAGTAGTGTTTATATACATAATTGCCACAAATATATTATTGAGAATAATTTAGTGGCGTTTATTTACATAAATGCCACTAAATTTTACCCTAATTTCATTGAGACCTATCTTTACCTAAATTTCCCTATTTCATTTCCTAGTTTTTATCCCATTATTCCCAAGTTGTCTTTCATTTGTAGATTTATTGGTCTTTCATTTTCAGATTTTCAAATTTCCCCCTTGCATTGTTTAAAGCTTAAAGCTCTTATTGTTTTTTTTTTCCTTTAATTTTTTTCATTTTCAGAAGTGTTAGCCTATCAAGGGGTTCAAAGTAGGTAACTTCAATTCATTTTTTTTTTAATTTTCTCTCATAATAGGGAAAAATTGCTTGCTTGATTTAGTTTCAAGCTTATAATGACATGCCTTGTTTGTTTTGTTTGGGTTTTGTTTTGTTTTTTTTCCACTTTCACTAAGATGTTGACTTTATAATGATTGTATTTTAACCTTGTTAAAAACATTGTTCAGATGATTTTATGGTCTTGTTTGGAACATGAATATTTGGTCAAGCAAGATGAACTATTGTGATCAAGTCGTTCCATTTAGCTTTAATTATGATAGTAGTAATGGTATTACTAAAAATTAACAAAAATGTTTAAGATCTTACTTGTGGTAAGGTGGAGGCTCAAGGATAGTATGATTAGGTTTGATTCTTAGTCATGTGAGTCTTTGGAGAATTGATATTTACAATTTTTGTTCCTTTAGTATTTGGCAATGTTTATATGGAAGTCTTGTTGATAGTTGATGGATCTCAATTTTCCATATATAAGAATAGCAAATTTTATAGTACTTGACAATCCCTAGCCTTAATTTTATGTAATCTGCTTATTGTCTCTTATTCTTAAGAGCTAATGGTTTTAGTAAACCCATAAATGCCAACAATTATGACAGACAGCAAGGAAACAACTAATAAAATAAGATGGAAATTACTACAAGATTACACTTTGCTTTTAGTCTATCTTGTGGCAACTACCATGAAAGTGGCACCAAGACTATAACAACTAAATTGACTCATAATAATTTAGGTCATTTTGATCGCACATTCCTTGGTAGTTTCTTTTTCTTACTTTTTTTACTAGTCTTTTCACTACTCTCTCAATTATATCTTAGTTAATATCAATCAAGATGACTTTCACCTCATTTTACCATAAGCTAATTAATTATTTCTTTGCTCCTTAAATATCTTATGCCAAGGTTCTATAGTTACCAAAGAAGTTTGCTTCTTGCTATCTGTTAACCTTTTTTTCTTCTCTATTTTTCTTCCCCATTCGAGGTTTTACAGAAGTGTCAAGCTATCAAAGGGGTTCAAATTAGTAGGCAATTTAACTTTGTTAAAAAAATTATTTAAATTATTTTATGTGGTCTTGTTTGGAACATGAATATTTGGTCAAGCAAGATGAAAAATTGTGATAAAATCACTCAATTTAACTTTAATTATAATAGTAGTACTAGGTATTGCTAAAAATCAACAAAAGTTTAAGATCTTATATGTGGTAAGGTGGAGGCTTTGGGATTATAAGATTAAATGGTCTCAAGTTTGAGATTTCATCTTGTGTGAGTCTTTAAAATGTGATATTTAGAACTTTCATTTCCCTTATTTGACAATATTTATACGAAAGTCTTGTTGATAGTTGAAGGATTTCATTATCTCCTATGCAATACATAAGAAAAGCAAATTTTACAGTACTAGACAATCTTAGGCCTTAATTTTAGGTAATATGCTTACTTTGTTCTTCATTTTTTAGTCTTTCCTTCTTTCTTCTTAATCTCTCTCCATTTTCACTTTCTTATATGTTAATATCATGCTTGGCCTTTCTAGTTTTTATGGAGATCTTAGCATGTAAAGGATTATTTGATGACAGTTGCAACAGTTCACACTTTGATGTTTGAAACTCTCATGATGCATGTTCTTTTCAAGTCTCTGTTTCTATCCTTCTTGTTGACGTTTCAGAGGTTTCTAAGAATTTAAGAAAGCATGAACAATTTTGGTTAAACTTTTTGACTGGTTGATCTTTTTGCTCAGGTCAAATATTTGATTTTCCACTTTTATATGGATTTTTATAATGTTATATTTAAAATGATCAACTAAAATCTATTAAGTTAATATATTTAAATCTAGTTCAAATAAATATATATTTTTTTATCTAAAATAATCATAAGTTAGACGAGACTCTAACTTAAAAATTCACAAGTAAAATAGTCACAAGTGGCATTTCCTATCAAGTTATAAACATAATAGATGCAATCTTGTTGTACAAATGGATGATCAGACCTTTTTTTTTTTGTGTGACTTGTCCAAAGAAACTAGGTTTTGGTCTTGTTCATTGATCCCAAAGAAATTTAAGAGATATATATAAACAATAACATTATTTTTTAGCTTAGCATACTAATTAATTAATTAGCACACTAACATTATCTTTTTATAGTAGATACATGATCGGAAAGAGTTTCCTTTGTAACTTGATCTAGATTTGGAGAATTGCAAGTATTTATCACTTAAGGTAGGCCTAAGTGTGCGCAACCTTTATACTCTTCACAAGTATTTGTTTAGTTTTCCAAATTCCAAATTCCATTCTTGTTCAATTTACACATATACTTTCTTTCCAATATTTGAAAATATTCTTTTTATCTTTATTTCATATTTTACCATGTTATATGCATGATATATATGCACCAACTCATTTCTTTATATCCTGTAGAATATACAAAATAATTTAAGTAACTTGTTTGGTGACATCAACTTGTTATTATTTTTGGATTTAAGGTTAGTATAATTAATTATGTTAGAGTAAGTTTTCATACAATTATTATATATCTTTGGTTTGATTTGTAGCAAGTACTAAATGGATAAGAGTTACATACAAAAGTCAAGATTAATTTAAGAATACCAAGATAGAGTGGAAAATTTTCTTCATTTTGCATTTGAGAATGCAAGTGAAGATAATATGATATAATGCCCATGTTTAAAATGTGCTAATATTGATTGGCAAATCCGTTAAGTTGTTTTGGAACATTTAATTTGTATTGGATTTCTCTCGAGATATGTTAATTGGTATTTTCATGGAGATTCTATACCGTCAAGGTCATTGACTAGAGTTCTTTCAACTTCAACGGCTCTCCAAATACCAACATGATCCTATTAGACAAGATGACATTGAAGACATGTTGCGATATGCTTTCAACATTCATAACCAATATTTTCATAATTTATCTTCCTAAAGTGATGGATATAATGAGTCAAATGTTGAAAAGAATGAATTTTGTGAACATGGGATAGGTGTAGGTGACAAACAACCTAGTGGAGAAGCATCAAAGTTCTATAGGTTACTTAAGGATATGAATGAAGAACTTTATAAGGGATCTAAGCAGTCAAGGTTATTTTTTTGTGTGTCTTTTCACTTGAAATGCTTATGTGGATGGACGAGAAACTTTTTGACTTTATTATTGAAGTTTATGAAAGAAATGTTTCTTTTTGCAAAAATTCCTAAATCTCGTAAGGATTCAAAGAAGATGATCAAGGATTTAGGTCTTCGATATGAGAAAATTCATAGTTGTCTCAATGATTGCATGTTGTATTGAGGTGATAGAAAAAATGAAGAATCTTGTCATGTGTATGGCAATTCTCATTGGTTGGACACAAATCCTGATGAAAGGTAGAATGAGGATGATGATGATGAAGTCTATGTCAAACAGAACCTTGTAAAGGTTTTACAATATTTTTCATTAATACTAAGATTTCAACGACTCTTTATGTCTTCCAAAATTTCAGATGTTATGAGATGGCATCATGATGAGCAAATAGATGACGGATCATTAAAGTATCTTGCTGATTCTTTAGCATGAAAATTATTTTATTATAGGTTTCTAGACTTCACTTTTGATCCTCAAAATGTTATGTTTGGACTGGCATATAACAGATTCAACCCATTCAAAGTGATGAATACTTCTTATAGTACTTGGCCAATTGTATTGGTTTCATACAATTTGCCATCATGGATTGCCATGAAGCAACAATCATTTTATCTTGTCTATGATAATTTCTTAGGAAAAAGGTTTAGGTAATGATATAGATATCTACTTGCAACCCTTTATTGAAGAGTTAAAGCTATTATAGGAAGAAGTTGAGACTTATGATGCATGAAAAAAAGAGAACTTCAATATGTGTGCTATTTTATTATGAACTTTTAATGATTTTTTTGCTTATACAAATTTATCTGGTTAGAACACAAAATGTCATTATGCTTGTCCATGTTATGCTGTGTAGACATATTCGAAGTGGTTACATAATGGTAGGAAATTTTGTTACATGACACATCATTAATAGTTAGATGATAATCATCTATTTAGATTTCAAAAACATCTCTTTGATAAAACTGAAGAGTTGAAGAGAGCACCGTTACCAAATATTGGGTCTAATATTTTGTCAAAGTTAAAATATATCAATTTCACTTATGAGAAAATGACTCAATCAAAGAAAAAAGTGAGGGAGATCTTTGAAGGTGTTCGACCTCCTATTGTTCAAGTTGGTGATACTGATACAAGTTGGCGATCTTGATGCTTAAAGTGATAAGAAGGAAGATGAAGAAGATGACCCCAATGAGTCTAAGTTTTAAAAAAAAAAGTATCTTTTTTAAGTTATCTTATTGGAAATATAATTTATTATGTTATAACCTTGATGTAATGCACATAGAGAATAAAGTTTACAAAAATTTTATTAGGACAATTCTCAATATGAATAAGAGATCAAAGGATGACTTAAAGGGTCAGCTTGACCTAGTTGACATGGGGATTCGTCTTGACCTTTATCCAAAGTTGCTTCCTAAAGGCAAATCCCAATTGCCTTCTACTTATTTTGGGATGTCTAAAACTGATAAAGATAATTTTTGCAAGGTTTTGAAAAATATGAAAGTCTTAAATGGCTATGCGTCAAATATATCGAGATGTGTGAATCTAAAAAAATGAAAACTTTCTTCATTGAAATCACATGTTTACCAAATTTTGATATAGGATTTACTTCCCCTTACTTTACATTTATCAATGTCAAAGCAAGTCATTTTAGTAGTAATTGAATTGAGTAACATATTTAAAGCTCTCTATAAGAAAATTCTTAATATGAAAGAGCTTGACAAACTTTAAGATCAAGCCGCACTTACTTTATGCCATTTAAAGAAGATTTTTCCTCCAAAGTTTTTCATTATTATGATGTTTTTGGTTATCCACCTTCCACATAAAGCAAAAGTTGATGTACTAATTTATTATCGATGGATGTATCCTATTGAAAGGCATTATTTTAATAGCTTGATTAGGTTGTTAGTGTTGATCACTCTAGTTAAAAAGGTTTATGACAAATGTTTTATGCCTTAGATTTTTTGGGAGGTTAAAGTTTTATTATCATAACAAACGCTGTCCAAAAGATTCATTGCTAAAAGATATTTAGCAAAAGAGTGTATGATTATTCTTATTATTTGGAAAATGTTGAAACAAGATTTAATAAACTATCGAGAAATGTTGGTATGTAGCATATTGACTTTGCCTACACTTATCTTTTTCAAAGCTATGGACAACCAATAGGCAAAGCTGAAGTGGTGGAGTTAGATGATAAATCTTTGGCACAAGCACATTAATATATTTTTTTCTATCATGACTCAATTGAATCACTTCACAAGTAAGTTTTTCTACAAGGAAATCATTTATTCTATTAAGCATAATTTAATGTATTTTTCTTATTACCCCAACCAAGCCCCATTTGACCATCTCTATAGCACCCCTACACCTAAATAGCCTTAACTAATTACCAACCTTTCACTAGCACAAACTGACCTAAACGCATCCCTACTAGAAACAAACCTGGTGCTTTTACAACAACCTTCCAAACACTGGCCCTCTTAAAACACCTTAAACACCATCCATTTTTCCAGCATGCATTGACCCAACCTCCCACTCAACCACCACAAAACCCAGCAAGAGACCTAACCCTTGCCAGCTGCATCCTTCACACCGGTAGAACATCTCATTTAGCTATCCTTCAAACTACCATACAACCCAACCTAATAGAAAAACCAAAAAGACCCAACCAAACACCTATTTTGCCAAACATCTTTAATGAACCAAAAAAAAAAAAAAAAGAGGCTAAACAGCCAAGTTAAAAAAAATCACAATGGAAAAAAAACTCAACCAAAAAAAACAAAAATAAGCATTTCAATTACAAAAACAACAAACTAAAAAAAAAAAACAAAGAAAAAAACAATATTGTCCCTTTAGAGAGGGAGCCCAACACCAACATCAAGAAGGATCAATAGAGAAAACACAAATAAAAAGAAAATTTTTTTTTTAGGTTTGGGTGAAGTCGAAAGGTTTAGGCTAGGATTTAGGCCGTTTGGGACTCTTTTTGGTGAAAAAAAAGCTAAATCGTTAAAGGAGGCTAAGATAAGCCTTTTGGGTTTTTTTTTTTTTTGGTTTTTCGATCATTGGTGACCATCGACGACAACCATTGGTAGCAGTCAGTGCACATGCTGCACTGAAATCTACAAAAAGGGTGGCTAGCCTTTTGTTTTTTAGAGAGAATTTGAAGCTTTTTTTTTTAGGATGTTTTTATAATGAGTTAAGAAAAAACCTTATCTTTTATAAGCTGTAAAAAAAAATTTTAAAAAAGTAAAAAATGACATCATTTAGATGTCCAAATTCGTGCATGGACCCATGACTAGACCTAAGGTCCATGCACCTAACCAACGACCTATCTCCCTATCAGCCCTTAACTAGTTCGGTGGAATAGCTGTTGAGCCATTCAACTTAATTGGATGCTACTAAACCACTCCCTCAAATTGAATCGTAGCTAAACAAATCCTCCAAATTGAACCACTGTTAAACCGTTTCTCTGAACCGAACTGTAACTAAACTATTCCATTTCTTTTCAAATTGATGCCAGTTCATCTGAACCGGACAAAGCCTTGCAAACCACTCCAAATCAGTTAGTTCATATATTTATTTCTTTATTAATTTGTTTTTTTTATTTTTTGATTTAATTTTTATTTTTATCATTTTAAGTTTTTTATTATTACTTACACATGTTTAAAATTTTAAAATTTCCAAAAAAATATTGGTTGCTTTTTTTAATAATAATAATGATGATGATGATGATGATGATGAGAAGAAATAAGAAAAAATAATAATAATAACAAAATAAAGTTTAAATTCTTGATAATTCTAAATTCCATTAAAAATGAAAATGAATTTTTATAAAATAATAAAAGATAAAAAGATAACTAAAATAATAATAATAATAACAACAAACGAAAAGAAAAATAAATAATGGATAAACAAACAAAATTTTGGTATTTTTTAAAATTCCTTCATTTCTTAAAAAATTATAGTAAAAATAAATGAAAATAATAAAAAAAGTGAAAAAAAAATTTTTATCCGAAGACGAGATTCTAAGGCACTCCGAGTAGCCATGCCTAGGAAATCTCTATGTGAAATGATTTTCTTAAATACTACCAACATATTGAAGTATTTATAAAAAAAAGTTTTCAATGCAATAAAAATCTTCATTTTTCTATAAAATAAAAAAGAAAATTAACTAAAAATGGTTAAATAAAATAAAAAATCAACTAAAATTATTAAATAAAATAGAAATTAACTAAATTATTAATAAAAAATGAACAAAAAGAAATTTTTGTCCAATGATAGGATTCCGGGAAGTCCAATTAGTGATTTTCGAGAATCCTTAAATGAGAAAGATTTGTAAAATTTATCAAAGTATTGGAATATTTAGAAACTCTTTTCAATGCAAAGATTTTTATTTTTTTTCTTTAATTTGGATAATTTTCTTTTAAAAAGAATAAGAATATATATAAAATATTTATAAGAGTATTTTTTTTAGAAAACAAACTTAGTTATAAATAGTTATATTATTACATTTTTTTAAATTTTAATAATTATAATAATCGTAAAAAATGAAAATAAAAGAATCAAATCTCTAAGGATGAGATCCTAAAGAAATTCGAGTAGTGATTTTTTAAGAATTTCTTGATAAAAAATTTATCTAAAATGTCACCAATGTATTGGATCATTTAAAATAATTTTCAATAATGATTTCTCATTTTAGTATAAAAAATTTTACAAAATATTATTTGATTTGAAAGTATAAATATTATACTTTATGTCTTTTTATAAATATTGGAAATAAATATAAGCCACCGATGATAGGATTTTTAAAAATTCGAGTAGCGATTCTTAAAATTTTTTTAGGTGAAAAAATTCATCTTAATATTGCCAAAGTGTTGGAATATATTTGAAAATTTTTCAATATGCAAGGTTCTTATTTATTTTTCAAAAATAAAAAAATACTAAAAAATAATAAATATGTTTTTTTACAATGAAGAAAATTAAAAAAATTAAATTTTAATTATCGAAATTAAGACCATTTTAGTCATAATCAAAGGATAACACATAATTAATTAGTACTATTTTAAATGGACACTGTAGGGGTGATAATTCTTCCCTATGCAAAATTGACTTCCAAACTCAAACTATTTTCACATACCCAAAATTTATCTTTTTAATAAAGTTTTAATTAATTTTAAAATTTTGTTAAAAAGATAAGTTTTAATAGATAGCCAATCACACCTACCTAAAAAAGATTGGTGGTAACTCATTTTTCTTATTTTCAAAGTCGTAGAGCAGTTTCCAAAACTATTACAATAGCTTAGCAACTTCACTAGGGATATCAATTTTTTATAGAGTCAAGCCAAAAAAAAATTAATTATGTATTATCCTTAATTTTGATTTAATAGTCTTAATTGGTATTTATCTTTAATTTGCTTGATTTTGATTTTATGTTTTTTTAAATAACAATAGAAATAAAAAATTTACATGTATTTCATTTAAATTATGTCATTTATCCATTATTTATTTTTTATATATGTTATTCTTAATATATTGTGGGGCATGTGGAATAGAAATTGCAATGTCATTTTCTCTTACACACACAATGACACATTTCATATCATGCGTGAGCTCTATATCCAGGCTCTGTCCCTTTTAGGAGGGAGTAGAGTATTTATGCTTTTGTTAGATGATAACATCTATAATGGTAAGTGAAATACTCTTACTCGAATTAAACCCTTTCCGTTTGTAGCCTATAATGGATGAGGATCAGGGTGCCTTACTAGTCTTGTGTGGATGCTAGTGAGGAACAATTCAGGAACCTTTAGTCAAACAAATCCTCACTTAGCATATAATGAGCCTTAGGATACCAACCTTCGATAAAGCGTTGCCAACCTTTTTATAGAAATAACCCAAATATGCATTAAAATTTTAAAAAAGAAGAAATAATAAAAGAAAAACATTTTCTTGAATAAAAAAGTAAATTTTCTTTTGACATTTAGTTCATTTATTTTGTGGTTAACCAAAATTTGTATTTCAAGAAATTTTTTAAAGTAAAATGAGGAAAAAAATTTTTCCTTTCTTTTCATCATTATCCAAAAAAAAAAAAACCCAAAAATTTCAAACAAAAATAAAAGGTTTTTCTTGAATTCTTTGTTTATTGGCCAAATAAAAAGTAATGAAAGAGAAAAATCTTCGAATCCAGTTATTCTATGTAATAAAAATGTGTGTTCATGAATTTTTTCTTTTTACTAAGAAAAAGAAAAGAAAAAAAAAAAGAGAATTTTAAGTTTAAATATTGTTTCATCTTTCATATTTTCATTTGATCTTTTTACATATATTTTTATCATTTTTTTAAATTATGAAAATAATAAGATAATACATGTACCTTATCTCATTTTCATTATAATAAGATAATACACGCATTCCATCTCATCCACATCAATAAATAACACATGTATTCCATTCCATTTCATGCACTTGATACATGCATCCCATACACATTTTAATTGATAATGCATGCACTCTATCTCATTGCATATCTTAAGGCAATGTCAACCTTATTAAGCCAGCACAACACATGCATTGCTTTCCATGTAGACATATCTCATACATATGGTAAGTCCATGTATTTCATACAAGTAAGTGGCATTTAACATAGGTATATATCTTGTCACTCATATAGTATGTTGTTGCATTTCATGCACAAGGATTCATGAATGGTAGGGTTTTGTAGAACATGCATTGCATTTTGTATTCCACCATCCTTGTAACATAACATTACATTCCCTGCATACACATTCATAGATGATGAAATTTTTATCATTTGGAGCTATACATATGAAAATTCATTATTTTAGGCATTTTGATGTTTCATGACATTCTTTAGGCATCATCATTATATTCATAAACATGCTTGGTGTGCCATAAAAGTTAAAAATTGTTTTGTCGCATTCATTCAATAAGGGTAATAATATAGGAATTTCAATCTAAGTTCTGGAATAAAATGTTTATCTTGGTGGGAATTAGAATGGAAAAAATAAGAGATTAATTGGTAGTAAAAATTAGTGCATTGAATTTAATTAAGAGGAATTTTGGCACAAGCTTAGAGAGATGAAACAACAGATCGCTCAATTGATAGAAATGGTTAAAGGTAGTGATAAGGTTAAGTTTGTTACTACTCAAGGGTCATTGTCACTTTCGATTCCATCAATCAAGATTAATTGGCTCCTATTGGTTTCAGTACTTTTCTCGAGCATACTAAGGAATTGAATTATCTGAATAGTGACCAAAGTTTGGGCAAGCTCAAAATAAGAATGGGTGAATTGGCCACACAAATTACTGAACTCAAAAGTATTTCCAAGATAGGGTCACTTGGCTTTAAACAACCCTCACCAATTATCCCAATTCCAAACCTACACTTAAATCCTTTTCATGACTGTTTTTGACCATTTTCTAAGCACCTAGGATTAGGCCCCTAAATTTCATGCAACTTCTGAGGATTCCACACTTGAATTCATGTCCACCACCTCACATTTCACAATCACTTGTTCAACATACTAACAAATCACCACCTTTTCAACCAAATTTCTAACATTTTCCCAATTCACTCCAAGACCAACTATTCCACCATTTTTCTAGTAAACCAATCCAACTATAGAATAAAAAAATTCTCACACCACTAACACCAAAAGAAAAAACCTTATTGACCCAATACCCATGTCTTACACAGATTTATACCCACTGCTCCTGAAAAACTACCTCATTGCCCTTGTCCTTATTAAACCCTTCAAACCACCTTATCCCAAAATGATATAACCCCAATGCCCAATGCCCAATTGAAGACTGATCACATTTGAAATACAATGTACAAGGATTGATAAAAGTCATATATTTGAGTTTTGATGTCGAAATGAAGCGAATTGTTTACAAGAATCCTTCATCAATCTACACCAAAATAACAAGTAATGCTGTAGGCAATAATAAACTTGACCAAGATAATGAATAAAAAGTAAAACCTTTAAAGTAAAGGGTTATCCCCACCAACAATCATGGTCAATTTCTTTTGGTTTTCTTAGACGAGACAAGGGGAAGTATGAGTAAATTTGGCACTTTATAACCCTAGTCTTAAGATGGTTCTTAATGTATAAACTTGAAAGTTTTGGGAATGAGTAAAAACCTCTCTTAACTTGAATTTTCTATAAATGGATGTCTCTATTTACATTTCTTTTTGTTTAAATAATGGTACACCTAAAGGAGCCTATGAAAAAGAAAGATGGTTGTAAATATTCTTTCATCAAAGTTTTGAGTTAAAAGAATGTCTTTATATAGCCTGACTTGAATATAGGAGGGAATTTGAGCTCATTCTTAATAATAATAAAATTTTACTTGCATGTCATACATCATTTGTTTCAATTCATTATTTTTCATGCCAGCTAAAGAAAACGAATGGCTGGCGATTGTGAATATATTTTTGTCAAACCTTCAAAGCAAAAGGATATTTTTGAAAGTTTTAATAATAGAATTCATATCATGCATTTCTAACTTTTGGTAATTAATAAAAGGTTCAAGGATAATGCATCTTAGGAAAAAAGATCAATTAACTCTGATGTCATAACGTATAGATCCATGGACTTACTGCTAGACATGAATTAAAGAAGTCGCCACCAATCTTTTTGGTTAAAGTGTGATTGGCCACCTGATCGAAACTGTCATATTTAAAGAGGAGTCCCAAGATTGACTTAGGTATCTTTAAATAGAAGATTTTAGTCAACGAAACCAGATTTCATATTCGAAAATGCAATTACACGTAAGAAAGGTTATAACACCCTTACAGTGCCCATCCAAAGCATAATAGCACTTTGATTTCAAATTGTCCAAGCCTTAACCATATTTATGATTTACCAAAATATTTAATATTGAAAATTGATCTTAAAATTACTCCAATAATTTGGTAGCAATTTAAGATAATTATCACACTTTATGAGTATTCATGGAGACTAGTGTCCCACCATGAAGAGGCTTCATCGTCGGATTCATTTAAATTTTAGTTAAAAAAATAAATAGTAAAATCTTCCAATAGTTTGGTAAGATTTAATTTGATGTAAATCTCCTAATAGTTTGATAAGATTTTATTATAAGATTGTTTTTTAGAAATATATTAAATCTTCCAATAGTTTGGAAAGATTTAATTTAAGATACAAATCTTCCAATAGTTTAGGTAGGATAAAATACAAAATATTTTATTAACAATAGTTTTTTTAAAATTAATTTATGAAGTTCTCCAATCTGTTGGTAAGGTTTTTTTATTTATATATATTTTTGAAATAAATAAATTATAAGGTTTTTTAATATGTTAGTAAAACCTATTTTTTAAAAAAATGCTTACCTTCCAATCTATTGGTAATGTTTTTATTTAAAATTTTATTTTGTTATATAAAAATATATTTTTTAAGAATACTAAAAACAATAGACAAATAAATAAATGAATGAATAAGTAAATAAAATAACATATAAAGAAAAGCAAAATTACCTGTAGTTGGCTTGGCTTGTTTTGGCAGTTGAAGAAGGTGATTATAGGCACAAATCAACTCAAGCGGCTTGGAACTCAACTTTTGGTGCAGTTCGACTTAGTGCAGCAGATAAGGGAGCAGGTCAAAACTAGGTTACACTGAGGGTCAAGTCTAGAAAACTAAACCCAAAAATCCCTAGAATGCAAAACCCTATAAAAATTCAAACCCAAAAACACTAAATCCCAATTTTAGAAAATCTAAACAAATCAAGTGCATAACCTAAAATCTCTTGGTTGCTAAACAAATTTCATTCTTTTCTTTCGAAAGTTTTCTGTATAATTTTTTCTCCTTTTTTTCTTTTCTCTTAAGAGTTTTTATATATATCATTTTTTTTAATGATCCTTTTTTTTATGTATGGTTTCTATTTATTTATAGGGATTGAATCCCTTTTAATTTTGGAAAATAAATCAAATTGATTATGATTTTATTACAATTTTGTAATATGTGATTTGATTTTAAGTTTTCCCTTTTATAGGATTTGCATGAATCAAGCCAAAATCATTCATTTTTTTATTTCTTTCTCTTTTATTTTTTATTTTTTTTGAAAACAAGTAAAATCAAATCATATCAAATTAAAATTGAAAATTTTTTTGTTGGGCTTGAAGCTTCATTTTTTGTCTCAAAAAAATCCTAGACTAAATAGAGTGTCACGGTTACCCCTCTTTGCATAGTTTTTGTGAAATAGGAATTGTACAAAGACAAAAGACATCTATTTTATTTGAGTTGAAAAATCAAATCAAAATTCAAAGTTAAAATGATTTAAATGAAGTCAAATTAGAATGTGAATATGACTAAACTGCATAAAAGTTGAAAATGAACGAGGTGTTCCAAAATGAAGATGACCGGGACTGAGCCATGAGTCAAAAAATTAAATAACCTAAACCGCACCAAGGTAAAAAATGAGTAAGTGAAATTGAATCACAATAAATATCTTGGATCGAGCCAAAGTAAAAAATGATTAACCGAGATTGAATTGCAAGTTAAAAAAATAAGATGACTTTGACCGAGCTAAGGTTGAAAATGAGTGACCAGGATTGAATCGTAGGTCAAAAATATAAATTGACCTAGATTGAGCCAAAGTCTAAGATGAATGACCGAGATGGAATCGTAGGTAAAAAAAACTAAAATGTCCTAGATCGAGCTAAGGTCGAAGATGAATAATCGAGATCAAATTATGAGTCAAAAAAATAAAATGATTTGGATCAGGTCGAGATTGAAATTGAGCGATTGGGATTGACCACAAGTTTGAAAAATAAAATGATCTAGACCAAGCCGAGATTAAAACTAAGTGACCAGGATTGAACTGCAAGTTTAAAAAATAAAAGGATCTAGATTGAACTAAAATCGAAACTGAGTGACCAGGATTGAAATGCAAGTCTAAAAAATAAAATGATTTGGATCAAATCAAGATCGAAACTGAGCAAAAAAAAATTGAATTGCAAGTCTAAAAAATCAAAAAAATATAGACTAAGCCAAGATTAAAATTGAGCGACAAGGATTGAATCGCAAGTCTAAAAAATAAAACATTTTGGATGAGCTAAGATCGAGAACGAGTGATCGAGATTGAACTACAAGTTTGAAAAATAAATGATTTAGATCAAGCTGAGATAAAAAAATGAGCAACAAAGATTGAACCGTGGGTTGAAAAAATAAAACAATTTGGATCAAGCTGACATTGAGAACGAGTGACCAAGATTGAATTGCAAGTCAAAAAAATAAAACGATTGGACCGAGCCAAGGTCAAAGATGAATGACTAGGTTTGAACTGTAGGTTAAAAAATAAAATGACCTAGACTGAGTTAAGGTCGAAAATGAATGATCGAGACTGATCCACAAGTTAGAATAATAAATGATATAGGCTTAATCAAGATCAAAGATGAATAACCGGGATTGAACCATAGGTCAAAAAATAAATGATCTGGAATGAACCAAGATCAAAGATGAGTGATTGGGATTGAACTGCAGGTAAAAAAAAATGACATGGATCGAGTCAAGGTAAAAAATGAGCAACTAGGACTGAATCGCAAGTCAGAATAATAAATGATTTGGGCCGAATCGAGATTGAAGATGAGTCAACAAGATTAAACCATAGGTCAAAAAATAAATGATCTGGACTAAACCAAGATCGAAGATAAGTGACAGGGATTGAATTGCAAGTCGAAAAAATAAAATTCCAAATTTCAGCTTGAAATCCAACGATTCATAATTTGGAAATTCAAAGATTTGCATGGTTTCACAACAAAAGTTAAAAGATCCCAATACTCCAAGTTTCACAAAAAATTCGTAAAGATTTCAAAATTTGCAAAAGTTTGCAAGAATTCCAAGTTTCGCAAGAGTTTTAGGTTTGTAAGAATTTCATGTTCGCAAGAATTTTCATCATTGCAAAGATTCGCAAATTGTATTAAAAATTTTGCATTCAAAAGAATTAAAGTTTCATATAAACAAATTCATGGATTCGCAACAAAAGTTTTGAGGCTCACCTTTTGAATTCAAAGATTGAAAAATTTTAGAGATTCACATTCAACAGTCAAAGATTTTTATTTGAAAAACTTAAAGATTCCCATCGAAAATTTTAAAATTTACTTGCAAAAGCCCAAATTTCAAAGATTCTCATCCGAAAATTTTTGGGATTCACATCCAAAAAGTTCTTTTAAACCAAGGCTTTAAAACTTTAGAAGTTTGGAAATTTTTCTTATCCAAAAATGAAAGATCCTCATCATTCAAGAAATTAAAAATCAAAATTTTTTACCACAAAAACAAATGTCATGCTAATAATGCAAATGCCTTCTAAATCCAACAAATGCCCTAATCCAGATTCTCACTAAATGTTACAAATGCCAATGTCCTACTATAATTTGAATGTTCTCTACATGATGCAAAAGTATGCCCCAACAATGATGCAAATTCAATTATCACAATATATGTAATGAAATGTCCCTAAATCAATGTCATGAAATTCTAATTATGGGAATAAAGTTCTCAAGACTCCACCATTCCTTCTTAACTTCTCAGTACTAACAATCCTAAAACAAATTCTATTAACTAATCCATGTCATTCTCCTCATCTGGTCACAATTCACAGATCATGTCAACCAATTTATCATTAAATTCATCATTACGTCACCTTGTTTGTCCCTTTTAAATAATTTTCTCAAGCTTCTTTCACTCATTTCATCTTAGATTTCTTTCAAAAGAATGAAAAATCTTTTACGAACATTTTCATTCATTTATTTATCATCATTCATATTTAACACTGGAAATGAAAAACACATTTCCTTGATTCATTCAGGAGATGTACACTTGGTAAAGAATAAGAAAAATAGGTCTTTATTATTGAAAAAAAAAAGGGTATGGTCAAGAACAACTCAAAGATGAATGAAAACAAAATGTTGTGATTGTAAAAATGGGATATCAATATCCAAAATAATGACTGTTCAAACAATTTTGAACTCAAACTCATAATCCCCCTTCAAAAACACATTCCATCAGTATCTTCGATCTTTGAGCTAATCATCATACTTATTTTAGGGATCCTCACATGAAGTTGTTTTTCCAAGTTTCCATCTTTACTTAAACCACCCTTTCAAGTTTTCAGTTTAAGTCGTTCTTTTTTCTCTTTTTTTGTGCTTTTTGTTTGTTTTATTTATTTATTTATTTTTTTTTGCATACCTCTTTCTCATCTTTTCTTTTCATTTTTCTTTTTTTTTATCCATCAGTGATACTTTGATCAAAATCCTAAACAATCCATTGACAAATCTATCTTAGTTCAATTCATGATTCTTCAATTCGAGTATTCACATTCGATCAAAATAAACTTTTAAGAGACGTAATGTAGGCTAGGGTAAGGGTTACGAAAGATATAGATAAATTGACCCAAATTGTATTTAAAAGGTTATCAAACCTAAAACCATTTCTTTTCATGTGGAACACATTGGCATTTTGCCTCATCAATTTCTCTTTCATTTTTTCTTTTTTTTTCTTATTTTCCTTTCATCATTTTTTTAAAAGGAATTTGAGCACAAAAGGGCTTTGCTTTTGAAACAAAATTATCAAATTTTACCCCCAATATCGAGGTGATCCTTGGTTATGGTTTCTCAAAAGAAATCTCAATAGGCTCAAATGGGATAGCAAAAGATAATTTTACTCATTTTGTGAAAGGTAGAAGAAAGATGGCCACTTATCATTTCAAACATGAGTACTCTCAATGGGAAACATTTATTGACTAAGAACATACTTGTGAATGAACAATTGCAATAATCATGTATTGTATCACTTTGACCTTTCAATAAGTTAAATTTTCACCAGAGTTATCTTTTTTTATTCAGTAGTCCCAATGAATCAACAATATCAATTTATCAATCATATCATTAAGAATGATGTTTTCAAAATCGAATCTTGAATTATTGTCATAATTGTCTGAACATTCATTATTCAAAATAAAAAAAAATGAATATAATGAAAAGATGTGAGAAGGTAAAAGTATGTAATGGTAATTCACACAAAAGAGAAAATGGCATAAAAATGCATCAAATATGTCACTTTTAAAATGATAAAAAAAATCCAAGTACATAAAAGAGATTCATATTCTCAAGAAATCCTAAAATGATAAACAGTTTCGATTAACCTTCTCAAAATCATTGCCCTAGGTGATTGGGTAAAAAGTCTTTATTGACATTCAATTATCCTGATTCGTTGAAGCTATCGAGCCTACTCAGATCAAATTTTGTACTTTATATTTGAAAAAAAAAAGCATGTTTCTATGGAGTGACCCACATTCTCATTATGACTGTCACATATGGCATTAACATTGTACCATTTGGGATAGGGTAGTTTCAATGGTTCTAAAAAAATTGGGGATACTAAGTCATTCTTGACCAACTTTGAAAATAGCTCAGCATAGGTTATGAGGATAGGATCAATATGAGCTTTCTCTTGGTTGCCTTTAGATCTTCTCAAGCTACTTGCTTGATTGTAATGCCTTAAAACTCATGTATTGACAAAACTAGGCCCATATGTAGGTATTTGAAAGGCTAATTGATAAAGACCTAGAGTGATGTTATTCATGGTTGGGTAATGAGGTTGGTAAGGGACTTATGTAATATTATTGACAGTCAAGTAGTAAGCGAGATCAATAAATGGTGGATATGAAGCATGATTTCTAAATTGTTACTTCTCAAAACTCACCATTTGGCCTTCGACTTCTTCTTTCTTAGGCATCCCACATTTTTTGATACTACTAGCCTCTTCTTCCTCAAGCTTGCCACTCTTGATGTCATTTTCAATAATCTCCCTTTAGATCACCCTGTCAGTAAAGTTTTTTGTTTCATTCCCTATCATTTTTTCATAATAGGTGCTTTTAGAGTGCTAACGAACAATACGATCATTTTTTCTCAGTCAAAAGAGGTTGAACTTGAGTAGCCATATCCCTTCTTTGTTGGGCATATTCTTTGAAAAATACTAGTGCCTTTTTCTCCATACTTTGTAAAGAAAGTCTATCAAAAGCTAAGTCTATGATGTAGCAATACTATTTAATAAATAAATGGATCAAATCCTTCCATGTTTGAATATGGCTTCTGTCTAACTGAACATACCATCTTACAGTAGACCCAATAAGGTTATTTTGGAACACATACATGAGTAGCTTTTCATCACTAACGTGGGCAACCATTTGTCGACAATACATAATGACATGTGTGATTGAATACTTAGTACCATTGTACTTTTCAAACTCAAGGGCCTTGAACTTTGGTAGGATTACAACATCTAGGATCAAGCAAAGATCGATAGCATCCATGGAACCATAAAAGTTTATACCTGTGATGGCTCGTAATCTTTTCTATAGTAAGTTCATCTTATGTTTAGACTTTGAGTTCTCTAAACTTTTATCCACTTTTAATTTTAGCTTCTTATTCTATTTGAGGTCATCTAAGTTAAAGGATTAGGATTAGCACTATTACTTTTTCAGAGAAGACAAGATTAGCAAAACTTTGAAATTGCCTCTGAATTAGGGTAGATGGCATTTCTATGTAAATGTACCCTATAAAAAAGGTGAATTGCTATGGTGATGTGCCTTGAATGGATTAGGCCCGATATGGGCTATAGCCAAGAAGGTACAAAGGGTCAACAACATCTTACAACAAATGGCATTTAGCTCTAGCCTCTTCCTTTATAGTATTCCCTTTGTTTAGCTTACTTAACTCTTCTAAAATTTTGCTCAACTCCCAATTAAGCTTTTTTTAGGCCCTCTCTAACTTTTCAATGTGGATTGCATTGTCTTGTTCCATTCTTCTAGCTTGAGCTTGGGTATTGTAGTTGTGGTGAGTGAGTTAAGCTATCCTTAAACTTTAATTTTCCATAAGTAAGGTGCAAATTTAGAGTGATGTTGATATGACCATCAGATTATGTATGAGATTGAATGTAGAGATGCATGAATACAACATGAAAGATTTAATAATGTAAATGCATACATATACAATAAAAAAAGGGGTTAGTAAACATAATATATGCAAAGAACAATATAATATATACAAAAAAAAAAAACATAAAGGGTTAGTATACAAAGAAAATATATAAATTTATAAGCAAAATAAATGTCCCACCATGTATCCTATTGAGGATTTTTTAACACAAGGGAAGGCATGGCTCTAACTTAAGTTTGGACCCTTAGGGTTTACTTATATGCTAGGTTCAAAAGTTGATAGTCTAAAAGTTCCTAAATTTTCACTTACATCATTGTTCATTATAGACTAATAAGGCATGCCAATCCTCACCCATTATAGGCTACAAGCAAAAAAAGTCAAATTTAAGTGGAAGTTTTTCACTAGCCTATGTAGAAACATGAAATTTCATAAAGGCGTAAGTACTTTAATCCCTCTTAAAGGATAGAACTAGCGTATAAAACTCATGTTATGCATGTGCAAATGAATGAAAGATATATGAAAATGAATAAATGAAAAAAAATACAAAAAATGAAAGAAAAAAAAATCTCAAATCTATTAGGTTAAGCTTGGATAACAAGAAATCATTTATTAGCCTAACTCTTGATTCTCCCAGTGGAGTCACCAAACTATCATAATGTATGGATCTATGAACTTACCATTAGACATGGATTAAAGGAGTCACCACCATTATTTTTGGTTAAAGTGTGATTGGCCACTTGATATAATCTGGCCTATTTAAAAAAGAGTCTCAAGATTAACTTAGATATCTTTAAATGATAAATTTTAGTCCACGAAATCAGATTTCAGGTTTGGGAGTGTGGTTATATGTGAGAAAGGTTATAACACCCTAATAGTGCCCATAAAATGATGGTACCAATTTGATTTCAAATTATCCAAGTCTTAACCATATTTATGATTTACCAAAATATTTAATATTCAAAATTAATCTTAAAATTACTCCAATAGTTTGGTAGCAATATAATGTAATTCTTTTACCTCAAAAGTATTCATGGAGACTCGTGTACCACCCTGAAGAGGCTTCATTGTTGGATTCATTTAAATTTTAGTTAAAGAAATAATCAGTAAAATCTTCCAATAGTTTGCTAACATTTACTTTGATGTAAATCTACCAATAATTTGGTGAAATTTTATTATAAGATAGTTTTTTAAAAAATATATTAAATTTTCTAATAGTTTGTAAGATTTAATTTAATATGCAAATCTTCTAATAGTTTGGGTAGAATAAAATACAAAATATTTTATTAACAACTTATTTTTTTAAAAATTAATTTATGAAGTTCGCCAATCTGTTGGTAAGGTTTTTTTTATTTATATATATTTTTAAAATAAATAAAATTATAAGATTTTTCAATATATTAGTAAAACCTTATTTTTTAAAAAAATAATTGCCTTACAATCTATTGGTAAGGCTTTATTTAAATTTTTATTTTGTTATATAAAAATGGTTTTTTTAAGAATATTAAAAACAATAGACAAATAAATAAATGAATGAATAAGTAAATAAAATAACATATAAAGAAAAGCAAAACTACCTGTAGTTGGCTTGGCTTGGTAGTTGAAGAAGGTGGTTACAAGAACAAATAAACTCAAACAGCTTGGAACTCAATTTCTAGCACAACTCGGCTTAGTGTAACAGATGGGGGAGTAGGTCAAAACCAGGTTGTACTGAGGGTCAAGTTCAGAAAATTAAACCCAAAAATCCCCATAATCCAAAATCCTACAGAAATTTAAACCCAAAAACACCAAATCCCAATTCTAGAAAATCTAAACAAATTCAACCCATAACCTAAAATCTCTTGGTTGCTAAACATATTTCTCTCTTTTCTTTCTAGAGTTTTTGTATAATCTTTTTCTCCCTTTTTTCTTTTTTCTGAAAAGTTGCTGTATATATCTTTTTTTTAATGATCCCTCTTTTTTTGTGTGGTTTTTGTTTATTTATAGGGATTGAATCCCTTTAATTTTGGAAAATAAATCAAATTGATTATGATTTTATTGTTATTTTGTAATCTATGATTTGATTTTTAGTTTTCTCTTTTACATGATTTGCATAAATCAAGCCAAAATCACTCATTTTCTAATTTCTGTCTTTTTTTTTACTTTTTTTAAAACAAGTAAAATCAAATCAATCAAAGCAAATTAAAATTGAAAATTTTCCTATTGGGCCTGAAGCCTCATTTTTTGTCCTTGGAAAATGCCAGAAAAAATGGAGTGTCTACATCTAGCACTTATAACACTCGAGCTTGTACTAGAATTGTAGACACCCATTTCTATCCAAAGTACGATTAATTTGTCAATTCGGATCTCTTTTAGATTGTTAGACCTCAAAAGGGTTCGTATTTGGGTTTTTGGCTCATTTCATTTGGGCTTTAAGCCCAGTATTCATTAATCAAATGTAAGCTCTAGCCCAATCCCATTTTGTACTACTACTACTACTACTACTACTACTACTATTACTACTACTATTACTACTACTATTATTATTATTTTATTTCTTTTATTTCTTTTCATTCTTTCCTTTATTCACAATCTAATTCATTGATAGGACTGAAAAAGAGAAAGGAATAAATTGGTAGTTTAGGGATTTTGAGCGAAAAATTAGGTAGAAAGGGATTTCAAACTAATTAATCATGATAAGTCCCAGGAATTGAGCTTGGATTAACTCTATTCAAACCCTAAAATCACTACTAAGACAATCTATAAATAGGATGTCAAAATCACACAGAAAGGGGAAGAAGGAAAAAGGGAGAAGAGTATGGGTTTTAGGTTGATACTATTTGGTCAATTTTGTTTACGGTTAGTTAGCATTTGGGTTTTTTAGTTTGGTAAAAAAAACAAAATTGTTAAGAATCTTTGAAAAATCTTAAAGAGGGCAATTTTTTGGAAAATTTTAGGGAATTTCTAGAAAATTTTGAAAAATTTTGGAAAAGTCTAGGTTTTGGGTTGAAAGTTTCAAATTTTCAATTGAATGTTTTGGCAAATTTTGAAGCTTTCGGTCAAATTTCAGCTAGTTTTCCAGAAACTGATGATCAAACCTAGTTGTCAGTGGCTTGTTATAGGGTTTCTGGAGAGCAAGCAGAGAAAAAAACTCCTAGAGAGGGCTAAAGGATTCTAAAGAAAAGTTAAAGACCTTGACTTTTATATTAGTGCTGAATGATGTTGTTTCACTTAGCATAACTCATGTCCCAACCTACATAAATCCACATTTGACCCACTTTCTGAACCCGACCTGATCACAGGTCTTTCTTTTTCTTTTTTCATTTTATTTTCCAATTACATTTTTATTTATTTTTATATTTTTTCTTAATTATTTTTATTTCATTTTACTTGTTTTATTTTTTTAGATTTTTTAAAATTTATTCTACTTGTTTCTAAATTAAATGATTTATTTCAAATACTTTCATAAATTTTATTTTTTAAAAAAAGAATAAAAAAATAAAAAATATATAATAAAAAATGTTTCTAAAAATGAATTCATGAATCTTACCAAATTATTGGATGTTTCTTCATGAATTTAAATTTTTTATGAATTCTACCAAACTATTGGAGAATTTCATAAATTTCTTGCAAAAATATTTTTATTAAAATATGTTGTATTTTTATTCTACCAAATTATTATCAGATTTGCAGCTTAAATCTTACCAAACTATTAGAAGATTTAGTATATTTTCTAAAAACAAATTTATAAAGAAATCTCACCAAACTATTGGAAGATTTAGTATAGTTTCTAAAAAAGAATTTATAAATAAATCTCACAAAACTATTAGAAGATCTGCATAAGAGTAAACTTACCAAACTATCAGAAGATTTTACTTATTATTTCTTTAATTAAAATTTAAATGAACCCGATGATAGGGCCTCTTTAGAATGGGACACTAGTCTTCATAAATACTCTTGAGGTGAAAAAATTATCTTAAATTGCTACCAAATTATTGGAGTAATTTTAAGATTAATTTTTAATATTAAATATTTTGGTAAATCATAAATATGATTAAGGTTTGGATAATATAAAATCAAACTAGTACGATCATTTGGATGGGCGCTATGAGAGTGTTATAACCTTATTCATGCATAACTGTACTCTCAGATCTGAAATTCGATTTCATGGACTAAAATCTACTATTTAAAGATACTTAAGTCAATCTTAGGACTTCTTTTTAAATAGGACAAATTTTGTCAAGTGGTCAATCACACCTAAGCAAAAAGATTGGTGAAGATTCTTTTAATCCATGTCTAGCAGTAGGTCCATAGATTTGTATGTTATAACAAGAATCATGAAAAATGAAAATACAAGTCAGATGGATAAAATGGAAAAGGCCCAATGAGAGATCAGGAAATAGTTATGGGAATGCAACAGAATATGGATAAACAGTTGGTAAAATTAAAATAAATGTTAGCAAGTTTGACAAAAGGAAAAAGAATTGTTAAAACACACGGGACAAGGGAGAAAATAGCTATTGAAGAACCATCACATCCATCTGGCTTTATATATCCATATGTTCGAGACCTTCATATGTCACAAACACCTTAACCAACTTATCAACCTTATACTAGCACTTTTGTCAAGTTGCCCTCAATTCAGATGAATATCAATTCCAGGCTTACCCTTATAACCCCATTGCTATGACTAATGTAAAGGATAATCCTAAACAATTTGGGCAACTAAAAAAGGTATTGGATCCATTAAAAGATATAGTGATGAAAGATAAATATGACTTGTTAGAAAATAAACTGAAGGTAATTGAAAGTCAATATATATATGAGACTATTTATGCTAATGAGCTTAGTCTAGTACTTGACCTTATCATTCCATCAAAATTTAAAGAACCAGACTTTGAGAAGCATGATGAAATAAGATGCCCTTTGACACATAGCACCATGTACTGTCGAAAGATGATAGGCTACACTCATAATGATAAGTTGTTGATCCATTGCTTTCAAGAACGTTTCACTGAGTCTGTAACTAAATGGTATGCCCAACTAGATCGAAGCAAGATTTGCTCCTATAATGATTTGGCTAGGGCCTTCTTAACATAATACAAGCATATTAAAGATATGATACCAGATAGGTTGTCCCTACAAAACATAAAGAAAAAGTCAATCGAAACTTTTAAAGGATATGCATTCAAATGAAGAGACACGATAGCTCAAGTACAACCATCCCTATCAGAGAAAAAAATTATTGTTCTATTTGTTAATTCCCTAAACACTCCCTATTATAAAAGAATGATTGGGAATATCTCCAAAAATTTTACAAACATGGTGTTTGTTAGGGAGACGATAGAAAATACAATCAAGAATGGTAAGATTAATTTAAAAGATGCAACTGATGTTAAAAAGAGAAATACATCGAAAAGAAAGAAATGAAGGTACAAGTAGTCACACTTGAGGGGCATCTACCCAAGAATTTGTCTTATGCAATTCTTATCTTTTTTATCAACTCTACTTTTTGGTTCTAGACAGTATCTTTCAAAGTCCATATCTTTATCAACTAAGTCAATATTTGGGCTTTCCAGCAAATTCTCATCCTCAAATGACCATTCACCATCTTGTTCTCACACTTAAGCTACCACCTAACTAACAAATAATAAAAAAAAAAGAAATAACCAAAAAAAACTTCCAATCCCTATTTCTCACTTTTTACTTTTGCTAATAGAAGGTAGGTACCTCACTCTTATGCCTCAAAAAATAACACCAAGTCCATTGGTAAAAAGTAATGATCCTAATGGCAAGTGTGATTATCATATGGAGACAATTGACTACTCAACTAAAAAATACAAACAATAGAAGAAAAAGGTTGAGGATCTTATTAAAAGTGATATTTTAACACTAGAACTGATGAAACAATGGAAGTTGACTCTATCCAGTTGTAAAATGTAAGGAGTTGAAATGTGAAAAAAGGTTTTGAGTGTTGAAAGATCAAGATATGATGGTTTTCTTTTAAACTTTTAACCTTTTGTGTATGATATGTGTATGGTGTCCCTAGAAGTTATTTAAATTAATATTGTTAAACTGTATTTTAGAAGAAATGAGTGCTTTTGATTTTTCTAAGAAATTTTATTTTTATATAATTGTTTGAATAATAGTCCCATATAATTAATTTTCAAAACCATAAAATGTAAAGTGTTTTAAAAAAAAAAAAAAGGAAATAAGAAAAAGAATAAGAAAAAAAAAGTTTTCTTTTGTAATAAAAGATGGAAGAAGTCTCAAAGTACTTGGTGATTACTATTAAAAAAAAAACTCATCCATTACCCTTTCATTTTTGCTTGATTGCTCCCATGCTTCAATCATTTTGAATAACCTCACTCACTAGTCATAATCCTTTAAAGGGCATAAATTTTAGTTTGCAAACCTTATCATCTTTTAATATATTGAGATAATAATCTTTTCTTAAGCAATAAACAAAATAGGCCAATTTTGAAAATTCATTTTCAATTTTAAAAACCAAGCAAGATACTATTTCAAATTTGTAATTGGTAATTCAATATGTGTCAAATTTTGCCAATATGATTGAACCATTCAAATTCTTTCGATGACCATAGACATGAAAAATACTTGAACATTTTTTCAAGTAGCCCTTGTTTGACATCTTAAGGCACATTGACTAAAAGAAGCAAAATTTCTTCTCACCTAAGATAATTTGTCACATGCCTTAATATCTTTTCCCTTCATTTTACCATAAATGCTAAACAATTTGAAACTAAAATGAGCTTTTTGTGAACTGTATAATCAAATTTGGGACATCTCATATAACTTGATTTTCACTTTCATATAAACCTTGATTGGAAAACAAGATAGGGCATCAATTATGCAAAAACAACTAATGATTATAACATAAAAATAAAAGAAAAACAAAAACAAAAAAATATTTTATTTCTTTCTTCAAATAACATGCTCTTCTAACTAAGTGATCATGTTTGAAATGATGACTGACCATATTTCTTTGTCTTCGTATAAGGAAAAATTATCCACTTGCTATCCATTTGAGCCTATTAAATTTTTTTTCCAAAATGAACCCCGGTCTAAGATTATCTTTTACACTAAGGGGCAAAATAAAGATATCTTTAAGAGAATTTTAAGAAAAGTGTTTGATATTAAGAAAATCTAATATGCACTTCAGAGATAAGAGCTCGAGGTAAAAAGTGAATAAGGTTTCATTTAGAATTTCAAAAACTCAAGAAAGTAGTTTGCTAACAATGAAGTCAAATGTTTCCAAAAAAAAAAAAAAAAAAGGAAAAAAAATGCCAAAAAAGAAAAAAAAAAAAAAGAGGAAAAAACAATGCAGAAAAAGAAAGATATGTACTTCAAAGATGAGCTCTGAGCCAAAAGTGAATAAAGCATTTGTTAGAATCCCAAATAAAATGGAGGATAGAATTCAAGAAAGTAAAATGCTAAAGTTTAAATCAGATATTTCCAAAAAACAAAAAAAACAAAAAAGAAGACATATACCTCGGAGATGAGCTCGAGGCGAAAAGTGAATAAACCATTTGTTAGAATCTCAAGATGATAGAATTCAAGAGAGTAGAATGCTAAAGTTGAAATTAAATGTTCCTAAAAAAAAAGAGTAAAGAAAGAAAGACAAATGGCTTTTAACTAGAGAATGCTCCGTAAGATCTTTGGCTTAATTATCTTGAATAATATTTTTTAGCCTATTTATCCATTATTTCATAACTTCAAACCTTGGCTTACATTATATACCTTGAAAAGTCCATTTTGATCAAATGTGGACACTTGAATTGAAAACCTGTGTCCTTGAAAATTTGTACATACCTATTAGTAATGGGCAAGATTTTATCAAGTTCTTCATTGTTAAAAAATATAGCTCTAAGGTGAAAACTCAAAAATCGCAGTTTAAAGCTAAAGCCACTATTGAGGCCCCAAATGAATTTTAGAGTTTCAAGGTTCTATCCAAAATAAAAAGTCACAATAAAAAACCTTTTGAAGGATCAATATCCATTAAAGACTTTGCATTTCACCAAAAAGTGAAAATAAAAAATCAACCTTTTTTTTCCCAAATCTTTTTCAAAAAATAATGGTTAGTTTTGACGTAAATTGAAGTATCATGTTTTCAATAAAAGAAAAGTGTTTTAGAAAAATGATCTTTTTCGTGAGCCCAAAAGTAATCCTTACAACCTTTATCGAACCTTATTTGAGAAAAGAATTGAATTTTTATTTACCCCTATCCCCAAGCATTCCAAATAGTAATCATCAATTGTCTAGAGATTCGAAAGTCATGAGTTTTTAACTTTTCTTATTGATTAAAAAGATCATTTATAGAGGGTAATTTTGTGATCACTTTTGAAAAGTTCAAAAATTATTTAAGCATTTTGTACAGAATACTAAGATCATTATTGTGGAGAGTGAACATTGAAATTTTGAACAAAGATCCTTTGAAAAAAAAGAAACCAAAAGAGTCTTTGTATTCACATCACTTGCGTACACATTTGCATCATGAGAAAGACATTTGATCTGCATGCTACAAAAATTAAAACAAAAAGCCATTCATATTTCATCACTTACATTCGCACTTACATTTGCATCATGAGGCAGACATTCGCATTAGCATATATATCATGAAAAAGACATTCATAGTTGCATCGCTTGCATCTGTATCATGAGAAAGACATTTGTATTTAAATTATGGCATCTGCATTATAGAAAATTATTTGTAAGGGCATTTACATGAAAGGAACATTAGTATTTGCATTATGAAAAAAGTCACTTGTATTTATTTTAAGGGGCAAAAAGAGAGAAGGAAGTTTATCATGAAAAAGATGAGAGAAAAATAAGAAAAAAGGAAAATAGTTTGACAAAAGACTTAAATATCAAAAAGGTTTGAAGAGTTGAAAGAAAAATGATTTACAAAAGTGGAAGGGTTGTTAAAAAAATGAAAGAAATAAGATGAGATATGATACAAGATAAGACCTAAGCCTAGTTTAACTGACACCCAGATAATATTTAAGCCTAGTTTAGCTAGCACAGTTAAAATTTTAAGCCCAGTTTAATTGATACCTAGATCAAACTAAGCCCAATTAAGTTGGCACCCAGATCTTCTGGGCATAATCGTAAGACTTCTGGGTAAAATATTTTAAATTTTTAAAGTTTCTATGCCTATGATATGAGGAACATTTCAAGATGTCAAGATCTATAAGACTTCTAGACATAATCTCTAAGACTTTCAAGCATAATTTTTAAAATCTTCGGGCATAATTTTCAAGACCTCTAAGTAAAATATTTTAAAGTTTGAAAGTTTCAATGCCTTTAATACAAAGAGCATTCAAAGATGTCAAGATTTGTAAGACCTCTAGTATAATCCTTAAAACCTTTGAGCATAATCACTAAGACCTCTAGGCAAAACATTTTAAATTTTCAAAGTTTCAACATTTCTGATATAAGGAGCATTCAAAGATGTCAAGATTCGTAAGACTTTTAGGCATAATCTCAAAGACCTCCGTGCATAATCTTTAAAACCTCCAAGTATAATCTCTAAGACGTCTAGATGAAATATTTTAAAATTTCAAAGTTTCAACGTCTTTGATATGAGAAGCATTCAAAGATGTCGAGTTTTATAAGACCTCCAGGCATAATCTCTAAGTCCTCTAGGCAGGATTCATAAGTCTTTCAAGCTGAATCTATTTTACTTTTGAGATTTGTAAGACCTTCGAGCATGATTTTTTATTTTATTTTCAAAAGGTTATTGAATTTTTATTTAAAAGAATTTTCAAAATTGTTTTTGAATGGTCAAATTTTTTAATAAAAAAATCAATTCAAGAACTACATTAATTGTTGTCTCTTATGTAATTGATTAATTGTTTGATTATGCCTCTATTGGTATGATTGGATTAAGACCTTTTACCCTAACAAGTGGTATCAAAGTTGTGGGGATCCCTAACAATTGGTAACAGAGCATGGTTTGAGAAATGGGAAGAAACAAGCCTAGAGGAGCTCAATTTAAAAAAAGAGTTCAAGTTCATGTTTTGAGGATTGAGGATCAGTTTGCATAAAGTGAGAAGACACATAAAAGAATATGATTATGAGACTTTCATTGCAAGTGGAGTCAAGCATGTCTAGCATGAAAAAAGATAATTTGATAGAATTTCAGTCAAGGTGGAGATTGCTAGGAATAGTGACTCAAACTCATAAGAGATTTGTTTGGGATTGGTTAGATATTGCTTGATGGACAAGAAGACTTGCAAAAAAAGAATTCTAAGAGGAAATGGATTTTTAATAGGTAAGTTTGTATGCTTATAAATAGGTGAAGTCTCTATAAGGTTAGGTATAAAAAAATGTAAGAGAGTTATAGGGTTTTATGGGATAGACACCCCATAGGACTATAGGAGGTTAACGTACTTATGGGTATGTATGTTTGAGTGGACTAGAGGAGACAAAGATGGTCCACATAGATATGATGCATGTAAGTGGACTAGAGGAGATTGAGATGATCCATATAAGTATGGTACATGGGTACACATGGGTATGTGTATGTTTGGGTTCAAAATACTCCATAAGATCAGAAGAGATTGAGAGGGTTTATAGGTATTAATTGTGACTGCTTGTATGCTTATAATTCTCTACAACTAATTGATCTTTTTTTCATCTGTGGACGTAGGTCAATTGGGTCAAACCACGTTAATTATTGTCTTTTTTGTAATTGATTAATTGTTTGATTATGTTTCCGTTGGTATGATTGGATTGGGGCATTTTGATCTAACACGACTAAAAAGATTCCTTTTAGTGGACCCTGTTTGGGACGTGCGATGTTGGCATATTTTGGCAAAAGCTTCTATGCAAAATGGCACTGATTCTGCACCTTGGCTAAGCTTAATTAATATTTATGCACTATTATATATCTATCTGTGTAAGTAACTCAACTCATCATCTTTTCAGCAACGCCACCATTTTCTCTTTCTCACATATATGCATGCAGGAGATAAGCTATAGCACAGTGGAAGGCTTTTGTCCAGTGGACATGTGAAAACTTGGACAATGGAAAAAAAGGAACCAGAAAAGCAAAAGCTAGCTGGAAATTAACAGTTCTTACATTTACACCACCACGAAGACGAACAATGAACATAAAAAAAAATAAAAAAAAAAAAAAAAATTACAGCGCTAGTCTTTTTTCCCTGTTTATTATGTGGAATTAGATTCTGAAACTCTATCTGATCTACCTCTCCCTCTCAACTTATTTATTTAGCCAAAAAAATAAATAATAGCAATGAAAATAAACATATAAATTCCACTGACTATATGCTACAACCCCACCAATGTGTACTCACCTATAAAATTTCAATTCAACTGCCTCCACTCCAATGCACCATTGCCGGTTCCTGACCTAGTTGCCCGGCCGATAGCTGCTAAAACATCAACTCAAAAGAATAGATTCTTAAGTAACATTTATCAGCCGACATGCGGGCGATGAAATTTGACAGTGCTGGTTAGTTTGCTTCTGACACTGATATCACTCACCTGTGCCCATTGAAACCGGTTTGCTAGCTACAATTTCATAGCTACCCCCTTCATCTTCCTCCTCATCATCACCGTCCTTGTCGTCTTCTTCTTGATTCTGATCACTTTCCATGTCTTCCATTACATGATCATGTTGGTGTTGATTGGGCTCCGAAGGAGAAGGGGGCCATTGCTGCTCTGGGCGTATCATCAATGGGACTGCGTTCTCGGGTTTTAATTGATTGGAGGAGCTGTCATGCTTGTTCTTTTCTCTATATAAAGCATCAAGTTGGTGAAAGTAGGGACATGTTTTTGAATCCTCGGGCCTTTTCTTGTTGCTCTCTTTGACCTTCTTAAAGTACTTGTTTATGTTCTCCCATTTCTCTTTGCATCTTTTGGCGTTGCGATTGTACCCAAGCTTTTTCATTGCAGCTGACATCGCCTCCCATAATGGTCCTTTAGGACCACTATCCTGGTATTTAGCGTCAAGGCTAGTTCTTAGCTTAATCAATGCTTGAACCTCAACATTAGGCCATCTTGAAGAGCTTGGTGTGTAACTTTTATCGCCATTATCTGTCTTTAACACGTCTAAATTCACCATTGGCAACAGCACAAGTGGTGGAGCAGGCGCTGGCACTGCTGCTTCTGTTGGCAGCGCTACTGGTGCCTCTACCGATACTCGCTGTGGTGGAGGAGCTTGTGGTTGCTGTGACGGTAGCGAATTATTTTGCGGCTGCCCCGGATTTTGCTGCTCAGATAACTTTTGCAGAAACGCCATTACTGCTGCATCCTTTGCGGCAGCTATTGATCTTTCTTGGGCTAATATCTCGCGTTCTCTATTTATTCTTGACATTTCTTGCATCCTCCAAGCATCTTCACGGACCATTCTTTCGTGCTCACGTTTCTCTATTGCTTCCAAGAATTTCTTCTGCATATCCTCCTGCTTCTGAATCACCTCCTTCATTAGCCTCACGAAAAATTCCTTCCATTTTCTTTTCCTCTTCCTCCGACCTTCTAATTCTAAATCTGATGAGGTAGATGAGGAGGTGGAATTATCTGCGAAAATATTTGGGAAAGAAGGAATTGTCGGGTTTGTTGCTGGTAGTGGAGGTTGAATTGTAGGGTTTGTCGATGGGAAGGAAGGGTCTGTAAGGTTTATATTTGGTGATGGAACAGTGATATGGGGCAGACTCGGAGGATTAGGTGCTGGCATTGCCGTTTGAGCTTGAGGCTTTAGTTGCGGTGGTGCTGCTGCTGCTGCTGGCGATTGAATGGAAGGCTGATTTTCGAGGGCTTCTAATTGATTGAAGAACCGATAAGTCTTTCCATCTGCTTTACCAGTTCGGCCATCTTTGGTTCTCTTGTGATACTTGTAAACGTTCTCGAATTTCTCCTTGCATTTCTTGGCACTTCGATGATAACCAAGTTCTGCTAGTTTCCTGATATCAACAGTAGAAAAAACAACTCCATTTCTGTATTTATCCTATCTTTAATTCAGCAATAAAACAAAGCCAAACAGTATTCGCACATAACATACACTATGAATTGAATTTGATATATAATTGAGACAAGAAAATTTTAATAGAAGCAAAAATGAAGATAAAAATGAAAAAAGAAATGAAAGCTGTCGAGACAAAAAGGATGATAGAATTGAAGACAAACCAAGAATTGGCGCTGATGAACAAGTTTTCCTCACCCAAGATGCAAGATTTTCTTTTTTTTTTTTTTGAGAGTTTGACAGAATGAGAGTGAAGAAATGAGCAAGGGAAAGGGATAGAGACTTGAACTAAAATTTATGAGCAAAATTCAGCTGAAGATTCCCTGTGAAATATTGGGAAAAGCAAATGCCAGAAATGATAACAAATCCCATATCCCAAAGTGCCCAAATATCTTAATCATATGACATTGAATTCCCTTGAAGATGCTGAATTCTCTCAACTTGAACTTAATAATTTTCCTCTTAAAGCAAACAGAAATAAACAAAGGAATATAATTCCCGCACTCTAATGCTTCCCCGTAATGAGTACAAAACTGAAAGTAAACAATTCGAAAACTGAGATCTCAACTCATCAAATCTTCATTGAATTATCAACAAAAAAAAAAGGAAAATGAAAAAATAAATAACAATTACCTGGAAACCTCTTCCCATAATGGACCCTTAACGCTAGCGTCACGAAAGGTAACATCCATGTCGGACCTTATTTTCAAAAGTGCCAAAGTCTCTCGCCTCGGCCACCGGTTGCCTCCAAAAGAACGGTCACCTTCATCAACCCTTCCTCTATCATCTTCACCTGAATTGTTACTATAGCCGTTTGGAGGTAAAGCTTCGCTGCTTCCATCACGAGCTCCGCTGCTTCCATCACGAGCTCCGCTGCTGCTAACCGTTGCAGTAGCAGCGACGTCGCCACCTGCACCACCGTCGCTGCTGCTTCCAAGAACACTAGCACTTTTGTCACCACCACCCAGCATATATGATTTTTTGGATACGACAACTTACTCTTTCTTTCTCTTCTTTAACCCCTTGGCAAGAGCTTGCAATTTACTTACAGCTTTCTACGAAAAAAAAGGGAAAAAAATAAAAATTTAAGTTAACAAATATAAAAAAAAAAAAATTCTACTTTGTATGTCTCTATTCCAATGATCCTATCTATCCACAGAGAAAAGAGGGAGGTGAAATTTTTTTTTTTTTTCTTTCAGAAGATGGCTTTTATTCGGGTGAATTTATTAATTTATTTTGGTTTGTGGGATCTGCTTGTCAATCTCATGAAGTTGCATTTTTTTCCTTGTTGTACTTAAAAAATTTAGTATTTTATTTTCCTTATAGCAAAGGAATCTTCAGGGTTTTTTTTATATTTTAAATTTTTTATTTTTTTAAAGGGGTTGGTTGGCTAAAAAGCAGGGCAAAGAGGAGCGGGGGAACTACCCTTTCTCTTTTCTCTCAGTAATAATGAAAGAGTGGCACAGAAATATATATATATATATATATTAATAATACAGAAAAGATTAATAAATATTTCAGAATTTATCAACAGCTGTGCAAACAGACGATGATGATAATTACTTGGTTTTTGTCTGTCCTCCTATATGCGTTTAAAAGCCGGTCCCTCCTCTTCATCTTTATGTACTTTCTTTTTAATTGGTTCATAAAGATGTGATATTTAATTAAATTTAAGTTTAAATTTTAATTTTCAAGTCGTCCACCTTATTTGTATGAAAAAATAATATCTACTTTTTTTTGTTTTTCTTTTAATTTTCAGACTTTTAATGACGGTTGATAGTATTTTAATAAAATAATTAAAATACCTTTAGAGATATTAATTTTATTTATATTCAATAAAAAATTTAATTTTATATTTAAATAAAAATAAAAATAAAAATTATATTGTAAGATGAAGATAGATATAATTTTAAAATTTTATAAGATATAGAGATGAGGACGAGTAATATATATATAGCACTCGTATCCTACATATATATTTATATATTTAATAAATAAATTTTTATTAAATAATATAAATTATTATTTTAAATCAATTAAAATTAATATATTTTTATTTAAATATAAATATTAATATATATTTATAATATTATATAATATACAAAATAAAAATAAATAACTAAAAAAATAAATTTTAGTTTTATTTTTTTAAAAAAATTGTAGGTACGAGATTACTCATACTCATTAAATATCTGTGAAAATATGATATATTTGAAATAGTTATTGGTATAAATACAATAATAAATATAATATAAAATTTTGAAAATGGAGATGAAAAATACTCTATTAATCAAATACCCTACTCATTAATATCTCTAAACATAATTATTAATAAACCTTTAATCAATAATTGAAGCCAATTATTCTTGAGGGAAAAATTCATTATTAAATAAGAGATTTTCAATTAGATCATCTGAGTACTGATCTAGGCTTCTTTTAATCCCAAAATCTTAATTGCAAAATGATAGAATAGCAACGGCTAAAGACCATTTTTTTTTTCCTTGTTCAATTTTTTAACTTGTTGGATGAGGCTGTGGCACACACAACTCGTGGCCAAAAGGGGTCCTACGGGGCGATGGCGACAATAGAAAGTTTGACAAAAATATTTGGGGATTTCATAATTGTTAGAAGAAAAATTTTGCATAAACTTATCTTATAAAAGAGACATTTGCAGTGGGATCCACTGTTGAATTAAAACTTGTTAGATGTAGGTCATGTTATTAGGGGCCAAGCCATTTATGAATTGAAGTAAATTGGTGACCATTTCTATTAGGTTGCAACCTACCGTAATAAATAAGTGCAAGAATTTCGACGGCTATGATCGATTATAAGCTTGATAGATTGATCGATCATTTGAAAAATTTTAAAAATATATATTGTGAATTTTTAGACCATTTAACTTGATCGTGTCAATTGAATTGCATGCCTTGTATCCACACAAATGGTAGGGGATGTGATTGTGTTTTCAAATTTGAATGTCCCTTTATTTGTTAGTGCCCTTGCTCAATGGAAAATGATTTCTTGTTGTGATAAGGTTGTTAAGACCTATTTTTCCAACATTATTTGTCAAATAAGATTTGCCAATTCATATTTAATTTTTAATTATTTATTTAAATTCTATTAAAAAATAACCTCTGTTTTTATGTCATCGAAAACATACTACATAGTACCCACCCTTTTTTATTTTGTAAGTAATGTATCCTTATATAATATTTTTAGTGTAATTGGTTAATTATAATATTATATAATAAAAAAATTGCAAATAAGATACTCGCTATTTCATTAAATTTTAGGTAAAATTTTCAGCTCTTAAAATTTATTCATACAATTAAAGTTTATTTTCATAAATTACAAACAAAAACTATAACAATTCTTTCATAGGAATTGATATGTAAATCTTTTGAGATATCCAAGTGAATTAGGATCGAATTTCTTGGAAGAAAGTATATTTATAAAGATCAAAAGGTTTGATCTGATTAGTTGTTATTCAGTTTTAATTAAGAAAATTAAGAGATTGAGATTTAGAGTTCCATCTTTTCTTTTCTCTTTTTTTTTTTTTTTTTCACCATAAACTTCATTGTACATAGGTTTGTAATAGAGTCCTTAGGCTAGAGTCAATAAATGTATTAAAAAGGCGAAAACTGTTTGGGTCAAACCTAAAAGACGAGACTTGAGAAGCTAAAGAGGTAGATAAGAAACGCCAAGAAATGTGGGGTTGCGAAGGAAAGTCGGAAAAAAACTGTTTTTAAAAAGAAAAAATTTGTACATTTTGCCATCAAATTCTGTAACTCAATTACTGATTAGGGTTACAAGAAAATGGATTGTACAATATATATATAATGCAATGATAGTGGGGCCCATTTATCAATATGCCTTTAAATGCACAAATAATAAAAGATTAACATTCACGTTGGAGAAGCATAACATCATTATGTGCCCGAATAAAGTACACAGGAAGATCATGGTTCCTGCAAAATCATAACAAGGGCGTTTTAATCAGATAAAAAGTAGGAAATTTTTCCTTGTAAAATTAAAAATAAAAACAGAATATTTAAGTATATTACATTTTTTAAGTTAGTAAACATCAAGATTCACCGTTTATTTGTTTTAAAAAAAAATTTTATTTTTATTATTACTATTACGGAGAAAGATGAATAGCACTCAATTGAGAACATAAACCTTAATTTTACTTCAAATATCTAAAAAAAAAAATGAATTGTGGAGTTATATTCAAATTTTAATTTAAATAATTTATATAATTATTTTTAACAAAAATATTTAACAATTTTAAAATTTAACTCTTTCAACATCTTTCACTACTAGTAGATTGTAATCTCTCTTTGTGCTAAAATATTTTGAAACATGAAGTTTTCTAAGCCATAAAGACTGTCTTTTATTTTATTTTATTATTTTATTTTCCTATATAGGAATTATATATGCTATCCATAATGCTAAATTCGGGTATCTTTAGAAATTTATGCAATTTATGATCTACAACACTTTGAAAGAAAAATAGAAGATTCTTCTTCTTTAAAAATCTTGTTTTTGTTTGACTTAGTTTAAATAAAAATGCATCTCATCACTCTTTCATATTATCTTGGTTTTCTTGGAGGTTTCTTAGCTGGCAGAAAGTGGCACAGCTTGGACAAGAGAACAACGAGGGTTGCAATTGTATAAGATAAATGGATTTGCTTTGATAGAACTTCTCTCTAGCTGGCTTGGAATTGGATAGATAGATGCTCTCCCATTAACCCACTTATATCATTTTACAGCCTAACATGTACATCTATAATTGGTAAAACGGACAGTTTTATTCTTAAATTTTACTTGAATCTAATTCTTTTTCTGAATGATTTTAAGGGCATATTCCTCTATACGAGATTGATGTATTCAAGATTGAATCCCGATTGATAAGAAATAAAACTCTTCTTCTTACCAATTAGTAAACATGCTTAAAATCTTAGTTCCAGACAAAATTTTTCAAATTAAGATCTGACCTAATTTGAAAGATTATTTAATTAATGAAAATTATTTTAACTCTAATTTTGATTCTAAAATACATTTTAAGTTATTAAAATATTAATATGAAAACAATTTTCTAATATTTTAATATTTTTCTAATCATGTCAGGTACAGCCTGACATTGTGCAAGGAATTTGAGGTGTCAATGGTATGACACTGCTCATGGACATTTTTACCAACTAAACTAATCCATGTGAATTAATATATATATATATATATATATATATTTTTAAGCATTAATAAAATGACCAGGACATGGAAAAGGATGATCTGCAGCCAATTTTTATATAGTTGCAAAAGGATTCACATGGGGAACATTTGAGAATTTTATATTTAATATTTACAAAAATGTGTTTGATATAACAGGCTGACTTCAAAATGTGAAGGCACTTATTTTGGGTTGTTTTATTATGAGATATTGAAATTTTCATTTTAAGAACCCACGAAAGGGAAAATATTTAATGTAACAATGGACTAGAGTTTCAAAAAATGATGATTTGAGGTGTTTTATGAGTTGGAGAATGCATGCTGATCACATCATTGGAGAGGGAGAAATCAAAAGTTTTTTCTTTTTTTTTTTTTGTTTTTTAAGAAAAGAAATCAAAAGAATTAAGTATAAAGATTTTGTATAATAGCTAAAGAAAGCTAAAGAATTTTCCTTAAAAAAATGTATAAAATTTTGTTTATAAATAGAAAGCTAAAGAAAGAAATTTGTGATTTTTGGCCCAAAGTGAATCATCAAAACAACCTAAGTAATTGACACGGTGTTTTAAATTCAGAAATGAATGAGAAAAAAAAATCTTGTAAAATTAAAAAATTATTACATAAATCTTTTTTAAGTTTACGTGGTAAAAAAGTTTATGTAATTTATTTATTGTAAGATAAACAATTTTTTTAACAATTTCAGTCCTAATAATGTTTTATATTACAATCCTGAAAATTTTTATTATCCGTATATTTGTTTCATTTTATCAAAAAAAAAAAAAAAAAGAGCAAGGCAAAAAGCTAATTAAATGCAAATTCAACATATAGATGTAACAAAAAGGAAAGTCCATTCACAATTGATAATGATGATATCATTTTTAATTCATTAGCTGCAAATATTTTAATATATGATTTATTTTGTTGATTTTAGGCAAAGCCTAAAATTAAGTAAAAAATAAAAAATATATAAAAACCACACGAGGATTATGGAAAAGTAACAAGGTAAAATTTTTTAGTGTCAAAAGACCAGACAAGTAGATGATAAGAGGATAGCCTGCAAGCCTATTTATAGTTAAAATTAAACTTTTTTTTTTTTCAGGTTTCTACCTTTTAAAAAATTTTGAAACATTCATCCCATTGACTGAAAATTTAGAAATTTGAAGCACTGTTTTTCTCCATCTAATTGTCAAATTAATAGGATGGATTCTCCCATTGCGGCTCTTTCTGAATTGAATTTCCAAGTTGGAAATTACAGAAAAGAGGGAGAGCAATTTCTTCCCTTACAATCATTAATATTATAATTACGAATCAAACATATACAAAAGAAAAAATAAAAGTATAGTCGTTAATTATGTTTGAATAGATATTACTAAAAAAAAAAAAAATAAGATTTTTAAAGGAGATGAAAGGATGCATATCTCCTTTTGTTTGGTTATTTAAAATTAATAAAGGAAAAAAATTTAAAAATTATTGTTTGGTTAAAAAATGAAAAACAAAGGAAATAATTTATTATAATATTTTTTAATTATACACCTTTTTCAATAAAATGTGTCATTTATAATACAAATAATTTAGAAATTAATTCTTCTAAGTAAAAAAGAAAGAAAAAAATCAATAAAAAATAAATTTTTATTAATTCATAAAAAATATATGTTTGGAATTTTTTATACAATTATATTCTTTTTTGAATTAATTCCACTGAAAAACAATTTGAGAATTTAAATATGTTTTAATAAATAAAATTAATTATAAACCTATATTACTATTATAATTTTTTTTTTATAAATTTAACGAGCTACATTAATATATGCATAATGTCTCCAACTGTACATTTTCATGTGCATATTTTTTAAAATTTATGAAATAATAAGGACACTATCAATTTAAAAAATTAAGAATATGATTACATTGTCTTTTATGGATAAGAGTAGGTTACTTATAAAGCCAATAATAAATTCAAATATATTTTCATATAAAATAAATAAAATATTCTAAAAGAAAGAACAAAAAATAAAAATATACATAAAACTCTATAAAATAAATTTAAAAATCCTAATACAAGTAGTTGATAAAAGTTACAAAAAGTAATGTAAGTGGAGAAAAGGGTTTGGTTATGATAAAATACCACTTGTTAAAATTATTTATGATATATTTTTTAAAAATTGAAATAATAATGATATAAATGTTATTTTATACTTCTTAAGCTTGAAGGTTCAATAAAAGCCTGAAGTCCAATTGTGAGTCTATATTCAATTTTGATCTAAACTCTTCACTCTTTTTTCTCCCAAAATGCAGTATTGTAAAACCTCAAAATGCAACAAAAAATTGTTGCCTGCTACAACAAAGCCCCAAAAACCAATTCTGGAGCCGATTACCATGGCTTTCCCCTATTAGGGCATTCGTTCTATAAACAATAGATGACAATTCACAGCACAGGAGACGAATTCATGACAAGAAAAATGACAAAAAAAATCTAAAAGTTGCAACCGAGACCCCGTCACAAAAACAGCCCACCCCTCATCGACTAGCAACCGAACTCGAAGTCGCCCTTCGCATCGACCACCATCACGATGCACAACCCCATCTATTCTCATAATCCAGTCTGAAAAACCACCATTGCTGTGTCAATTTGTTTAAACCCTTGAACTATTACGATTCCTCCCTATCATCACTCACTACCCAAAAAATCATTATTATCGATGAATTTTTATCAACGTCGTTAATTATCAACAAATTTTGTCTGTCGCTAATTATTAACAAAACTTTTAAAACACTTTTATCAATGAAATACCGACAGATTACTAATAGATTTTACTAAAAGAATAAAATTCATAGGTAATCCATCACTAAAAGTCTAACACGAATTACTGTTAATTTTATCGATGAAAAAATCCATCGCTAATAATTACTGATCAAAAAGCTCGTCGCTAAATAAAATTCAAAAGAAATTTTTTTCGACATTACCAATGATTTTATCAATGAAAAAATCTGTCGCTAAATAAGTTCAAAAACAATTTTTGGACATTAGTGACGGAATTTCCGTTGATAAAACCGTCCGTAAAAATAAAAATTTTTTATTACCAACAGAATTTCTGCCTGTAAAACTATCGCTAAAATTAAATTTTCAAAATCTCCTGCCGTTGCCCCCTCACCTTTCCCCCAAATTAACAAATCACTAATTCCCTCCCCTTCCCCTTCCCTTCCCCTCCCGTCTCCCCATTCCATCTCTCCCCGCGGCCACCTTGCTGCGTTGCATGAAGTTGTAATTTGATTTTCAAGTTTTGAATGAGTCATGAAGAGGTCTAGAAGCTACCAAAGCCATTGAGGTAGATCCAAGCCATATTTAGCAAGCTAAAGGCCAAAGTTGTTGCACAAAAGAACAAGGAACACCCAGCTATGTTTGGACGGTTTTTAGGAGCTGAAAAGTAACGGTTTTGAAGCTGATTTCTGTTTACATTTGAAGGTGCGAATCAGCTGCTGAGTTGGTCATTTAGGGCACTCCCATTGGTGGATTTAAGTTCACAAGGGTCAACTTAATTTTAGCACATTTTAGTTATCCAAAAGGGAAAAGGTAGCTGGAAATTAGTTAAACATTCGGAACTTTTCCAACTTCCTTGGTTGAGTTGGTTGCTAACTTGGAAAAAAGCATGGATTCCATTGATTTTTACACATCGTAGCTGCCTATAAATACCCCCTTCAGCTGCCAATTGAAAAGGTAGAGAGTAGGATTAGTTTAGATTAGCTTAGAGTGTTCGTTTTATTTTTCTTGGCTGCCAAACAGCCTTGCTTCTTCTTCATGGAGTGTAGGCTGTTTGGCTAGTTTTTTTTTTTTTTTTTGAGCATTTTCCTAAAAGTTTTCTTACATTTATGTTTTTTAAATTTCCATTTACATTTCTTTACATGTTACTTCAATTTACAAGCATTTCTTTTAAGCAATTTAGTTCAATTCAAGCTTTACATTTCAACTAATTCAATTCTATTTTTAAATTTTAAATTTTGATTTTAGCTACTATCATAACGATTTTGTGTCCGTTCGATGAATTTGAAAAAAAAACAAAAAAAGAGTCGCCACCAATCTTTTTTGGTTAGGTGCAATTGGCCACATATTAAAATTTATCATTTTAATTAGATTTTAAAATTAATTAAAAAGATAATTTTATGGCCTGCGAAACAGTCCAGATTCGGGAGTTAGTTACGCATGGGAAATTATTAGTACCCCTACAGCGTCCATTTAAAACGGTACCAAATTTACTATGTGTTATCAATTGATTTTAATAAAAATAGTCTTATTTTTGGTGTTTGAAAAATAATTTTTTTATTTTTCATTTATTGAAATTGATTTTTTAATTTTATTATTTTTTCCTATTTATTGTTCAAATTTTATTTGAGAAAAATAAATTAGAACCTTTTTATTAAAATAATTCTTAAAATATTTCAGTACGTTGATAACATTAGAAGAACTCTTTCTCACCTAGAGATTTCTTAAGCATCGCTTCTCGGAATACCTTAGAATCTCATCCTCGAAGGCTCGAAATTACTTTTCGTAAAAACTTTATTATGTATGCAATGCAAAATGCTAATATATTGATGCATGTATTTTATTCTCTTTTTTTAAAAATTTATTGATTTTTATTTTTATTTAAATTTTTGAAGAAAAAAAGAATTTTTATTATATTGAAGTTTTTCTATAAATATTTTAATAGACTGGTAATATTTAAAGAAACCTTTTCACCTAGGGATTTCGTAAAATATCACTATTCGAAATACTTTTAAAATCTCATCATTGGATAAAATTTCTTTTCTCTATTATTTTTTTAATTTATTAGTAAAAAGGAAAATTTTTATGGTATTGAAAATTTTTATATAAATACTCCAATACACTGGTAGTATTTAAAAAATCTTCTCACCTAGAGATTTCACAAGTATCACTACTCGAAGTACCTTTAAATCTCATTGTCAAATAAAATTTTCATTTTCTTACATTTTTTATTATTTTATAAGATTTATTCCAAAATTAACAAAATTATCAAAAAATTTTATTATAGATTTCATCATTTATTTTTATTAATTATTATTATAAAATAATAAAAATTTATTTTGGTAAATTTAAATATTTTTTACTTGCATAAATATTAATAATAAAACTTAAAATAACAAAAATAATATTTTTAAAAAATTTAAAAAATTCAAAAAAAATTTTACCTGAACTGGACTGGTCAACTGTTCTATCAACGTGTTGTCTGGTTCCACAGTTCGATCTGTTTAGGTCTGTTAGACGTCAGCGGTTCGGGGATGGTCCAATTCGATCTGAATTTGTTCAACTGGATCGGTTAAAGGTTGAAAGAAAAACAGGTCACCGGATCGGGTGCCGGAACCCTGGGTCGGGCACAGGTTGATGCGCGAATCCTTAAGGGCTTAAACGACATCATTTTGGTTTTTATTAAAACAGCGTCATTTTGGTTCTGATGATTTATATAAAAATCCCTAAATTTTTTTTTCAATCATTCTCTCATTTCTCAGAAAAAATAACCTTTCCCTTCTCCGTTTTTAGACACAACCCAAGGGGGTCGACCGGTTATTGTTACCACCGGCGTCGTCACCACCACTAATCGTCGACCACCGTCATCGATGATCGACAAATTGAAAGACCACCAAAATGTTTCACTCAATCTCCAGAGTCTAGATCTGAGTTTGTTTTTGTGAAAAAGGGCTCCAAACAACACAGATTTGACCTTGAAGGTTTGATAGAATTTTTTTTTGTTTGACGCTATGGTCTTCATTTCCAAAGGCTGTTGTTTCTATGTTTGTATGTGTTTGGTTTGCTTTAGATTTTTTTTTCTTTGACAGAAAGTTTTTTTTTTTAATCTGACAGATTTTTTTATAGGGTTTCAAAATTTTTTAATCGATGGCCTCCTCCTTTTATGTGCAGGCAATAAGCTCTATTTATAGAGCTTTCTGGGATTCAAATCCTAAATTTTCAAGTCGAAATTCACGCTACCAAGTTGGGCAGGGTGTCAAGCGACTACCGGTGGTGGTGGTGGTTGGGATTTTGGACTTTTGGGGATGGTGCATTTAATGCACTCATATTGTTATCAAACTGAACTAGATAAGGAAAGAAGAAGAAGGAAAAAAAATAAAATAAAAAAATAAAATATATAATAATAATAATAATAAAATACAAAATGGTGTTTATAACTGTCCCTTTTTGCCTATTTCTGAGAATCAAGAATAAGGTAAAAACAAACAAATAACCATTTTGTTCAAAAGAAGAAACATTAAGCATAAAATCATTTTTTTTTAAGACTCCTCTAAACAAAAGTTCAACAATATTTTTGAAAATTAAAAAAACTCCTCTGAGTAGAGGCTCAACAACTTTTGAAATTTTAAAGAGGCTCCTCTTAGCAGAGGCTTAACGACTTTTGAAAATTTAAAAAGGCTCTTCTAAGTAGAGGTTCAATGACTTTTAAAAATTTAAAGAGGCTCATCTAAGCAGAGGTTCAACAACTTTTAAAAATTTAAAGAGGCTCTTCTAAGCAGAGGCTCAATAACTTTTAAAATTTTAAAAAGGCTCCTCTAAGTAAGGGTTCAACAACTTTAAAATTTATCATCCTGAAAAAGCTCTTCCAAGTAGAGGCTCAACAACTTTAAAAAATTCATCTTGAAAAAGCTTCTCTAAGCAGAAGCTCAACAACTTTAAAAATCCATTATCTTGGAAAAACTCCTTCAAAGGCTCAACAACTTTAAAATTCATCATGAAAAAGCTCCTCTAAGCAGAGGCTCAACAACTTTAAAAATTCATCTTGAAAAAGCTCCTCTAAGTAAAGGCTCAATAACTTTAAAAATCCATCTTGAAAAAGCTCATATAAGTAAAGGCTCAATAACTTTAAAAATTTTATCTTAGAAAAGCTCCTCTAAGCAAAGGCTCAACAATTTTAAAAATCTTATCTGTTCTCGAAATCGAGTTCTCATCTTTGAACAAGTAAATTTCTCTCTTTTGAAATCTTTTTGTTTGATTATTATCTTCATTCGAATATCAAAATCTCTTTTTTCATTAGGAAATGAAAAGTCTCTATCCTTATTATAACTACTCATAGATGCATGTACTGAGTGCTCTAAATGCAATACATGTAATGCAATCAAAATTATTCATTGTAGTAAAAAGGTTATCAAAATCTCTCACTTTTTACTTTTTTTATTAGAATTCTCAACAATTGCCATATGACCAATCTGTTCTTAACATCTGACCATTGTATTCTTCTCTAACAATATTTTTCTGCTTCAAAAGTCTGCAACATCAATGTCTTATCATGTTTTTTTCATTCCTTTTCATCTATCTTTGTCAACTTTTAAAAAGTAATGCTGAGATCTTTCATGTTTATTTTTTTTTCAGCATTTTAAGTTCAAGACAAACAAAATGCAATCACACATTTCTCCTATTTGCACAGTGAACAAAAATATCAAATGAGATAAAAGAATGGATAGGTGTTGTTAAAGAAAAGAAAACGTATTTCATTAAACTAATAATAAGTGCATGGCAAATGTTTGAGTCTAAACAAAGGTGCCCAAATAATGATCATAAGATAATCATGAACAAAATATTCCCAGATTCTTTTTCTAAAACTAAATTAGATGATTTTCTTAATTCTTCAGAGTTTGTCAAACTACATTTTCCCTTGTGTTGTGAGATCTTCTCTTAATAATGCTTCTCCTTCATATCAAAGTCATATTTTTCAAGTTTTCAGCTTAGATATGTCATTCTTTTTCATTTTTTTATTTTTGTTTTTTTTTTTTTCTTAAGAAAAATATTTCTTTACAACATTTGAATTTATTGAAGTAGTTAAATCACCTCCATCAATCTCTGTCAAAATCAATGTCCCACTAGAAAATGTCTTTTTCATTACATACGAGCCTTCCCAATTTGGTGTCCAATTTTCTTGATTGTCATGTTGATTTGGAAAGATCCTTTTCAACACTAAGTATCTTTCCCTAAAGTGACGAGGATGGATTTTCTTGTCATGCGCTCTCATCATCCTCTTTTGATATAATTGACCATGACAAAATGCTGTAAGTCTTTTCTCTTCAATAAAATTTAATTGCTCGTAATGATTTTCGAACCCATTCTGCTTCCTCTAACTCTACCTCCATCAGAGCTCTCAGCAAGGGAATTTTCACTTGGACTGGTAGGACAGCTTCCATTCCATATATCAAAGAGAAAGGGGTAGCTTCAGTAGATGTTCAAACTGATGTTTTATAAGCATGCAAAGGAAAAGGCAACTTCTCATGCCAATCTTTGTAAGTATCAATTATTTTCTTCAATATTCTTTTGATATTTTTATTTACAGCCTCCATTACCTCATTCATCTTTGGACAATATGGTGCTGAATTACAATGATGGATTTTGAATTGAGTGCACACTTCATTTATCATTTTGTTGTTCAAGTTTTTGGCATTATCATAAATAATTGTCTTTGGGAGCCCATATCTACATATATTATCTTTTTTTTATGAACTTTCATCCTACAGATCAGGTTATACTAGCATACGATGTAGTTTTTACATATTTTGTGAAGTAATTAATCATTATAAAGATAAATCTATGTCTATTTGAAGCTTTTGAAATGATGAGACTGATGACATCCATGCCCCACATAGAGAATGGTCATAGAAGAGCCAAAACATGTAATGCTGTTGGAGGAGCATGGATCTTGTCAGCATAGATCTGACACTTATGACATTTTTAGCATAACTAATACAGTCACTCTTTATTAGCAACTAATAGTAAGTGGCCCTCATAATTTGCCTAGTTATCATATACCCATTTTCATGTGCCTCATAAATTCCATCATGTACTTTTTCAATAATCTTTTTCACTTCAACTGCATTCACACACTTTAAGAGCACTTGATCTCGACCCTTTTTATAGAGGATATCTCTATCCAAGAAGAAACTCATAGCCAACTTTTTAGTAGTCTTTTTATCATTTTCTATTGCTTGTTCTAGGTATTATTGACTTTTGATGTATTGCATAAGGTTATGAACCATGGCTTCCCATCAACTTCTTCTTCAACACCTAAACAATACGTTGGTACATCCTTCACATCTAACTTTATGGTTGGATCTCAGTATTTGTATCTATTTTGATCATTGCAGTTATAGTAGCTAATGCATCAGTAATTTGGTTCTCGTTTCTAGCAGATGCTCAAACTAGATTTTTTTGAATTATTTAACCAATTTAAAGATGTATTTATGATACTGAATCAATTTAGAATCTCTCGTTTCCCATTCTCCTCGTAACTAATAGATGACTAGAGCTAAATCTCCAAACATATCCAACACTTTGATCTTCTTTTCAATCGTTGCTTGTAGACCCATAACACAAGCCTCGTATTCAGCCATATTGTTTGTGCAATTGAAATTCAATCGGCTGTGGTGGGATAATAATGTTCATTGGGAGATATTAAAATTGCCTCAATACCATGACCCAAAGCATTAGTAGCTCCATCAAAATACATCTTCCAAGACTTTCCAATAGGTTTATTTTCTCCAATGGCCATCACATCTTCATTAGAAAAATCTAGTTTCATTGGCTCATAATTTTTGATTACACGATCAGCAAGAAACTTGACTATTGCACTTTTTTTAATAGCTTTTTGAGTCACATAAACAATATCATATTCTGAAAACATAACTTGCCACCGTGCTATTCTCTCCGTCAATAATGGCTTCTCGAAAATATACTTAATAGGATTCGACTTTACTATAAGCCAAGAAGTGAGATAAAGCATGTATTGTCAGAGCCTTTGAGCTGTCTAGGCCAATGCATAACACATCTTCTCTAATGGTGAATACTTGGACTCATAATCAGTGAATTTCTTGTTCAAATAGTAAATTGATCGTTCTTTCCTATTAGTTTCATTTTTTTGTCCCAACACACATCCCATTGAATTTTTATGCACTATTAAGTACAAAATCAAAGGTTTTTTTGGGATTGGCAGCACCAACACAAGTGGATTTGACAAGTATTCTTTAACCTTATCAAAAGCTTTTTGGCATTTGTCATTCCATTCTCCTAGATCATGTTTTCTAAGAAGCTTGAAAATAGAATCACACTTGTAGGTGAGTTAAGAGATGAAGAGAGCAATATAGTTCAATCTCCCAAAAAAACCTTGCACTTCTTTTAGGGTACGAGGAGAAGATAAGTTTGGATGGCTTGTATCTTATCCAAATCCATTTTGATTTCTCTTTCATTGACCACAAAGCCCAATAATATTTTTGATTTAGCATCAAATATACATTTAGTAGGATTCAACTTTAGCTGAAATCTTTTCAATCTATCAAATAGTTTTTTGAGATTGACTACATGATCTTCTCTTTCATGAGATTTTACAATCATATCATCCATATACACTTCTATCTCTTTATGCATCATGTCATGAAAAAGAGTTACCATTGCTTTTTGATAAATAGCACTGGCATTTTTCAATCCAAAAGTCACGACTTTGTAACAGAATGTCCCTCACATAGTCATAAATGTAGTTTTCTTCATATCATCTCGAGCCATCTTGATTTGATTACACCCTGAGAAGCCATCCATAAATGAAAATGTGGAGTGCCTAGCAGTATTATCCACTAGGGTATTGATGTGCGATAGAGAAAAATTATCCTTATGACTCACCCTATTCAGATCTTGATAACCGACACACATTCTCACTTTTTATCTTTCTTGAGAATCAACACTATGTTGGCTACCCATTCAAGATATTTTGCCACCTCCAAAATCTTGCATCAAATTACTTATTCACTTCCTTTTTAATTTTTAGTAGCATCTCTGACTTCATACGCATTAGCTTTTGCTACACTGGCTTACATTCTAGTTTCAAAAGTAACTTGTGCTCTATAATATTAGTGTTAAGTCCAGGCATATCCTGGTAAGATCACATGAATACATTTACATATTTTTAAGCAGCTCTTCTAGCTTCTGTCTTTCAATCAGTAAAAGGGATGTACCAACTTTGACCTCTCTTTTGTTTTCATCGTCTCTCAAATTCACTAATTCGATAATTTTTTGATAGGGTTCAATTGGCTTATCTTTATGTTTTATTAATTTTAACAAATCAAGAGATAGTGTGTAATTATCTGAATCTTCTTTATTATCAAGTTCGTTAACATGAATTAAGTTTTCAAAATCAAATTTGAGATTATTGCCATGATTATCTTCAGGTTCATTATTTGAAACCCTGCAAAAGATAGAATGAAGAGAACATTAGCACACAAAAATGAAATAGCAAGAAAATGATTGAGACAAAATGAAAAGAGAAATGATTTGAACAAGTGAAAGTGAAAACAAATAGAAGAAATATGAATGCATCTTCTAAATTTTTTATTAAAAAAACAAACGTAAATAAGTCATAAAGATCTCTTAATGCCTGTAAAAAGCAATTAGGGGTTTAAACTTCCACAATACATTACTTTTCAAAAGTTTTAAAGGCAACAGGCAGCTTTACAACTTTTCAATTATCTAGCTCAAAATCTAGAGGACAAGGATGCATGAATAGCTCTTCATTTTGACTATTCTTTTCTCCTTCATCCACCATTTGAATGGCTAGCTCTGAAAACTCTTTCATAAATTTTGCATTCAAGGTTTCAAGTGAATCTGGGTAGATACATCTTCCTAAACAGAAAGAATCATAGAGCTATTGAATGACCATAAGCTTTGACTCTGGCTTATATCTCCCAAGATTGGTCATTTTTTTTTCATTCACCATTTTTATTCTATCCCTTCTTATTGGTTTATAATCCAAATTGAATCTATCTTTCTTATCATATATTACTAGTAGCTTTGTGATTCCTTATAGATTTTTCTTAAGTCTAACTTCAGCTTGCCATCCTATCCCGATAAGCTGTTTAACAATCATTTTAGTAGTCATAGATAAGTGCGATGAATATAATTTAGATCTTTTAGCCACATATATTGTGTTGGTAATCTCAAAAGATCTATAAGAGCATTTTAGGGCTTCATCTACTGCTTCTACATAAGAAGTATTTATCGGTTGAGTCATCAGTAAATCTTTTTCTCTTACCACATATGTCAATTTTTCATCAATAATGAATTTAACTTTTTGATATAATGAAGATGGAACAACACCTACTATATGAATCCATGGCCTACCCAATAAGCAACTATATGAGAGAGATATCCACAACTTAGAATTTCACATTAAAAATGCATGGGCCAATCTACAATGACATTTTTATATCTTTCAGCACTTCACTTCAGGTCCCATCAAAGGCTCGAACTATCATATGACTAGGTTTCATGTAAGATTCATCCATAAGTAGTTTTGTCGAAGTAGTCATAGGCATAACATTGATGGATGAGCCATTATCGATCAAAATCCTAGCTATTATATGACTTTTACATTTTACAGTAATGTGAAAAGTCTTGGTACTTTCTCGATCTTCAGGAAAAATCTTTTCATCACTGAAAGAGATGTAATTTGAGATTGTCAGATTGCCAACAAGTTGTTTCACATGCTTGACAGATATATTGTAAGACACATATACTTGATTAAACATTTTCAATAAAGTATTACGTGCGACTCTGAGCTTAGCAATAATGATAATAGCGAAATTCTAGCTGACATCCTATTAAGCTGTTCTACCACGCTATACTCATTATGTTTTATTAGCTTTAAAAATTCATAAGCTTCACTCTCAAAGATCGACTCCTGACATTTTTCTTTTGGGACTGTAATAATATTATTCTAATTTCCTCATTTTTCTTTCACATTTGCTTTCTCTTTATTGGCTTTCTCTAAAGCTTTTGGAGTATAACATCTTTCATTTTGAGTCATACCTCCTACATCCGTTATGTTCACAGTATCTGGGTTGACTACGACATCACAATCATACTTTCACAATACTACTTTGTCATTCTAGTATGAAAAAGAGTCAGGAACTTTAATTGTCACTATTGGTCCAGAGATGGGTTTTTCTAGCCTTGGTGTTGACTTTTCATCATAATAAATTGTTACTGGTCTACGCACAAACTTATTCTTTGAATCAATGGTAAACACTTTAGCTTTCATCAACTCTTCTATTTTTTTGTAAAACTCTATCTGACTTATATTTATCAACTTTTGCACCTTTTGACAGAATTGGTGACAACTTTCGATAGAATACCCCAAAGTACCTTTGTGATAATTATAGCTCTCAGTTGAGTTAATCGTTTCAAAACAACTCTGAGGTTCTATTAACTTTAACAAATCAACCTTAACCAAGGCTTCAAACACTTTAGCCATTAAAGTCTTAACTTCATCTATCTCTTTCTTCACGTAGCTTGCTTGCCCATTAATCAAAGCATTTATAAATGGTCTGGCATGGTTTGGTAAAGGGTTTCTTTTAACATTTGGAGTCCTTTGTTGTTTGGTTTCAAAGTTTAACACATTTTCATTGATTAACCACTGTACTTTACGTTTCAGAGCAGTACAATTCTTAGTAGAGTGACTTGGGTTTTTGTAATGATAATCACAATGCATGTTGGGATCATACCATTTGGGAAATGGAGATTTTAAAGGCTTAATAATAACAAGAGCGAGTAAATGTTTCTCAATAAGTCGGGGATATAAATCTGTATATGTCATGGGAATGGGGTCGAAAGTGAGATTTTCTTGGGTATTTCTTGGGGTTTTCAAACCATTATTTAGATTAGGCCTCCATTCTAGTCTAGCAAATGCAGTAAGATGATTGTAGGAATAGGTGGGTGTCCAAAAGAATGATTAGAACTAAGGTGGATAAGCTAGTTGTGGTAATAGCTGGTATGGTCAGTATGGATGAGCAGTGGATGTAATATTATTTATGAAAGGGTAATGAATTTGGTAGACTGGTGTAGAGTAGGGCGTAAAACCCATGAATTGTTACCCCACATAGTTCACCACTTGAGCTTCATTTTTTCTTTTTTCTAAGAACTTTACCTTTTTTTTCCTTTACTTATCTCTCATGTATCGAGCTTACCATTTTTTATGGTGTTTTCGATAATCTCACCTGATATCACTATATCTATAAAGTTTTTGGTTGTATTGCCTATTAGTCTATTATAGTATGGTGCTTTTAAGGTGTTCACAAAAAGACAATTATTTTTTTCCAGTGAAGGGAGGTTGTACTTGTGCGACCATATCTCTCCATCTTTATGCATATTCTTTAAAGCTTTTAGTTGCTTTCTTTTTCATACTCTATAAAGATAGACGATCTGGAGCTAGATCCTTAACATGTTAATATTGTGTAAGAAATGCCCTTATGAGCTCTTGTCAAGAATGAATACGAGTTTTGTCTAGTTAAACATACCATCTGGCTGCAGATCCTATAAGGTTATCTTGAAATACACATATTAATAACTTTTTGTCACAAGTATATACTGTCATCTTACGATAATACATAGTTATATGAGTCATTGAACGTTTCGTACCATCATATTTTTTAAATTCAAAGACCTTAAATTTAGGTGGAATGACCATATTTGAGACCAAGCAAAGCTCGATTACATCTGTGGAGCCATAAAAATTCATTCTTTCTATGACCCTAAGCTTTTCTTCTAATAACTTCATCTTCTCCTGGGCATTGGTATCTTTTATTTTTTCAAGTATCTTTGTCCCTAGCTTTTTTTTCTCTTTGGGATCATCCAAGTCAGGAACCAAGATTGGCTCAAATGGTTTTTTCATCATAACACAATTAGAAAAATTTTAGAACTATCTTGAAGCATGTACTAATATCATTCCTGGATAAGGATTGGAATATCCTCTGGGAGTAAGAATTTGAATTCTAATTTCTTAAGAAGGTTGGGTTGGTCGTGATTCAAATCTTGGAAGGTATACAAGATCTATCATATTTGGTGATTGCTTTTGAAAGTTAGGATTTCCTTCCACTGCTTTTCCCTTATCAAGTTTCTTGAGTATGTCATAACGTCTAGATCCGGGGATCTATTGCTAGACATTGACTTTTAGGAGTCGCCACCAATCTTTTTTATCTAGGTGCGATTGGTGACCTAAAGAATCTGTTCTTTGAGGGAACACCTAAGTTTAAGGGTCCCTAAAAGAATAGGTTCAGGTCTACTAACCAGAACAAGGTTCGAGAGTTCGGTTACGTGTGAAGAAGGTTATAGCACCCTCACAACGCCCATCAAAAGATGGTACCAGCTAAAATTTGTGTTATCCAATGAGCCTTAAAATTTTATCGAGTAATTAATTATTGGAAATTATTCTCAATTGACTCTAATACTTTTAGCAAAAAATTGAAAAAATTCCCTCACCTCAAGAGTATGCAAGAAAAACTACTGTTTCACTTACAGAAGTTCCGTCATCGGATTATTTAAAGAAAAATAAAAATGAAACTCAAAATAAAAAAGGAAGGAAAGGATGATTGTTCTTGTGCAGGAAAAATTGATACTTTCAACTTTTCCCCAAAAATATTTTTTTTTTAGAAAACTTTGATTTTCAAGGAAAATTCATACTTTCAACTTTTCCTCAAAAATCCTTTTTTTGAAATTTTATTTTTAAGAAAAATTGATACTTTCAACTTTTTCCCAAAAATATTTTTTTTAGAAAACTTTGATTTTCAAGGAAAATTGATACTTTCAACTTTTCCCCAAAAATGTTTTTTTTTTTAATTTTAGTTTTTAAGGAAAATTGATACTTTCAATTTTTCCTTAGAAACCCTTTTTTGAAAATTTATTTTTAAGGAAAATTGATACTTTCAACATTTCCTCAAAAACTCTTTTTTGAAATTTTATTTTTTAAGAAAAATTGATACTTTCAACTTTTCCTCAAAAATCCTTTTTTTGAAATTTTATTTTTAGAGAAAAAATAAAACAAAATAAAAGTGAAAAAAAAATAAAATAAATAAAAAATAAAGGAAAGTAAAATAAATAAAAGTAAAATAAATATAAAAAGAATATTAAATAAACCTAATCTAATAAATAAAAAAATAAATAAACAAAAACAAAATAAATTAAAAAAAAAAAACCTAGAGCTATTCGGAGGGCGGCTCGGCTCGACTCGGCTCAAGGAAGAAAAAACGACTCGGAGAAGCGGCTTTGGAGCTCGGTTCGGCTCAACTCGAAAGGGGGCAGACACGCGCGGGTCAGGAAGCGGGTCGACGCTCGAGTCGGGTCGGATCTCGGCAAAACACGCGGATCCTCTAGGTCACTTAAGGTAAAAACGACGTCGTTTTGAGAGGGTATATAAGGCTCTTCCCTCTGTTTTTCCACAAAAAGCTCCTTCTTTCTCTCTCTCTTCTTCTTCTTCTTCTTCTTCTTCTCTCTCGTTTCTCTCTAAACTATTGAAGAACTCCGGTTAAATGTACGTCGGATTCTAAAAAATATCATCAGAATCTAGATTTTTCGTCGGAAGTTCATCGGAAATTGGTCGGAAGGTGGTCGGTTTCTGGGAAAGGTCATCGAAAACTGGGCAGCTCGTCGAAAACTTCAAAGTTGACCGAAATTTTTGTCGAAAAATTCAACTTTCACCAAAAAATTCAACCGAAATCTGAAATTTTCCAGAAATTCTCAAAGAAAAATCACTAAAAATCTTCAAAAAAAATTCCTACTAACTCCCAGAATATTTCTTAGCCTTCTATACTCTTCTATTTCTCAAATCAGTAGCTTTGCTCACGTTTTTTTCTTTGTGTCTGTTCTGTTCCAGGAGGTCCCTTTTATAAGGATTGATCAGGAGTTTCTGATCAATCCCAATTCTTCTTTGGACGGAGATTCAATCTTTGAATCAAATCTTGACTCTTCTGATTGAATCCTCATTCCTAGTAAGATTCTTCAGCCTTCAATCTCAACCTTCCAAAATAAAAATCAAATAAAAAAAATAATAGATAATTAGAAAAGATAAATCAAAAAAATATTATAGGATAAATAAAAAATAATAATAATAACAGATATATAATTAGATAAATAAAAATACAAAAATAAATAAAATAAAAAATAAAAAATAAAAATAAAAATAAATATATATATATTAATAAATAGTAATAATAAATAAATAATAAATACATAGGATATAAAGGAAAATATATACATAAAATATAGAATAAAATAAAAAAATAAAAAATAAAAAAAATAAAATTGGACTCACCCATTTGGACCAGGCCCAATTGATCCGGGCCTGGACCAAATTAGGTGTCTACAGCTGCCCCTCTTTGCACATTTTCTGTAAAACAGAAATTACGCAAAGACGTAGACACCCAATCAAGATTCAACTCAACATTTTCATTTTTTGATTTTTTTTTATATTTTTTGTTTTTTTTTTGTTTGCTTTTGTTTTTGTTTTTATTTTTTTTTTTAACCAAAGCTCCTCTAAACAGAAGGCTCAACGACTTTGAAAAAATAAATTGTCTTCTAAACAGAGCTGCAACGACTTATGAAAAAATAAATTGCTCCTCTAAGACAGATGGCAGCCCAGGACTTTGGGAAAGTAAAATTGCTCCCTCTAAACAGAGGCACCACGACTTTGAAAGTAAATTGCTCTCTTAACAGAGGCACCAGGACTTTGGGAAAAGTAATTGCTCCTTTAAACAGGAGGGCACCACGCACTTTTGAAAGTTTACCATTGCTCGCCAAACGAGGGCAGGCCCGACTTTGAAAAGTAACATTGCTCCTCTAAAGCAGAGGTAAGCCACGACTTTGAAAAGTAACATTGACTCCTCTAAACAGAAGAGCCCCACGATTTGAAAAGTAAATTGCTCCTCTAAACGGAGGCACCATGACTTTGAAAAGTAATTGAAAAGTAAATTGCTTCTCTAAACAGAGGCACCACGACTTTTGAAAATTGGAAAGTAAATTGCTCCTTGACAATCATGTCCAAAAGAGTTGAAAGTTGTGTTTGAAGGAATTTCAGGAGATTATGCCCAAAGGTTTTATAAATCAACCCTAATACCAAAAGACATCCTATTCCAAGGATTAGGAACTTACCTGACAAGCTTTTTCTTTTTCAATTTTACAAAATATCTTCATATCTGTCTTCTCCATGTGGGATGTTGGAACACCCTTGCTTCTTGAATTTATACACTATACTTTCCTGAAAGTAATGTATGCTATGCAAATGCATATGAATTTCAATGCATGCTATGCAGATGTTGGCTAATTAATTCCTGTTCAATGTATGGTACTCAAGTTTTTCAAGCTTTTTTTGGGCATCAAGCCTTTTGATTCTTCAGAGATCCAATTACACTGCTCTTCTAAGATCGAACCAGTGTAGCTCTTAATTGTTTCTTCCACTCATAATCTTTCTATAAAAAAAAATCTCTTCCCAGATTTAGTGTCCTAATCAGGAACTGAACATCTCGATTCTGCCTTTATCACTCTTGATTTATTCAATGTAATGTAAAATTCTTTTTATGTTGTTTTTTATTCATCAATCATTATTTCAAACTCAAAAAGTAAGAATGCATTTGCACATTTCTTCCATGGTGGGATACTAAGAAGAAAGGAATATGAATGGTTGGGAAATAGTCATCAAAAAAAGGCACAAAGAATGAAATAAAATGTTTTTTTATTAGCAAAATGTTGGCAAACTTTGGCCAAGAAAGAATTACAAGGATAGGTATGGGGACAAAGCCCAAAATGAACAATCAGATAATCATGATAACACATCTCAAAGTTTTTTTTCTGAAAACTCAACCCTCTGATGTATTTAACAACTCTTTTGAATTTGCTAGCCTCCATATCAGTGGACTTTTAAATTCGATGCTGTATTCTCCTTATCTAAGCTGCCTTTTCAAGTTTTCAACTTAGACAAACCCCCTATGACTCAAACCGTCCTTTTAGGGTTTTTGCCTTGAGTCCTTCTTTTTCATTCACTTTTTTTTCTTTTTTTTCATTTTTTCATTTTTTCATCATTTTTCATTTTTTTCATTTTTTTCATTTTTTATTTTTTCAAGCATAGTATTTCTTCACAGCATCAAAATTTATAAGATGGGGTAAATCATTTCCATCCATCTCAGTCAGTATCAGTGTTTCACCCGAAAAAGCCCGTCTCACCACATACGGTCTTTCTCAATTCGAAATCCATTTTTCTCTACTATCGTGCTGGATTGGGAGAATTCTTTTCAAAACCAACTCTTCTTCTTAAAAGCAACGGGGTCGAATCTTCTTATCATGAGCTCTCATCATTCTTCTTTGATATAACTGACCATGGCACAACGCAGTCAATCTCTTTTCTTCTATGAAATTTAACTGCTCATAACATTCTCGAATCCATTCAGCTTCTTCTAACTCAACTTCTTTTAAAACTCTCAAAGAGGGGATCTCTACTTCCACTGGTAGTACAGCTTCTATCCCATAAACCAAAGAAAATGGGGTTGCCCCAGTAGAGGTGCGAACTGACGTTCGATATGCATGTAATGCAAATGGCAACTTCTCATGCCAATCTTTGTAAGTCTCGATCATCTTCTCTAAAATCATCTTTATGTTCTTATTGGCTACCTAAACTACCCCATTTATTTTCGGACGGTATGGTGTCGAATTATGATGCTTGATCTTGTATTGAGCACATATTTCTTGCATCATCTTACTATTTAGATTCTTGGCATTGTCTGAAATAATTCTCTCCGAAAGTCCAATCTACAGATGATCTCTTTTTTTATGAATTTACAAACCATAAAACGTGTCACATTTGCATATTAAGCTGCTTCTACCCATTTTATGAAGTAATCTATCATCACAAAAAATAATCTGTGCCTGTTAGAAGCCTTTAGGGTGATTGGACCAATGACATCCATGCCTCACATTGAAAATGGCCATGATGGTGCCATAACATGTAAAACAGATGGTGGAGCATAGATCTTATCAGCATATATCTGGCATTTATGGCATTTATGAGCATAATCAATGCAATCACTCTTTATCGTTAACCAGTAATATCTTGCTCTCATAATCTGTCTTACCATCATATGTCTACTAGTATGTGCCCCGCATATTCCATCATGCACCTCTTCAATGATTTTCTTCGCTTCAGTCTCATTTACACACCTCAATAATATTTGATCTTTACTTCTTTTGTACAGGACATCCCCATCTGGGAAGAAGCTCATAGCCAATCTTCAGATGACCTTTTTATCATTTTTTGTTGCTTGAACTGGGTACTGTTGATCCTTAACATACTATAGGATGTCATAATACCAGGGCTTTCCATCTTCTTCTCCCTTTACATTAGAGCAATAAGCTGGTATATCCTTAACATCTAGCTTGATGGGTTGAATGTCAGTATTGTCATTAATTCGAATCATCACAGCTAGAGTAGCCAATCGTCAGCAATCAAATTCTCTTCTCGAGGTAAGTGATCAAACTGGATATCTTCAAATTGCTTCGTCAACTCTAAAATATACTTATGATATGAAACAAGTTTTGAATCTCTTGTCTTCCATTCTCCTTTCAACGGATATATAACTAGAGCTGAGTTTCCAAACACTTTTAGTAGTTTCACTCTTCTATCTATAGCAGCTTGCAAGCCTATGACACATGCCTCATATTCAGCGATATTATTTGTGCAATTGAAATTTAACCTCGCTGTTACGGGACAGTATTGTTCTTCTGAAGAAATCAGAATCGCTCTAATTTCATGCCCCAAGGCATTAGCAGCTCCATCAAAGTACATTCTCCAACATTTTTCCACATGCTCCCCTTCTTCTAGTTGAAAAATAGTCATTAAATCTTCATCAAAAAATTCTAGCTTCATTAGCTCATACTCTTCAGTAGTACGATCTACAAGAAATTCTGCTATAGCACCTCATTTTATTATTTTTTGGCTCACATATATAATATCATATTCCAAGAGCATTACTTGCCATCTAACGATTCTTTCAGACAAAAAAGGCTTGTCGAAGATATACTTAATGGGATCCAGTTTCGCTATGAGCCACGTAGTGTGATAGAGCATATACTGTCTGAGTCTTTTGGTAGTCCACGCTAATGCACAACACATTTTCTCCAATGAAGAATACTTGGATTCATATTCCATGAACTTTTTACTCAGATAGTAAATAGCCTCTCCTTTCGGCTAGCCTCATATTGCTGCCCCAGCACACATCCCATTGAATTTTCACATACGGTTAAGTATAAGATTAAAGGTTTCCCTGGAACAGGTGGCACCAATACCAGAGGGTTCGATAAATATTGCTTAATTTTATCAAACGCCTCTTGACATTCTTCATTCCATTTTTCAGGATTATCTTTATGGAGAAGCTTAAATATGGGATCACATTTGTAAGTAAGCTGAGAGATAAATCGAGAAATATAGTTCAATCTCCCTAAAAAAGCTTGAACTTCTTTTAGTGTGCTGGGAGGTGACAGATTTTGAATAGCCTGTATCTTATTGAGATCAACTTCAATTCCTCTTTCACTGACCACAAAGCCTAACAACTTCCCTGACTTTACCCCAAAGGTACACTTGGTTGGGTTTAATTTGAGCTGAAATTTTCTCAACCTCTCAAATAACTTTTTGAGGCTAGTGACATGATCTTCATCCTCACAAGACTTTGTAATCATATCGTCTACATACACCTCAATCTCTTTGTGCATCATGTCATAGAAGAGTGTTACCATGGCCCTTTGATATGTTGTCCCAACATTCTTTAACCCAAAAGGCATGACTTTATAATAAAAGGTTCCCCACATGGCCACAAAAGTAGCCTTTTTCATATCATCTGCAGCCATTTTTATCTGATTATACCTCGAGAAACCATCCATAAAAGAGAAAATCGAATGCTTAGCTGTGTTATCTACTAGTGTGTTGGTATGAGGTAAAGGAAAGTTATCCTTTGGGCTAGCCTTATTCAAGTCTCGATAGTCTACACACATTCGTACTTTTTCATCTTTCTTAGGAACTAGGACTATATTGGCTACCCATTTTGGATACTTAGCCACTTGTAGAAAACCTGCATCAAATTGTTTCTTCACCTCCTCTTTAATCTTTAATAGCATTTCAGGCTTCATCCGTCTCAGTTTCTACTGAACTGGCTTACATTCTGGTTTTAGAGGCAATCTATGCTCCACTATCTCTGTGCTCAACCCTGGCATATCCTGGTAAGACCAAGCAAATATATCTACAAATTCTCGAAATAGGTTTGCCAATCGTTGCCTATCTTCAGATGAAAGTGAAGTGCCCATTCTAACCTCTTTCTTATTTTTTTCATCTCCAAGATTCACTAAGTCCACTACCTCCTGATGAGGCTCAATTGGCTTATTCTCTTATTCAATCATCCTCATTAGGTCCGGAGGCATAACATATTCTTCAAAATTTTTTTCATTGTTAAGTTCATCAGTGTTAATTGAATTCTCAAAGCTAATCTTTTGATTGTTATCATGATTATCTTCATGTTCATTTAAAGACCTGCAATTGAATGAAATGGGATATGTTGGCAAGATGTGCTTGGAGAGATAGAAATAATGAAGACACAAGAAGAAATGAATGAAAATGCATACTTCTTAATTTTTATTAAAAATAATAAATGATGAATGGCTCGAACAAAAAAGATCACCTCAATGCCTTGGGCAATAGCTATTGGGATGTTACAATTACATTGCATCTAAATCAAAAGTCAAAGGCATCTCAATGGCACTCCAATTATTGAGCTCAAAATCTGGTGGACAAAGGTGAACCCACTCCTCTTGATTAACCTTCACTTCATTTTCAACAGCATTAATGGCTAACTGGGCAAAATCATCTTCCATATTTTTTCTTGCATCTGGGTACATGAATCCTCCAGGTCTGAAGGTTTCATATAAATGTGGGATAAACATCAGTCTTGTTATCTTTTTTTATGACCTTCTTTTGACTTCCCACTCTGCCATCTCATAGCCTAGGCCCACCCTATCGCTATTGTCTATTATTGTTGGAGGTTCTTTAATTCCCTACAAGTTTTTACCTAGCCCAAGTCCTGGATACCAGCCCTTGTTGATGACTTGGCTCACCACTATTTTTGAAAAAAATTGATTTTGAAATCCTTCCCCTACAGAATTGACCAATTCAAAAGATCGATAGGAGCATTCCAACGCTTCTTTGGCAGCTTCTACGTATGGAGTGTGCAATGGTTGGGTCACCAGCATGTCTTTCTCCCTAACTACCACTACCAATTGACCTTCTACATTGAACTTGATCTTCTGGTGTAAAGTAGAAGGCACAACTCCTGCCATGTGAATCCATGGTCTTCCTAACAGACAGCTGTAGGATGGAGAGATATCCATCACTTGAAATTTTATATTAAAGGTGCATGGCCCAATTTGTAAAGGTATTTCAATATCCCTTAGGACTTCTTTTCTAGTCCCATCAAAGGCTCTCACAATTATTTGACTATCCCTCATATGAGAATAATCAATGGGTAGCCTTGCCAAAGTTGACATAGGCATGACATTGATAGCAGAGCCATTATCGATAAAGACCTTGGCTATAATATGGCTCTTGCACTTGACTGTGATATGTAGAGCCTTGGCATTTTTTTTCCCTCCAAAGGAATCTCATCATCGCTGAATGAAATGTGATTTGGCATGACTAAATTTCCAGCCAGGTGGCTCACATATTCAACAGATACATTATATGCCACATATGCCTGATTCAACACTTTCAATAGGGCATTTTGGTGTGGCTCTGAGTTCAGCAGCAATGATAATAATGAGATTCGAGCTGGCATTTTATTCAACTGTTCCACAATAAAATACTCACTATGTTTTACCAGCTTCAGAAATTCACAAACCTCTCTTTCTGATACTGGCTTCGATTGATCTTCTTCAGGTTCTATCTCAGCATTATTCCGTCTTTCTCCTTCTTTAGCCTTCTCCCTTCTAGCTTTCTCTAGTATTTTTGGAGTGTAACATCTCTCACTTCGAGTAATGCCTCATACACCAGTAATATTGGAAGCATCAGCTTTGGAGACCTCTTCTTTCTGTCCCTGAACTACAGTGTCACAGTCATATCTCTAGGGTACAGCTTTATCATCTTTGTATGGAAAAAGAGTCGGGACTTTAAAAGTTACCGACCTGGGGTGGAGTTTGTCTATGACTGACTTTGGTTTGTTCCCACACTGAATTGTCACTGGTTTTGGAAACAACTTTACAGGCCTATCAGTCATGTACACTTCAGCATTCTTCAAGTCTTTTCTTTCTTCATAAATCTCCATTTGATGTGAATCCAAAAGTTTTTGCACCTCTTGGTAAAACTGCTCACAGGTCTCAATGGAATGGCCCATTGCCCCACTATGATACTTACAACTGGTGCCAGTTATATATACTCCATGATAGTTGTGTGGACTTACCAGTTGTATCATGTCTACTCGTAAAATATTAACAGTTGGCCGAGAGGTGTCTTAATATCTGCCACTTCTTTTTTCACATGGTGCTCCTGTTCTTCACCTATAGCATTCACATTATGATTCGATAAAAGATTGCCACTAACATTCAGTGCAGTCATCCCTCCAATATCAAAGCAAATCATCCCATCCTTGATCAACCGTTGCACTTTGTGTTTTAGGGTAGTGTAATTTTTGATAGAGTGACCAGCAATCCCATAATGGTAGTCACAATGGGCGATGAGATCATACCACTTGGGGTAAGATGGCTTGAGGGGTTCTAATTTACTTGGGGTAATCAAATGACTGTTGTAGAGATCTTTATATAATTTCGTATAAGTCATTGGAATTGGGTCAAAAACGGGTTTCTCATGAGTGGTTCGTTGCTCCCGCGAGCCACCAATGGGGTTAGTTGGGTGATTTTGAGGTCTTGAGGTAGGTTGAATGTTAGGACTATACATGGTATTTTGGGGTTTATGAGGGGCTTGATATGTTTGGAGGTATGGTGGCTGTGTAAATGGTTGGTATGGGTGAAAAGAAGTGTTATTTACAGTGAGGTGATATGGCAGATATTCTGGTGGTGGGTAAGGTGAATAACCTTTAAGTGGCTGTCTATCAAAGCTCACAGCTTGAGCTTCAGTTTCTTTTTTTTTTAGGACTCTTTTGCTAGATGCTTCATTTCCTTCTAGCTTGCCATTCTTGATGGCACTCTCAATGATTTCTCCTGAGATTACCATATCAGTAAAATTTTTCGTTGCATTCTCTATCATCTTTTCATAATATGGAGGTTTTAAAGTGCTAACAAACAGCACTGTAGTTTCTTTCTCAGTCAAAGGAGGTTGTACCTGAAAAGCAACATCCATCCATATCTGGGCATACTCTTTAAAAGACTCGTTTGCCTTTTTTTCAGATTCTGTAAAAACAAACGATCAGGGGCCAAATTGATGATATATCGATAATGACTGATAAAGTCATGTGCCATATCGCTCCAAGAGCGAATGCGAGTTCTGTCCAGCTGAACATACCATCTGGTCGTAGAGCCAGTAAGACTGTCCTGGAAAACATGCATCAATAGTTTTCCATCATGCGCATGAGCTGCCATCTTCCTACAATACATGGTGATATGGGTTTTGGGGCACTTTGTACCATCATATTTTTTAAATTTGGTACTTTAAACTTAAGGGGAATAACCACATCAGGAACTAGGCAGAGCCCAGCAGCATCAACTGACCCATAAAAATTAAATCCTTCCACAGCCCGTAGCCTTTGCTCTAGCATGCTAATCTTGGAGCTTTCTTGAACTTCCACTCTTATCTTTTCTTTCTCCTTCTCCTTTAAATAATCTAAATCAGGGATTTGTTCTGTGGCTTATTCAGTGAAGATAAGATTTACATAGCTATTATACTACCCTGGGTTAAAAGTTGATGGCATTCCTGGATATGTCGAATATGCGAAGTGTTGTAGTGAGACCTCTTAAGCATACTGAGCTTGAGGTGGGCCAAAACTTGGAGGATACAAAGGGTCAACCATTTCTTGTAATGGGGGAACTTGTTAGCTTGTACTTTCTTCAACTCCTTTTCCTTTATTCATGTTATTAAGAGCCTCCAGAATCTTGCTTAGCTCACTTTCAATCTTCTCCTGTGTTTTTTCTATCTTTTCAAATCTATGGGAATTTTCTTGCTCCATTTACCTTGCTCTGGATCTTATGTTGTGTCGATGGGCAAGATTTTTGCTAGATGGAACTATCCTGGAACCTTGAGTACCATATCTTAGAATTAGTAAATGATCATCACATGAGAATGCAATGAATGAAAAATGCATATATGTAGAGAACATTTGCCTTAAAATGGTATTCAACTAAAAAATTTTCATTTATTCCAAAAAACTTTGATCTACATTGAGTTTATCATCCTAGAATTATAGCCATAAAATTATTTGATCTATTCATACTGGGCCTTGGCTTCTTCTATGAAATTCAAAAGACGCTGTCCATGTTTTCCTACTAGGGCCACCACTTGTCTTAATGCCTTTACCTCTTCCACCATCTCTCTTGCCTTACATACCCCTTTATGGATTTGGGTTGTTAAGTGCTCAATGTATTTTTACCTTCCTAAGTTCTCTCTTTTACCACACCAGACTTGATATGATAATTCTCTATGTTTCCTAACCAATGCAGTGATGTGATCTCCTTGTTCATCCAACTTTCGACTTAGCCTGCTCAAATAACTATTTAGCATATTAATTTCTGTCTGTGCTTCAATACTTTCTTCTTCTAACTCGGCATACTTTTATTTCAATCTTGTATTTTCCTCAGTCAGCTCGACAATGGTTATCTTTTTGGCTCTTTCTCTCACACATAGCCTTTTATGCTCCTGGTGTAACTTTGCTAGATCTTCAGTAGCTGTATCCGTTCTCTAGCAATCTTATGAACTTTAATTTCATAACTTTCGACTCTACCTTTCCACTGGGCTTTTTCTTCTTGAAGTTCCTGAATCTCTTTCTTTAACTTGATCTTCTCAAACTCAAATTCTTTTGTTGCCAGCTTTAACTCTGATGGTGTCTCTTCAAGTTTTTCTTCTGTTGGTGGTTGAGAGATTTCATAAGTGAATACCATTTCTTGTCTTCTCTTTGTTCTCCAAACCATGTAACCTGGGGTGACTTTTTCAGTGAATGGTCCAGGACTCACTCTTTGGGGATTTTTTCATGCTTTGATCATCTCATTCATCCTCTGAAATACTTTAGGCTAACTGTAAGAGAAATCTAACTGATGAAGCCCATAAGTCATAGGAATGAACTATTTTCCCCCTAATTGCCTTCTCACTATGAGTGGTGCATAATTTGTCACTCCCTATAAACCCAGAAGCGAAACCACTGTACTATCCCTACATTGGTATAACATAGGCTCACGATTCATCCATGGGGCCAACCATCTCACCCTGGCACTTTTTAATTTTTATAAGAAAATTATTCGTTCTTATTTAGACTTACGCTTTGACCACCCACTTTCGTAGAATTCCTTGATTGGAAAATGATTATGGATGTAAAGCTTCGAGAAAGCGCCATTTCCTTGTTCAAAATGACTTTTCATCCATAAGTACAATAACTGTATGCATCCTATGAAGTGCCCTCCATTCCGACGATAATAACTCAAAGATCTGATAGTCTCTACTAATATCACCGTTGAAAGATTACAGCCATTGATCACACTTTCGAAGAAATCAACCACCGCTATCTCAATATGTCTCAGAACCTTTGGAAAGATTACCAGTCCGTATATAGCCAAGGCAAATATGTCTAACCTCCGTTCTTCATTAGCATGTTGCATCAGAACTCATGAAA
>NW_019167937.1:10802321-10823062 GCF_002303985.1 Durio zibethinus | reverse complement strand
TTGATTGATAATTAAATATAAATATTTTTCATATTTTAACAATAAATAATGTTATATATTATTTTAATAATTAATATAAGTATTATTTTTATTTTAATAATAATGAATATTATTTCATATAACAATATATTATTTTAATAATAATTTTTGTTATCTAAATATTTTTAATCGTTTCTTAATATTTGAAATTTAAAATATATAGTATTTTAAGATATTTTAATCAAAAAAATTTTTATATTAATATTTTCAAAATAAATATAAATAAATCTTTTTTATGATTTACTGCTAAATATTTTCAATATAAAACATTAATATATTAATAGTATAAATATTTTTATTATTTTAATAATAAATATTATTATTTTTAATATTTTATTTTACTATAAATAATATTTTAATAGTAATACTATTATAAATATTTTAAAATATTAATATAATTATTTTTTAATAATAAATAATATTGTCTTAAGTACTTAATATTAATAGAACATTTTATTATTAAATTATTACAATTTTAGAATACCAATATTTGCATACAAAAATATTTTCAATACTTTAATAATAAATAAACTTTAATATTTTAATAATTATGTCAATATTACTATTTGAAAAAAATTACAAATTTTCTAAAAAATAATCAAATTACAAAAAAATTTTAGTCATCCAAACAATAAAAAAAAAATCTCAACATTTTTCAAAAACTATTTTTGAAAGTTAATTTTGATGAAACTCACGCAACTTTTGATGATTTTTCTTTATCCCAACAAAGCTTGTTCGTTGCTTCTATTACCGTCGTAAAATCCAATACAGGATACACTGGCGGATGGTAGATCGAGCTTTGGGGCTTGACTCTCCCAAAATTTTTGATAACCTATATATATATATATATATATATATATATATAAGTCCTCCCAAATTAATGCTGTTAATTAATTTTATTTATTATTTATTTTTATAATTTAATTTTAAAAATTTATTTTAAAGTATATCATTTATCATGATTATGATATCCCTATTTTTTTAAGCAGTGATAATTTAAAATTAAAAAAAAATTCTATAAATAATAATAGTAGTAATAAGTTAACAAAATCGAGCACCGTCATGACTGCTCATGTTAGCAACGGTGAAATCTTAAAATGCCAGTGTCTATATGCTTTTTACGAAGTACTTCCTCCACAAAATCTCCTCAACGAAAACCTTATCCACCCTTCGATCAACATTGTGCAGGATTACATGTGTCACATCGGATCCTTCCTTATTCCTCGCCATAATTGCTGTCGAGAATAGTGCTGCCATCATAGTTGGCGTCTCTACGAAATATCCACACTGTATCGATTTTTTTTAATTTTTGTAATGGGGTTTTCAAAACAGGGAGGTAAGAAATATTTGAGATTTTTTGTTGAAGGTGAATGATTTGAGATTGAAGGATTTAATGAATTAAATAACTGCAGAGGCATACTTAAGGTATTGAATGGATTTGGTGAGAGTGATAACGGTAATTGTCTAAATGGGCAAAGAAACAGGAAAAACTAGAAGACACGACGATAGGCTGAATATTGGTCAATGAAAAGTCAAAATAATAAATTTAATAATAACGATTTAAGTTAAAAATATTTAAATAGATAAAAAAAATTTCAGATAAGTGCCGGCCTGTCGATGGGAGTGGACATACCTAAGCTTGAACGAGTCAAAGATATACCTATTATAATATAATATTAGGTTAAGTTATTATTTTCAAAACAATTAAATTTACGAAATTAACCAATTGTCATTGAATTTAATATTAAATATTATCGTAAATAGCAATTTAATTAACTTTAACAAGTGGCCTAGGGCAACAAAACCGCCTAAAGTATTGGCTATACTAGAACTTTGTACATATCTTTCTTAAAATTAAACAAATTCCATATTAAGTTATTTATAAAAGAATTCTGACAAGGAACCTTCCGAAGTTTTAAATTAATTATTATAAGCTTCTCTCTGGTAAATGCAGTATTTCCCTTGATTAATAAGTATCACTTTAATATATATATTTATTTATGATAAGAGTGGTACTATTTGTATTATTAATTTTATCTCAAATTTTTATATTTTTAATAATGATATATAATTATTGATAAATTTAAATTTTGAGATCTATCAATTTAACAATTAATTAATTAAATTATAAATAAGATATTATAATAAAAAATACAAATGAAATATTAAAATCAAACCAATAATATATCAGAGACTACAAAAATTTTTGAAATAAATTGTTGAGACAAATAATATTTTTTATTGATAATTTTGTTCACATTTTTTTCTTCGTATCCTATCCTAAGCTGGCTTTAAAATTAAGGATTCGATAATTTTGTTGATGTGTATGCATGTGCCTTAAATTTTTTTATTTTAATTTTTTATTTAATAATTTTAGTATGAAATTTCAGAAATTTCACCTTTTTTTCCCACTACATAATTACAGTAATATTATAGTTCTTTATTTATGTATTAATGTATTTTTATACATGATTTGAACAATGAGACAGTTAAGCCAATCATTTTATCAAATTTAAGCAACTTCAGGATAGATATGCAACGATTCTACTTTTTGATTTTTTTTTTTTTTTAAAAAGTGCGATAGTCAAAAATCAAAATGACGTGTAAACTGCCACCTCTTCCTACTAGAAAAAAAAAAATTGGTAACGTCGTGGTCTGTTGCGACTGCAGACTCTCACTCATATATCGAAAGAGTCACGAGTCATCGCCAACCTAACCCAACAAACCATAAGTCTTCCAATCATCTCCATATAGTTTCTTCATTCAAAAAATAAAAATTACTACTTTGGGAGGCCAGATTCAAGAAATCTCAGGTTATGGAGGGTCTCATCCCTTTGGTTTATAGAACACTCAAGAAGAATAAAACCCGCCGTCGATATGAGTGGTCTCTCATCTGGTGGCTGCTCAAAGTTATAACATTGCAGAATTCTAATGTTAAATGGTCAGAGTCAGAGTCATCTGTATATCAAATCTTCAACAGCCGAAAAGAATAATACAGAGAGACACGGTCACCGCCGCCACATGTCCATGGGAGATTTCTCCATGGGGGTGGATGCCATGAAAACTGGTGCTTCTCCAACTCCACCTCTGCCAAAACTTATGAGGTTTCGTAGCCATAGAATGTTTTCATGTGTAAGCGGTGCCTAAGGATGCAGCACTGCTACTGCCTACACTACGAATACAATTAATACACTTTGTTTTATTTTCCAATTAAATGCTTTGCTTTACAGCTTCCCCAGGCTTAAAAAAGGTATGTAACCGTTATTCTGATCGATGCTACATTACTACTATACTCCTTGCAATCACTATTAAGAGAACTATTGTCTCCATCGATCGTTTTGTTAAATTGCACGCCGCTGTCCTGTCTCCAAGTTTATCGTCAACCTGCCAGTTGTTGTCAGCTGAAATTGAAGCAATAGACCAAGATTTCCATGATGTTCACAAACTCAATTGAACTTTCATCAACTATTTGATAATCTGTTTCAGTTTCAGTCTTAATTTGCACTCAGCCATGCTTAATTTTTTTTTTCTTTTTTGGTTCATTTTAAATTTTTGCTTCAAAAAGAATAGGGGAAACGACCAGGGCTGCATTAGTTACAGTTTTTTCTCGTTTTCTATGGACATTTTACTTGATGTTTTGCTAGTCTTTGGAATAAAGAGCGCTTTGGCCTTTCAGAGCCAAATTCCCAAGTCCAAATAAGCATATTCATGTATGGGTGTATAACCAAACTTTCTGAATCTAACTGGTTACCGGTTAGGCTGCCTAATTTGAGCCGGTATCTATCCCCATAACAGGACAGATAGCAGAAAGCAGCAAGCAATATTCCCATCATGCTCATGCTGACAGAGGAACCAAATAAAAACCAACTTGGCAACTTAATTATTATTATTTTTTTAATCTTTCCCAGTCTTCTGTTGTAACTAATGTGAGCTGCACCAGATTTGTATATTTTCTGCAAATCGTTATTTTTCCTTGAAAAAAGTAGCAAAGGCCAAGAATACGTTAACACCTAAGCCCTGGTTGTTTCATTCTCAATTTAGACAAACAAAACCCACATTCTTGACGACAGAAGAGTTAAAAAGTCATCAAGTAGTTGTGGTACAAAACAACCAAATGGGTCTAATGCCAGTATATTTAATCGAATAAATTATTCTTCAAAATTCTGTATTTGCTGAAGTCATCAAGAATTGGTCCAATTCCTACCCCAAAACTTAACCATGAACGACTTTTTCAATATTAGCTTCAATCAGTGATAGCAACGGGTAGAGGTGAGTTTTTGTTCGAATTTAACTCAGATTACATATATAAAATTTTAATCTGATTTGACTCAATGATTTTTTTAATTTTTATATTTAAATTCGATCCGATTAGATTCAAAATTAATAAAATATTATTTTTAATATAAAATATTATTTTTTAATATAAATATAAATTTTAATAAATATATAAATATATAATTAAAAAATAATTTTTTATATATATCAAGTAGGGTAGGATCGAATTTGCCAAAAATATAACCTTGACCCGACCTGATCTTGATTTTTTTTAATATTATCCAACCTGACCCAATTCGATACTTGATTTAAAAAAAAAAAAAGACTTTAAGAGATCAGATCAAGTCGAAACCCGTCAGATTATTATAGCATGCCTTATCATCTCTAGTTTTTATTATGATTGTATAAGACACATGAATGCCATATTCATATTCCTCTGTAAGTTCAAGTGCAGGTTTAGAAATGAGATTGTTAGGATCCATTGTTGGTTCATTTCCTTGTGTCATTTTCCATCAACAATTAAATCACATAAAAGACTGGCACAACAACATGTTTTTCAATAAGAATGGCTTTGTGGAGTCTATAATCTAATATTCCCACTATTTAAGTCATCCTCTAGATAGATTGCATAGTTAGACTTGATAATACATTATCAAGTCTATGCAACTTAATACATTACATAACCTTTTAGAAAAATCAATGCATATCATAGATCAAGACCAAAAACATAAAAATAAAAATCATACTCAATAGAACAACACACTTAAAAACTTATCTCATGTTTCACTACATTAATACTTTTTTTTCATATCATACTTAAGTCAATCTCAAAAAATTCATGAAAACTAAGTTTGCATAATAAAGACTATAGCATGCCAATTCGATTTCCAACTTAAGTTGCATACGTTACATGATTGTAGTCTAATTGCTTGTAAATGGACTTAGAAAATTAAGAGGTCCTTCATTGGCCAACTAGAAAGGTTAAAAGCCAATCTTGTGACTCAAAGCTTTAAATGAAAGAAGGAATGAATTGTAAAGAGTCCTTTTATCTTCTTTCCACCATTAATTCATTTAGAATTTTTATGGCATTGGTGGGTCATTTGGCTTAGAGATACATCATATAGATGTTAAAATGTCTAAGTGAATTAACATAAATGTTTTGTGGTTTTTTGTTATTGAACATATGGTTTAATTAATTCTAGAAGTCCATTTGTGGACTTCAAAAGCATCCAATTGGTGAGACTTAAAGTTTGAAGAGATGCCACTTCAAGGAAAATATTGTTGAATAATGCATGTCTAAAGGTTAATGGGAAAAGCTACGTACTTCAGGTGCTCTAAATTGATGATATCATATTGACAGCCATAAATATCGATCTATTATTTAAGAAATGAACATGTTGTCATGTCACTTCGAATGAAAAAATCAAGGCTTTATTTTGATATAACGGTTAAGATTATTCATTACAAATATAAATGTAAATTTTACTATTCCTAGAAAACCTACATTTAGTATTTGTTAGTAGGTTTTGATATGCATTGTCATTTTCTATTTAGGTAGTTGTTGTAAAGAGTGATATGTTATTAAAATATCAATGTCTTCATGATGATAATGAAAGAGCTAATGTTGAATATTTAGTATGCCTCAAGTGTGGCTAGTCAAATATATGCTTAAGTCTATACATATTTTGTGTTTGTATGCTATAGGTGCACTTCATGTAGTCCATGACTTAACTTGAATTCTTGCTTCAAAAATCAGAGTTTAAAACCATGTAGAACACTTCATTAATGCCACCCATAAAGAATGAAATTTAAACGTTTCATGCCATCCTACTCTAAGTAAGAATAAGAATATAAAATCCTAATCCATATAGGTAATCCAAATCTAAGTAAGAAAAATAATTAGAATTGTCACCTTATCATGCCACGTCATCTTTATTAACCAATAAGGAAATCTACATAAGCTACCATAGACTTGCAATCACCTAAAATTATAATTCTGATTTTCATTATTGCCAAAATTCCCAACTTGAATCTTGCATAAATTTTCTCCATTTTTCTTCAAGATTGCATCATTTTTATTCTATTAAACTCCATTAAATCAATCTTGAACATCTTTCCCATTCTTTAACTTCAAGATTTCCAAGAAAATCAAGATTTATCAATAACATCACTAGATTTCTTCTTATGCATAAAAAATCATTAAGATTTGATAAAAAATTTACAAGATTTACTTTTTTTTCAAGAAAACTCACAAAATAGAAATTATGCCATTAGGAGTAAAAAGAACATTATGTTACTAAAAAACAAGAAAAAATCAACCAATTAAACACTAAAAACAAGCTTAAATAACTCTATTTTATAGAGTCATCACCCGTCATAAGAAAATAAAACCAATTTTAAAGAGATATTGACCCAATTGATAAAAATAAATAATGCAACCATCCAAAGCTTAGTTGTATCAATCAAAAATCTTAAAAACCAAATAGGTTAACTAGCTTAAACCATAACCAATTGACCTCTAGGAGCCTTGCCTAATAATACCAAGTCAAACCTTAAAAAGTAAGGTAAAAAAGCATGTAATGCCATATATTCCTATGGTGAGAATGATTCTTATTGTTTTAATGATTATATGATAGATGAGCCAATGGTGGTAAACTTGCCTAACTTTGTAAAGCAGCTTAAAGTGGATTTTATTGGAAAGGATAATGTGATGGAGCATGAAGAGTTATTGAGGTTTGGTAGGAAAGTTCTTGATAGTTTTAATCTTATGGCTTTAGAAGCTCCTGAAAAGATTGAGCCATATGAGGAGATAGGTGAAAACTTTGAAATTGAAAAGGATCTTGAGGAACACATCAAGAAGAAGACCCTAAAGAGTGCGTTGAAAATTCACCTGAAGAAGGTGAAATGTTAATGCAAGTTAGGAGATCACTTTTTAAAAGCATATAACCTAAAGTGGAGAAGAAAAGGGAAAAAAAAGAAATTTAAGAAGTGAAAAGGATGAGAATGACTCCAAAGATGTCTACCCAAAGATAGATCTTTGAAATAGCACCATCAACTCCGAGGCCTATTCCAAGACAACTACTCAAGACGTTAAAAGGCGTAACTTTTTTCTATGACTGTAGTCCTGTACTTGGACATCTTTTTTCAAAAAAGCAAAAAGATCTAACAAGTTTTACTATTTCTTATAAAATTGGTCATTTAAAATTTGATGAAGCTTTTTATGATCTTGGATTCAGTATTAATCTTATACCTATAAATAGTTTTATATAGCTAGGATGTGGCATACTAAAACTTTCAACATTCACCATTAAATTTGGTAATAGATATACTAAAAAGGGTATGAGAAATGTTAGAGAATGTTCTGGTAAAAGTTAATAAGTATGCTTTTTCTGTAAAATTTGTTGTCTTATATATAGAGGATGATGAAGCCCTTTTGTTTTAGGTAGATCTTTCCTATTAACATCGAAAGCCTTAATTAATGTGTTTAACTTCAATCTTACTCTAAGATATAAGGATAAAGAATACAATTGATAACTAAAGGATTCGATGTCCTTAGAAATGATAAGGATGTTCAATTAGTAACTAAAGATAAAGAAAAGGAAAAACCTAATGTTAAAGAATCAAGCTTGACCTTTCAATCTCATCCAACCAGCCTACAATACACCCATCCTTACAAGCCCAAAACAGAAACCACCAATCTTAAGTCAAATATTCCTACCATTAATCTAAGTCCAGCATAAGTTATACTTGCAAGAAAAGTTAATACTCCTAGATCTAGTTCAGTTTATGTAATACCTCAAATAAGAATGTAGTAAGGTAAACTCCCACGTAAAGGGATGAGGTAATTTTTAGATTTTAAATATGGTTTAGCTTGACCAAAACTAGCATTGCTTGGAAGGTAACCCAAGTTTTACATTAATGGTTTATGCATTTGATTTTTTTGTTTTTACTTTATTTTTAGGACAAGTATGTTTTGATTCTTTTTATGTTTTTAGGTTTCTTAGGGATAGAAGTGATGTAAGGAGATGCCTCATGAAGAATTCAAGATTTGGCCTTAAAGCAAAGTTTAGGGAGTGTTTTTTTTTTTTAGTTCTTAAATATTTTATTTTGAAGTATTGCTTTAGGTATGTGTGGGGGAAAAAGAATGCATTTGAACTAACTTGTTTTTTAAATCTTTACTCTAATTGCTTTGTTTTCAAATCACATTGGCATGCTATAGTTTTTATTATGCAAACTTAGTTAATTTTCATGAAATTTTTAAGATTGACGTAAATATGATACAAAGAGAAATATTAATGTAGTGAAGCATGAGATAAGTTTTTAAGTATGTTGTTCTATTGAGTATGATTTTTATTTTTTATGTTTTTGGTTTTGATCTATGATATGCATTGATTTTTCCAAAAGGTTATGTAATGTATTAAGTTGCATAAAAATTTAAAGTAAGAGTATAACTTTAAAATTTACCTACTTAACCTTTGAAACTCTTAGAAAAAAGGTTGTTAAAAAAAAAAGAGCAATTTAGATTCGGATATCGTTATTCTGATATATAAAAAGAGTAGGCTCTGGGACGAAAGGATTCGAACCTTCGAATAGCGGGACCAAAACCCGTTGCCTTACCACTCGGCCACGCCCCATTTAGATTTCTATTTGAAACTACTAAACACTAATATGGGTATTCCCTGTTCGTCAATTCCAGTTCCAAATAACTATGGAATAGATTAGATTCTTGCTAGGATTTTGGCACGTATGGATAGAGAATTAAACCGAATTTATTGATCATTACATATAATTCAATTAAGATATTGTATGAAAGTATGATTTCTTCTAATTCTATTGTAAGAATTGAAGGCTTTTTGATTGGGTGAGTTCAAAGAAGCATTGTTTAGTTTACCTATTTCCCTTTCTTTGTTTTTTTCCTTATATTAAAAAATATATTAATAACTCAATCAAAATTCTCTTCACCTTTGACATCTCTTCATCTAAAAAGAATTCTCAATGTGAAAACATAGAGACAAAGGGCTGATCTTTGAATAGGAAAAAGAGTGGATTTGAAAAGTCCCAAATGAATTGGCTTATTCAAAAGAACCTTTGTTCTTTGAAAAATCTATCTTATGCTTGGTATTGCATATAAAATCCTAATACCATTTATAAAAATGAAGCAAGGAACTCTCCCTTTTTTATTCTTCCCGTCCAGGATTACCAGGATTACGTCCGGATCATTAGATAGGAGTCCGAAGATGAAAGAGAAACAAAGAATATCGTTGCGGTGTAAACAACGAATTTAAGATTATGCATTGTACAGCCTCCCATAAATTTTTTTTTTTATAAAAAGAAAATAGATTCTTCGTACTCAAAAAATGATCTAGGTATTCTTTGGACAATTTGAACCTTTTTCAAGTCTACCTTTTATGAAGCATCCTTAGTACCCTTATTTTGAGCCTTTACATTTACCTTTTCTTTGTTTATTTTATTCACAATAGTAAGCCAAAGCCTTTTTCCTTGACATTATCCTTTTTTATTGTTTTACCTAACCTAATGTTGATTATACATATTTTTGAACAAGTTTTTATATTTGGAAGGAAGTGAGGCTGATAATTTCATTTTTTTAATAGAATTATCATGTGCTTAATTAATTAATTGTATGTCTTACTTTATTAATATTTACTTAATTACTCACCTAATTTTTCAAATTTTAGCATGTGTAGGTGAATTGGAAATTTGCTTACACCTAGCACCCCTATGCTAGCCATGGCTGAACATATTGGAGGAAATGTTGCCAAGGCATTGCAAAGGATTTTTTAGAGCCAAAATGAGCTAAATCAAATGTGGAGAAGCTTTCAAGACTTGGCCAAGAAAAGCCTAAGCCGTTAGCAAGCTAGTGTGCATGTGTGAGCTTGTTTTCATTCCATTGCATAGGTATTACTATGTGGGCTGTTGAGTGGCTGACTTTTACAAGCTTTTGGGAATGTTAAATGAATTAAAATAGAATTGAATTCCATGCCCTAATCGAGCCATGAAGAGGTTGATGAGCTATTAAGAAGCAAATGCCAAGACATGTCACAAAGTGTCATAGCTAAGAGGTGCATGTGTGCATGAGGGAAAGCTGACTTTGAGGAGCTATTGTACAAGCTGATTTGGAGGAGCTTCAAGCTAAGTTTAGAGCTGATATGAGGACAAAAAGCAAGCGAAGAAAATTTGAGCAAGGAGAATCGGCAAAGAAGGAGTAAGAATGTTGGGGACCAATTTCATAACAAGATAAAATTGGGACCACAATGAAAAGGACAAGCTATTATCGTTCTTTTTGCTTTTGGTTTGGACAGTTTGGAGGGGTCACTTGGCTAGAAAAATGTAGAGAATATCTCAAGATAAGGTAGCTTTTTTATGGAAATTGATTGGAGAAACACATGGGCTGATCCAAGGTGGCATAGGTGCATAGAAGCCCAGTAAGCACCAAACTGCTAGGTTAGCACCCGAATCTATTTTTGCTTCATCCCAGCCTACAAATGGCTCATTGTGAGTAGAGGAAATGAGGCATACGTGTGTCCTAAGTGAAGGCTTAAAGGACTTCCATTGGACCAGCCCAAAGAAGCAACAAATGGGGGAGAAATTGACCTTGTAAGTCACGATTTTGGAGTTGTCTACCAACAGTAATTTTTCTTCAATCCCAGCTGACTTTTTCAAGGGTCAAGATGGCTTAAGAAGGACCATTGATCGGCTGAGAAAATGATCTAAAATAAAGCTTAAATAGGACAATTTTATGGGGAGAAAAGGAGGAGCCAAACCAGTCATGTATTTTTTTTTTTAATTTCAAGTTTTTTTCTTTTTTTTTCTTATGCCACAAGTAAGGCAGCATCCTTGCTGACCTTACTTTGGCTTTTAGGCTCCCTTTTAGATGTTTTCTTCTTCATTTTATTGTTTTTAAATTCTAGTTTTATGTAACTTTTCCAGTCCTTGCACTTTGTTCTTCGATTAAACCTTATTATCTACATTTTAATAAATGCAATTTTCTACTTTGGTAACTTTTGGTTCTGTTCATTTTTTTTCCAGCTTATTTCTACTTTGCTTTGAAGTTGATCTTTTATTGAGAAGGATGGATTTTGATAGCTGGATGGACTCTTGTTCATCATTGGCCATCAAAAGGCTTGACTCTGTGTGTTTAATTTTTCTTTCCCCATATACTTTCATGTTTCATTTTCTGCCTAGAATTTTTTTGGGTACTGCAAGTTTTTGTTTCGTTATTTACTCGGCCTTCTTACATGTATTTAAAGCTCTTTGAATCTTAGGAGAGATAGCTTTGGATGCTATTTTGATAGGAAGATCATATGGCTCCAAAAGCTTTTAGAAACTAGATATTGAATGAAGGAATATTTGTATTGAAAATAAATTTAGAAAACAATATAGTTGTGGCTAATCTGTCACCTTAATCAAACTATTTTTAGGTTACGTTTTTTAAATTTTTAAGCTTGAGTCAAGGTAGGTAAAAGAAAATTTTTAGGCTTAGTCTTTAGCTTACTTCTTTGAAATTCTCTTGGAGTCATGATTTTGAAAATTTGAGAACTTTTAAAACCTTTTCAAGACTTTGAGGCATCACTTTATTTTTATTTTTTTTTCACTAAGCCATTTTTGGCTTTATTAAGGCTTTGCCTTGCTTTTCTTTTATCATTTTTTTTTCATTCCTTACACCTCATTTCCTTCCAAAATGAATGATAATATCCAAAAATATGTTAACACAGTGGGTTAGATAAAAAAAAAGGGGATAATATTTAAAAGAAAAGGCTTGTGCTTTTTATTGTGGCTAAAATAAACAAGGAAAAGGAAAATTTTATAAGACTCAAAATTAAGGTACTATAGATGCATCATTAAAAGTTGACTTGAAAAATGCTCAAACGGTCCAAGAAAAGGTATAAATCATCTCTTAAATCAAATACAATTTAGAATTTTACCTTAGAGAGTTGAATAGGTGAATTCTAAAGTAATATTCTTATTTTCAAATTTCTATGCAACTTAACATCACAAAACTCTTTACAAGAATTATTGCATTTCATAGAAAAAGAATAAAGAGATATTCATAAAAACCATATCCAAAGAAAAACTTACTTAAGAATTCATTCCATTGCTTCACCATACTCATAATTGTCCTCATATCATACTCAATTCAAATTTTAAAAGTTCATGCAAAATTAACTAAGCTTGCATAATAGTGAAATCTAGCATGCTAATTTGGTTTGAAAAGTTTTTGAGAAAAATAGTTAAGTTTAAAAAACAAATTTAAAAAGCATTTTTCCCATCCCTACATTTACTTTAAACAATAAATCATAACAATCAATTAAGCATCCAGGAAAAATAAATAATTCACTAAAATTTTACTTTAAAGCCGAATCATCTTTTTGTATAAGGCATATCTTTTCACACTTTTCATCCCTACGAAACTCAAAAACAAAAAAAAATCAAAGCATAATAGTCCTAATAAAGATAACAAAAACAATTAAAGTAAAACTTGGGTTATCTCCCAAGTAGTGATAATTTTAGTCAAGTTTGATCATACCTAAAATCTAAAGGGTTACGTAATTACTCCATTCTTGACACCAGCTTCTACCCACTTAATGGTCTTTCTACCTACCCCATCTTTAATAATAAACCTTAAGGGGTAATGTTGAGTGATTATGGTAAAAATGGATATGTGTCCTACCCCAAGCAATGTCTTCGCCATAGCAATAACTATACTAAGGTAGGTAGGCACTGGTTTCAGTACAAGTGAAAGAGGTACAACTATAGAAACTATAAGGTTGGTCTCTAAATCTAAAGGTTCTTCTATGGTCAGTTTAAGTTGGATAAATGAGGTGTCCTCATTCTTTTCCTTAAGTTTAATGAAGGATGTTTCTAAATGTTCAAGCAATTTTTTAACTGAACAACCATCATCAATATGTTTCTCTTTCATAGTCATCTTTAAATCATCTTGTATTTGATCTTCATAGGGCTAAAAAAATGACATGAATGGACTAAAAGGTTCAAACTTAGCTTCAGTAAGAATAATGTTATGCCCATCTTGAGGTTCAGATCCTAAAATTGATTCCTTGTCCTTAAAATCTACCACCTTAACAAATGTTGGCATATTAATCACAATAGGCTCTTCATTATCTTGACCTTTTTTAGGATCTTCATTAATTTCATACTCTTCTTTTAGTTTCTCATCAACAGGTTATATACTTTCAAGTAATGTTCTTCTTACTTGCATCAACATTTTTTTATCTTTAATCGAATCCTTAATGTACTCTTGGGGATCCTTTTCTTAAACATATTTCTCATTTTCTCACACAGTGTTAGATTCAAAATTACTAGGTAAGATCTTCTGAAAGTGTGTGCCAAGGGTAATTGCTAACTATTAACATTTCTCTTCAAGGTTCTTAAGAAAGGCTTGGCTTTAAAGCATGATGACAATCTAATCTTAGAGCATTTAGTTTAACACTTTCTCTAAAGAAGGTTTTTTCTTAGGGTGGGAAAGCATATTGTATACAGAAATGGGATTGTAGTGGTGGAAAGTCAAGGATGTTAAGCTAAAGGGGTTGCTTTTGACTATTTTCCCCTAAGTAATTAGGGTGACTCTCCCAACCTTGAGTGTAAGTGTTTGAGTAAAAGTTGAATTGGTTATCTTAATACCTATAACTATTGTATTTCCCTTATAACCATAACAATTATAAAATGTGCTTTGAACTAACTAAATATGTCTAAGATTATACTCTCTTTCAAGAGTATCTACCTTTTTAGCTAAAGAGACTAAGTGTGAGGTTATGGTAATAAGAGGGGTTTTTATTATACCTCTCAATAGTGCACCACGATCTAGGGTTTTAAAATGGTGGTTGGATGTGAGAAATAATCAAATCATGGCTCATTATGATCCCCAAAGGTTTTTGACCTTAGTACAATAAAGATCTGACAAAACAAAAAAGAAAAAGAGAACGTATTTGAACAAGTAAAAGTAAAAAGTATTTAGATTACAAAAGCGTAGAAAATCTTTATTGATATTGGATCGAATACCGCTATAATACCAGGCAACGACACCAAAACTTTTATTACCTATTTTCACAATGTCTAAAAGCGCACAAATTAAATCAAGTAATAAAGTGATAAGTATCAGAACATCATCCTACAAGGATTATAGAATTGATTGCTATGTGGATTCAAGTACCAAAGTTGATAGACTACTATTTTATATATAAACTGATAAAAAAATTAACAGTCTTTAAACCAAAATCCATAATTGATTAAACAATGGGTGCTTTTTACAAATTGAATTAGGTAATTGAAGGCTATTTTAGTGTTTACTATATGACAATTGTCCTGGACTTGTAACAAACTTTCGCCATTCTTTTTGACTAAAAAAACATTGAACATAATCAACCACATTTATTTCGTTCATTGATTAATAAAATTACCTAAAACATAATGGAAATTTGAAGTCAAGCAATTTCACTAAGTCATGAAACACAAAATTCAATATTTTAGAAACCATATGTCTTATAAAAACTCTACTTGATAGCTTTATGCCTCTAATTTACCTCTCAGCCATTAGCCTCCATCAATTCATAAATTTTTTTTCAAGAGTCAGTTTTATTTACACCATTCGTTCTTGATTCATCCCAGTATATATCATAAATTTTAGCCTTCTGTTCTCCAACAATCAACCATCTGTTTTACAAGGCCTCTGTATTTATTTAGTTTTGATAGTTTGATAATCAAGATAAATCACCTTTGATCTTTATTTTTTAACATTTTCTATAGTTTGTATTTTGTCTACCCATGTAATTTATTCTCTTCTCTATGTGCAAATCAAATTTCAAAGCTTTATGGATCACAACCACAAATCATGATTACAAAAAAGTCATCATCGATGATAAAATTTAATAGAGTTTTAAAACATAGATATTTAATTTTACTCTGGTTGTGATTTTTTTTTCAATTAGATTATTTTATGAATTAAGTTTAAGTCATAAACACTCGTTTTTCATTGAGATTGAATTGTATAGAATTGAGTTTAATTTTCTTTAGTTTTATTATTTTTTGAAAAGTCATTTGAAAAAGCTATTGTTGAACTTGACAAACTAAGAAAAGAGTCATACAAAGACAACATTCTCATTATGCAACTCCTAAGGGATGACCTTACTCTTTGGACTTCAAACATACAGGTCAGTGCCAGCCCTCTTTTTCTCTCTCTCTCTCTCTTTCTTTGACATGTACAAATACATATGTAAACCCATGTTAACGGGGATTTTGACACATCCAAATGACCAATGCCTAACTTTATGTGATATTGGTTGTCATACAGGACCAATTAAATAAGTCATAGAAGCTGTTGTAAACTGTGTTAATCCTATTCTTGTTCTGGATTAAGGTTACGCAAGAATAAATCATGCTTGGTAAAATTTTTCATTTTAATAAGTCCATTCTTTCTAACCATTTGTGTTAAGCATATTTAATTATTGATATTATGATTTGTGGATAATTGTGTCCTTGCCATTATACCCACTTATTTATCTACTATTTAGCTAAGGGTTCAACAGGTGTAAGAAAAGAAGATCAAGAAAATTTTTAACATAAATTTGGGCCCATCAAAAGCTATAAGAAATGGTTGCACTATTAGTTTAAGTAATTTAAGGAAGGCTCTCGTAATAGATCATACAAATATTTAGGCAATGACTTTTATTTCCCACTAATAGGCCTTCCATCATTGCACTTACCTATGGTAATTGTACTATACATTATCTCTAGGTTAGTGAAAATGGCTTCATCTCACTTTAAAGACAGATGGATGTATCAAGGATCATGTCATCACCAAATCTACTTGCAGGCCATAGCAAAGTATGTTTTTCAAACCAAGAAATATTAGGGTATGATTGATGTGAAGGTGGATAAATATTTGATAGTATGTTGGTGGGCAAATGATTCAGTGTATATGATTGAAAAAATAAAAATTGTAGCATAAAATAATATTATTTTATCAATTTTTGAATGACATGACTTATTGTATATGTTAGATGATGCAATTGTAAATTTATTTTTTATTATATTTGTAAATAAAATAATAAATTTTATTATTTACAATTGACAACAATAAATTTATTTTAAAAATTTTTATGAAAAAAAAAGTCATTGTTACAATTATTTGAATTGGATGTGTCAAAACAATTACAACGATAAAATTATAAATTGTTATGGAAAATATTTTACCTATGATAATTTCTAGTTACGTAAAAAATATTAAAACGATTATAGTCGTTATTAAAATTATTGTTTGTAACGACAAAGAATCATGATGCTCAACATAATTAGCAGGTATATATGAAAATATTGCAAAATATTATAAGGCAACGAAAATATTATTGTCGCAAAAAATTTTATAAAAACGATATTTAATCATTACCAAATATGTTACATAATGAAAATAATATTGTTATTTAAAAGTTTTTGTAACCAACTTATATGATTACTGAAAATAGCTTAACAAATAACATTTAATCATAACAAAATATATTATGTAACCACATTAATATGGTTACTTAAGAGTTTTTATGACCAATATTTAATGGTTGTTGAAAATAGTTTAATAAACAACATTTAATCGTAATGAAATATGTTATATAACCATAATAATATGGTTACTTAGGAGTTTTTACAACTAATATTTAATGGTTACTGAAAATAGTTTAACAAACGATATTTAATTATAATGAAACATGTTATGTAACTATAAGAATATGGTTACTTAAGAGTTTTTATGACCAATATTTTATGATTATTGAAAAAGTTTAAATAACAATAAGCAATCGTTATGAAATCTTTTATGTAACCAAAATTATATTGTTCCATAACAGTTATTGCAACCAACTTATATGGTTGCTAAAATGAATATTATACAACGTTATTTGTCATTATAAAAACAATTTTTAGTAACTTTTTTTTTGTTACGTAAAATATTTGACAACCAAAAAATATCATTACAATAAATTTTTGCAACCAAAACAAATAATTATTGTGTTAACTTTTTGTAATAAAAAATCATTGTTACTAATAAAATATTTTACACAACGACTTTTATTATTGCGAATAAATGATTTATATGGAAACAATTAAAAGTTGTTGCAATATACGCATTTTTATCAACGACGCTATTTGTTGTTGTGATGATTCTAAGACAATGGTGTTAATAGCAACAACCCTACAATAACAAAAAAAAACATTTCAAAACACTGTTAACAATGATAAATTGATCTATATCAACAATTTCGATCATTGCTAAATATCAATTTTCTTGTAGTGTTCCCACCACTTCTACACTAAATATCCTTTGCATTATGTATTGTCTTCTAACTATATCTTTTTTAACGTTATAAGAGATGGTCTCCATTAAGAACATTATCTTAGGATCTTTTCTTTTCAAGACCTTTTGAAGAGCTCGAACTACTTATGAGTTCCCAAGCCCATGACAATTCTAGGTTAAGCATTTCATTTATTTCGATGGTACTAGTAACCAATCACCACTATTTCACTTTTGTTGACCTCCTTAGTTGCCTTCTCATCCCCATTTTCTTTTTTACCAGTAAAATCGACCTCCATGTCATCATTTTTTCTTTGTTATTTAAGTTTTGAAATTTTGTGTTGCAATTTAAGGCTCCATTTGGTTTCAACTACACCTCCAATGAGATGCAATTGCCAAAAAAGTTTGTGCCCACCAATGGTAAAAATGCATTCGGATGTCAAAGCAGTATCACGTTTGGCTCTTTTTTCTCATTGATGATTTTAATTCCATTGAACAAACACAGGTTTTCAACTTTTTTGTTTCCTTTTTTGTCGTTTATTATATTGCAAAGACAAAAAATTCCTCATAATTTAACTTTTTTATTTTTATTTAAAAATTATAAAATAATTTTATTAATTTATTATAATAAATAATTTTGTTTATTATATAATAAATTAATAAATAAATAAAATTCTAATTAATTTTATAAATGTTAAATAATTTAAATTTTTTATTAATATAATTTTTACTCCAATATCTTTAATGATCATTTTCTCTTTTCATTACAATTCACATAACCTTCACTGTTGCTTTTGCATTCAAATACATATTTCACTATTGATTTTAATCTTACCACTATAGTATTCAATCTTACCGCTACAATAACTAATCTCACTTCCACCACTATTTTTAATCTTACCAGAACCAATATTACTTCTCATCTAAATGGACTTTAAATCTTATAAGAGGGTTTGCAACATTCTTTATGATTATATTTATCAACTAATATATTCCACATTGAAATTATTTATTAAGACCAAATCTAGAAAAATAGGACGTTGTTAAAACCTCATTGAAACATTTTGAACATTTGAAAAAAAAATACAAAGTTAAATCTTCTTACTTGAACCAAGCAATCTCTCTTGTTTTGAATCAAAATTCTTACGATGAAATCATAATTAAATATTGTATATGATTTTCATATGCATTAAATCGTTTACCTAATTATTAAAATTTTATTTTAGCCTAAACATATATATGTAAGTGCGCATATTTTATAAATATAATCAAAATTTCTAAGGATTAAGCTATGGCTTAATCTTGAATTTTGCATATGTACTTCAATTTTATTAAAATTTGATACTATATTTTTAAGTTTTTTTTTTATTTTTAGATAAAAATAAAATATTTTTATGAAATGTTTTGATAATGCAATTGTATTTTCATTTTCATTGATTTTTAAATAAAAAAATAATATAATTGAAATATTTTACTAAATATTTTGTTAATGTAAAAATTTTAATTTTATAAATTTTGTTATTTTATTTTTTTAAAAAAAATCTATAAATTATAACCACAAGAACAAAATTGATGTATAATAAAAAATTCAGTATTGATACCTAATTCAGTTTGGAAAAAAAAATACATAAGACATTGAAAATTTTAATTTTAATTTCAATTATTTTAATTTTCATACAAATATATTTTAGAAAATGTTAAAGAAATTTAATTTTATGTATAATTTTTTAAATAAATTTACAATCATAATCACTAAATAATTAATTAATAAATTAGAATATAATTAAATAAATTTAAAACTAAATTAAATCAAATTCTCATAATAAAATTTAAGATTAAATTTAAAACTTTAAAACCTTTTTTTGACACGAAGCCATTATCTATTCAAAATAATTTTATGAATATAATTAAATAAATCAGATTAGATATATTATTATTTAATTTTAGGAGTAAAAGGATTAAGCAAAGGGAGGGGCAGCGCAGCAATCAAATCGAACATTGCATTTGCAGGAAAGGGAGGAAATGGCTTCAAATGGAAACGTTTGTAGTTGGATTCAAGAGCGTCTCTTAAGTGGAAAAGGAAGTGGTGTGTTCCTCAATCCCATCCATTCTGCTACTATTTTGCCCCGCAAGCCAACCGCCCTCTCCTTTTCCTCCTCCCTCCAACTGCAAGGTATCTTCTTCTTTTTTTTTTTTTCTTCTTTCATATCATCCTTTGCATATTAAATAAAATACTAATATATATTGATAAAATCAGGATTTGCGGCGGATAGGAAGCAGCGCTCCTCCTTTGTCCAAGCGCCGGCCGTCCGCCGTGTGGTGGGATCCCTTACCAAAACTCAAGGCCTTCGCTTTGCCGTGGTCTGTTTTCCTTTAATTGCCATTTGCAATTACTAAGTCGAAGATTGATTCCACAGCCTATTGCTTTTTATGTGTTGATTGATTGATTGTTCTTATGGTAATTGGTTTATTTTTATTACATTGTCAAAGGTTGTCGCCCGTTTCAATGAGATTGTGACAAAGCAGCTCTTGGAGGGAGCTCTGGACACTTTCAGCAAGTATTCAGTTAATGAAGAAGACATTGATGTGTGTAGCAACCACTAACCATCCACCTATTCCTATATTATATACTAAAGTAAAAGCCTCCTTTGATCTCCTATCTCTATCTCTAGTTACATGTCTGCTTTGTCCATCTATGTATCTACACGCCTGCGCTTTCTTTGCTACTGCTGCTGCAAATGTTAACAATTATTTGACAAATGCAGCTCAAAACACTAGGATATAAGAGTAGGATATCACTGCCTCCCTCTTTTGATAGAAATGCTATCGAAGTCTTTTTCTTCTATGATTCATGTTTTTCTCTGGATATCATCTTATTTACATCAAGCCCTTTTTAGCATGTGAATCTTTTGACCAAACTCTTTCATTATTATCTAGATAATATTTAGCCAACTCATAGCATGGCTTGATCGTGTCTTCACTTTCTTATCAGGTTGTTTGGGTCCCGGGTTCTTTTGAAATTGGTATTGTTGCGGAAAGGCTGGGGAAGTCTCAAAAGTATCATGCAATTTTATGCATTGGGGCCGTGGTATGATTTCTTTCGTATTCCTTAGAA